>JASUUJ010000084.1:0-394663 GCA_030449895.1 Citrus mangshanensis
AGTTACGTATTGCTGCCCACCTGATTTTTGGTCATCTGGGGTTTTGGCACCTCGACCTTGGAGCTAATTTTAAGGCGCTATGCCCGTGGCCTATTTTTGCACACGGAGGCCGCCCCACAAAGTCTTGGGCCATTCCGAGTCCGCGATCAACCCTGCCCACGCCCACCAAGGCTATAGCCCACCTGCTTTTTGGCCATTTTTCCGCTGGGGTTTTGGCACCCCGACCTTTCGGGCGCTAATTTTAAGGCTAGCCTGCGGGTCTAATTCTTTTGCACATCGAGGCATTCGAAAAGCCTCGGGACTATTCCGAGTCCGGGGCGGACGAACTCGCCCACGCCCCCACTCAAGGCTATAGCCCCACCCATTTTTTGGCCATTTGGGGGTTTTGGCACCCTTTGACCTTCGGGTGCTAATTTTTGGCGCGGACATAATAAGCTGCCGGTTTGCACACTGGAGGTCAACCCGCAAAGTCTCGGGCCATTCCGAGTCCGGCGGACGAACTCGCCCACGCCCCCACCAAGGCTATAGCCCACCCGCTTTTTGGCCATTTTGGGGTTTGCACCCTGACCTTTGGGTGCTAATTTTTCGCACGGCTGTGCCTGTGGGCCTATTTTTGGTACACGGAGGTCGCCTGCGAAAGTCTCGGGCCACCCAGTCCGCGGCCTGAACTCGCCCACGCCCCCCACCAAGGCTATTGCCCACCCCTTTTTTGGCCATTTGGGGGGTTTTGGCACCCCGACCATCGGGTGCTAATTTTTGGGCGCGGCTGTGGCCGTTCCATATTTTTGGCACACGGAGGCCGCCCGCAAAGTCTCGGGCCATTCCGAGTCCGGCGGATGCATCTCGCCTACGCCCACTCATGCCATAGCCCACCCGCGGCCATTCAGGGGTCTCCGCACCCCGGCCTCGACGCGACTCTGGCGGCTGCGTGCCCGTGGCCTATTTTCAGTACACGGAGGCCACCCGCAGTCTCGGGCCATTCCGAGTCCGCGCGGACGAATCTCGCCCCACGCCCCCACCAAGGCAATAGCTCACCCGCTTTTGGCCATTTTTCCGGGGTTTTGGCACCTCACCTTCGGGCGCTTACTTGGCACGGCTGTGCCCGTGGCCTAATTCTGCACATCGGAGGCCACCCGGTGCCTGATCACCCCGAGCCTCGGGCGGATTAACTTCGCCACGCCCCACCAAGGCTATAGCCCACCCATTTTTTGCAATTTGGGGTTTGCACCCCAAACTTCGGGTGCTAATTTGGGTGCGGCTGTCCCTGGCCTATTTGGCACACACGGAGGCCGCCTGCAAAGTCTGGGGCATTCCCAGTCCGGGCGATTTCCATCTCGCCCCACGCCCCCACCAAGGCTGAGAGCCCACCCGTTTTAGCCATTTGGGGCTTTGCACACCGACCTTCGGGTGCTAATTTTTGGCGCAGCTGTGCCGGGTGGCCTATTTTTTGCACACGGGAGGTCATCCAGGCAGTCTGGCTATTCCGAGTCCGGCGGACGAACCCCACCCACACCCCCACCGAGGCTATAGCCTCACCCGCTGGCCATTTGGGGTTTCGGCACCCCGACTGGCACTCACTTTTGCGCGCGCATCCCGTGGCCTATTTTGACACACGGAGGCCGCCCGCAGTCTCGGGCCATTCCGAGTCCGCGGACAACTTCACCACGCCCCACCAAGGCTATAGCTCACCCGCTTATTGCCATTTGGGGTTTATGCACTCGACCTCGGGGGGCTAATGGCGCGGCTGTGCCGGGTGGGCTCATTTTTAGACACGGAGGCCGCCCCGCAATGTCTTGGGCCATTCCGAGTCCGGCCGACGAACTTCGCCCACGCCCCCCACCAAGGCTATAGCCCCCCCGTGGTTTGGCCATTTGGGGGGTGTTGGGACCCCGACCTTCGGGCGCTAATTTTTAAGGCGCGGCTGTGCCAAAGGGGTGGCCTATTTTTGGTACATGGAGGCCGCCCAAGCAAAGTCTCGGGCCATTCCGAGTCCGCGGACGACCCGCCCACGCCCCACCAATGCTATAGCACACCCGATTTTTGGCCATTTTTCCGCTGGGGGGTTTTGGCACACCGAGATTCGGGCTCTCATTTTTGGGCAGGGCTGTGCCCGTGGCCTATTTTTGGCACACTGAGGCCGTCCCGCAGTCTTTGGGCCATTCCCGAGTCCGGCGGACGAATCTCACCCACACCCCACCGGGCTCATGAAGCAGGCCCACCCGTTTTTTGGCCATTTGGGGGGTTTTGGCACCCCGACCTTCGGGCACTAATTTTTGGGCGCGGCGCATCCCGTGGCCTATTTTTGACACACGGAGGCCGCCCGCAAAGTTCGGGCTATTCCTGAGTCCGGGTGATTTGGAATCCTCACCCACGCCCTACCAAGCAGTAAGCGTTTAGCCACCCGCTGGTTGGCCATTTGGGGGTTTATGGCTGCACCCTGACCTTCGGGGCTAATTTTTGCCAAGCAGCCTGTGCCTGCTTATTTTTATATGCACATTAATGGAGGCCGGGCTCCGCAAAGTCTTGGGCCATTTTCTAGAGTCCGGCCGACTGGTAACTTCGCCTCACGCCCACTGCTGTCACCAAGGCTATAGCGAAAGAAAGAGCTCCCGCTTTTGCCATTTGGGGGTTTTGCACCCTGACCTTCTGGCGCCACTTTTGCATGGCGCGCTGCCGGGTGGCCTATTTTTGTACATGGAGGCCGCCCGCAAAGTCTCGCCATTCCGAACGTCCGGGCGGACGATTTAATTCACGCCACGCCCCAAGGCTATACCCACCGCTTTTTTTTGCCCATTTGGGGTTTTGGCACCTGACCTTCGGCGCTAATTTTTGGGCGCGCTGTGCCTGTGGCCTATTTGGTACATGGAGGCGCCCGCAGTCTCGGGCTATTCCGAGTCCGGCGGACGACCCGCCCACGCCCCACCAAGGCTATACCCACCGTTTGCTTTTGCCATTTGGGTGGTTTTGGCACCCTGACCTCGGCGCTAATTTTTAACTGCAGCGGCTGTGCCTGTGGCTCTGTTTGGCACACGGCGGCCGCCCGCAGTCCCGCCTATTCCAGTCCGGGCGGATGAATCTCGCCACGCCCCACCAAGGCAGATAGTCCCACCGAGCTGGCCATATTGGGGGTTTTGCACCCCGAATTGGCGCTAATTTTTGGGCGGGCTGTGCCCGTGGCCTATTTTTGAGCACACGGTGGCCGCCTGCAAAGTCTCGGCCCATTCCGAGTCCGCGACGAATCCTGCTGTCACGCCCCACCAAGGCTATAGCCCACCCGCTTTTAGGCCATTTGGGGGTTTTGGCACCCCAACCTTCGCGCTACTTGTGTAAGTGGCGGCTGTGCCCGTGGCCTATTTTTGGTACACGGAGGCAACCCAAAGTTTAGGGGGCATCTTCCCGAGTCCGGCAAACGAATCCTCTCACGCGCCCACCAAGGCAGGCCCCACTGGCCACTTTTGGGGCTGCCACTTTCCCGTCTTGGGGTTTTTGCTTTTTGGCACACCTTCGAACCTTCGGGAACTATTCAGTCCGGGCGGACCCGTTTTTTTGGGCACACGGCGCGCCTGCCTGCGGGCTCATTTTGGCACACACGAGGCCGCCCCGCAAAGTCTCGGGCCATTCCGAAGTCCGAAGACGACCGCCACGCCCCCCACCAAGGCTATAGCCCACTCAACCTTTTTTGGCCATTTTTCTGTTGGGCACCCTGACCTTCGGGGCGCTAATTTTTGGGTGCTATGCCCGTGGCCTATTTTTGGCACATTAATCAGGCCGGCCCAGCAGTCTCGGGCCATTCCGAGTCCGACGACTGACCCGCCACGCCCCACCAAGGCTATAGCCCACCATTTTTGGCCATTTCGGGGGTTAAAGTAGGGACTTCGGGGTACCACTTTTTGGGTGCGGCTGTGCCGTGGGCCTATTTTTAGCACATTTGAGAGGCCGCCCGCAAAGTCTCAAGCACCTTGAGTCTGGCGATCGACCTGCCACGCCCCACCAAGGCTATAGCCCACCATGGCCCATTTGGGGGTTTTTGCACTCGACCTTCGGAACTTAGATTTTTAAGCACAGTTCGCGCCTTATGGCCTATTTTTGGCACATGGGTGCTGCCGCCTGCGCAGTCTCGGGCCATTCCGAAGTCCATGGATTTGATTCGACCCACGCCACTACTACAAGGCTATAGCCCACCCATTCTGGCCATTTTCCTGGGGTTTTGGCACCACCTTTCGGCGCTAATTTTTACAGCTATGCCCGTGGCTCTATTTTTGACACACTGAGGCCGCCCCGCAGTCTCGGCCATTCCGAGTCCGGGCGGACGGGCCGCCCACCCCTCCAAGCTATAGCCACCCGTTTTTTGGCCATTTGGGGGGTTTTGGCACCACGACCTCGGGCGCCACTTGAGTTGCTGTGCCTGGGTGGCCTATTTTTTTGCACACGAGGCTGGGCCCCGTGCAAAGTCTCGGGCCATACCGAGTCCGGCGGACGAATCTCGCCACGCCCACCTATGCTATAGCTCCACCCGATTTTTAGCCATTTTTCCGCTGGGGTTTTGACCCGACCTTCAGGCGCTACTTTTGCGGCTATGCCTGTGGCCTATTGTTGGCACACCGGAGGCCGCCCCAAAAGTCTCGGGCTATTCCGAGTCCGGGCGGACGACTCCGCCCACGCCTCACCAAGCAGCTATAGCCCACCCGATTTATGGCCATTTTTCCGCTGGGGGGTTTTGGCACCCCGACCTTTGGCGCACTTTTGGGCCAGCTATGCCCGTGGCCTATTTTTGGCATACTGAGGCCGCCCCCGCAGTCTCGCCATTCTGGAGTCCATGAGAATCTCTTTCGCCACGCTCTCCAAGCAGCTCACCCGCTTTTGGCCATTTGGGGTTTTGGCACCCTGACCTTCGGGCGCTAATTTTTGAGCGGCTGTGCCCGTGGCCTCATTTTTTGGCACATATGGAGGTCCGTCTGCCAAAGTCTCGGCTATACTGAACCGCGGACGAATCCGCCCACGCCCACCTATGCTATGCAGCCTACCCGACTTTTGGCCTTTTTTTCCGCTGGGGTTTTGTTACCCGACCTTCCGGCGCTAATCCGGCTATGCCTGTGGCCTATTGTTGGCACACGAGGCCGCCCCAAAGAATCGCCCCGAGTCCGGCGACGAATCTCGCCTACGCCCCACTAAGGCTATAGCCCACCCTTTGCCATTTGGGTAATATTTGGTAAGCTTTGGCACCCCGACCTTGGGTGCTAATTTTTGCGCGGTCTGCCTGGGTTTGTTTTTGGTACATGGAGGGCCGCCTCGCAAAGTCTGGGCCATTCCGAGTCCGGCAGATTTTAACATCGCCTACGCCTCTACTGGCTCTATACCCACCCGCTTTTTGGCCATTTGGGGTGTTTGGGCACCCCGACTGCCGGGTGCTAATTTTTGGCCTGCGCCTGGTTTTTGGTACAGGAGGCCGCCCGCAGCCTCGGGGCTAATATTCCGAGTCCGGGGCGGACGCACCCGCCACGCCCACCAAGCAGTACCCACCATGCGGCCATTTGGGTGGCTTGGCACTCCTGACCTCGGGCGCTAATTTTTGGCTGCGGCTGTGCCTGCAGTGGCCTATTTCGGCACGGTGGCCGCCCGCAAAGTCTCGGCCCATTCCAAGTCCGGCGGACGAATCTCGCCACGCCCCCTACTCAAGGCTATAGCTCACCTGCTTTTGGCCATTTGGGGGTTTTGGCACCCCAACTCTTCGGGCGCTAATTTGGCGCTGTGCCCTGGGTGGCCTATTTTTTGGCACACGGAGGCCACCCACAAAGTTTAGGCAATTCCTGAGTCCGGCAGACGTAACTCGCCACGCCCCACCAAGGCTTTAGCCCACCCGCTTTTTTGGCCATTTGGGGGTTTTGGCACCCGACCTTCGGAACTACTTTTTAAGGCGCGGCTGTGTCTGTGGCCTATTTTTGGTACACGGACACCGCCCGCAAAGTCTCGGGCGATCCCGAGTCCGGCGACGACTCCGCCACGCCCCCACCAAGGCTATAGCCCACCCGATTTGGCCATTTTTCCGCTGGGGGTTTTGGCACCCTGACCTTCGGCGCCACTAATTTTTGGCGCGGCTATGCCAGTGGCCTATTTTTACACACTGAGGCTGCCCGCAAATTCTGGGCTATTCGAGTCCGGCGGACGAACTTCCATCCGCCCACGCCCCACCAAGGCTATAGCCCACCCGTTTTGGCCATTGGGGCTTCTTTTGGCACCCGACCTCGGGTGCCACTTTTTGCAGCTGTGCCTGGCCTATTTTTGGCATTAATACGGAGGCCAGCTTCGCAAAGTTCCCGGGCTATTCCGAGTCCGGCGACGAACCGCCACGCCCCCACCAAGGCATAGCCCACCCCGTTTTTGGTCATTTGGGGGTTTAAAATGGTGCTTTGACCTTTTCAAGGCGCTGCCACTTTGACGCGACTGTGCCTCGTGGCCTATTTTTGCCACACGGAGGCTGCCCACAAAGTCTCGTGCCATTCCTAGTCCGTGGACGAATCTCGCCACGCCCCACCAAGGCTATAGCCCACCCGATTTTGGCCATTTATCCGCTGGGGTTTTGGCACCACGACCTTCGGGCGCTAATTTTTGGGCGCGCTGTGCCCGGTGGCCTATTTCCCGGGACACTGAGGTCCCGTCCGCAGTCTCGGCTATTCCGAGTCCAAGCGGATCAACTTCGCCACCTTCAAGCCCCCACCAAGGCTATAGCCCACCCGCTTTTTGGCCATTTGGGGTTTTGGCACCCCGACCTTCGGTGCTAATTTTTGATGCCCGGATGTGGCTATTTTGCACTCGGAGACCGCCCGCAAAGTCTCGTGCCATTCCTAATCCGAGTGGACGATCTCGCCCCACGCCCCACCAAGGCTATAGCCCGCGTTTTGGCCATTTGGGGTTTTGCACCCGACCTTCGGGTGCTAATTTTTGGGCGCGGATGTGCCCGTGGCCTATTTTTGGCACATGGAGACCGCCCGGAAAGTCTCGGGCCATTCCGAGTCCGGCGGACGAACTTCGCCCACGCCCCCCACCAAGGCTATAGCCCTCCCGATTTTTGGCCATTTTTCCGCTGGGGGGTTTTGGCACCCCGACCTTTGGGCTCTAATTTTTGGGCGCGGCTGTGCACGTGGCCTATTTTTGGCACACGGAGGTCACCCGCAAAGTCTCGGGCCATTCCGAGTCCGGCGGACGAAGTTGGCCAGCTCCACCCCCCAAGGCTATAGCCCGCCCGTTTTTGTGGCCTTTTTCTGCTGGACGAACTTGGCGCCACGGCCTTCGGGCTGGTATTTTTGGCCGCGGCTGCGCCCGCGACCTATTTTTGGGACACGGAGGTGCCTCGCAAAGTCTCAAGCCATTCCAAGTGCGGTGGACGAAGTTGGCCAGCCCCACCCCCCAAGGCTATGGCCCACCCGTTTTTGGGGCCTTTTTCCGCTGGACGAACTTGGTGCCCCAGCCTTCGGGCGGGTATTTTTGGGCGCGGCTGTGCCCGCGGCCTATTTTTGGCACACGGAGGCGCCTCGCAAAGGCTCGCGCCATTCCGAGTCCGGCGGACGAAGTTGGCCAGCCCCACCCCCCAAGGCTATAGCCCACCCGTTTTTGTGGCATTTTTCTGCTGGACGAACTTGGCGCCCCGGCCTTCGGGCGGGTATTTTTGGGCACGGCTGTGCCCGCGGCCTATTTTTGGGACACGGAGGTGCATCGCAAAGTCTCGCGCCATTCCGAGTCCGGCGGACGAAGGTTGCCAGCCCCGCCCCCCAAGGCTATAGTCCACCCGTTTTTCTGGCCTTTTTCCGCAGGACGAACTTGGCGCCCCGGCCTTCTGGTGGGTATTTTTGTGCAAGGCTGTGACCGCGGCTTATTTTTGGCACACTGAGGCACCTCGCAAAGTCTCGCGCCATTCCGAGTCCGGCAGACGAAGTTGGCCAGCCCCACCTCCCAAGGCTATAGCCCACCCATTTTTGTCGCCTTTTTCCGCTGGACGAACTTGGCGGCTCGACCTTCGGGCGCTAATTTTTGGGCGCGGCTGTGCCCGTGGCCTATTTTTGGGACAATGAGGCCGAACTTGGCGCCCCGGCTATTCCGAGTCCGGCGGACGAACTTCGCCCAAGCCCCCCACCAAGGCTATAGCCCACCCGTTTTTTGGCCATTTGGGGGTTTTGGCACCCCGACCTTCGGGTGCTAATTTTTGGGCGCGGATGTGCCCGTGGCCTATTTTTGGCACACGGAGACCGCCCGCAAAGTCTCGTGCCATTCCTAGTCCGGCGGACGAACTTCGCCCACGCCCCCCACCAAGGCTATAGCCCACCCGTTTTTTGGCCATTTGGGGGGTTTTGGCACCCCGACCTTCGGGTGCTAATTTTTGGGCGCGGATGTGCCCGTGGCCTATTTTTGGCACATGGAGACCGCCCGGAAAGTCTCGGGCCATTCCGAGTCCGGCGGACGAACTTCGCCCACGCCCCCCACCAAGGCTATAGCCCTCCCGATTTTTGGCCATTTTTCCGCTGGGGGGTTTTGGCACCCCGACCTTTGGGCTCTAATTTTTGGGCGCGGCTGTGCACGTGGCCTATTTTTGGCACACGGAGGTCACCCGCAAAGTCTCGGGCCATTCCGAGTCCGGCGGACGAAGTTGGCCAGCTCCACCCCCCAAGGCTATAGCCCGCCCGTTTTTGTGGCCTTTTTCTGCTGGACGAACTTGGCGCCACGGCCTTCGGGCTGGTATTTTTGGGCGCGGCTGTGCCCGCGGCCTATTTTTGGCACACGGAGGCGCCTCGCAAAGTCTCGAACCATTCCGAGTCCGGCGGACGAAGTTGGCCAGCCCCACCCCCCAAGGCTCTAGCCCACCTGCTGGGCCTTTTTCCGCGGGAGTACCTGGGCGCCCCGGCCTTCGGGCTGGTATTTTTGGGCGCGGCTGTGCCCGCGGCCTATTTTTGGCACACGGAGGCGCCTCGCAAAGTCTCGCACCATTCCGAGTCCGGCGGACGAAGTTGGCCAGCCCCACCCCCCAAGGCTCTAGCCCACCCGTTTTTGTGGCCTTTTTCCGCAGGACGAACTTGGCGCCCCGGCCTTCGGGCGGGTATTTTTGGGTGCGGCTGTGCCCGCGGCCTATTTTTGGGACACGGAGGCGCCTCGCAAAGTCTCGCGCCATTCCGAGTCCGGCGGACGAAGTTGGCCAGCCCCACCCCCCACGGCTATAGCCCACCCGTTTTTGTGGCCTTTTTCGGCAGGACGAACTTGGCGCCCAGGCCTTCGGGCGGGTATTTTTGGGCGCGACTGTGCCCGCAGACTATTTTTGGGACACGGAGTCACCTCGCAAAGTCTCGCGCCATTCCGTGTCCGGCGGACGAAGTTGGCCAGCCCCACCCCCCAAGGCTATAGCCCACCCGTTTTTGTGGCCTTTTTCCGCTGGACGAAGTTGGTGCCCCAGCCTTCGGGTGGGTATTTTTGGGCGCGGCTGTGCCCATGGCCTATTTTTGGGACACGGAGGCGCATCGCAAATTCTCGCGCCATTCCGAGTCCGGCGGACGAAGGTTGCCAGCCCCACCCCCCAAGGCTATAGTCCACCCGTTTTTCTGGCCTTTTTCCGCAGGACGAACTTGGTGCCCCGGCCTTCTGGTGGGTATTTTTGTGCGCGGCTGTGACCGCGGCCTATTTTTGGCACACTGAGGCACCTCGCAGTTCAAGATTCCGAGCCCGGCGGACGGGTTAGCCAGCCCCACCCCCAAGGCTATAGCCCACCCGCTTTTGTGGCCTTTTTCCGCTGGACGAACTTGGCGCCCGCCTTCGGGCGGGTATTTTTGCGCGGCTGTGCTCATGCCTTTTTTTGGGACACGGAGGCACTCGCAAAGTTTAGCGCCATTCCGAGTCTGGCGGATTTAAGTGGCCAGCCCCACCCCCAAGGCTATAGCACACCCGCTGGGCCTTTTTCCGCAGGACGAACTGCGCCCGGCCGGGTATTTGGGTGCGCTGTGCTCGCGGTCTATTTTTGGGACACGGAGGCGCCGCAGTCTCGCGCCATTCCGAGTCCGGCGAACGAAGTTGGCCAGCCCCACCCCCCAAGGCTATAGCCCACCCGTTTTTGTGGCCTTTTTCCGCTGGACGAACTTGGTGCCCCAGCCTTCGGGCGGGTATTTTTGGGCGCGGCTGTGCCCACGGCCTATTTTTGGGACACGGAGGTGCATCGCAAAGTCTCGCGCCATTCCGAGTCCGGCGGACGAAGGTTGCCAGCCCCACCCCCCAAGGCTATAGTCCACCCGTTTTTCTGGCCTTTTTCCGCAGGACGAACTTGGCGCCCCGGCCTTCTGGTGGGTATTTTTGTGCGCGGCTGTGACGGCGGCCTATTTTTGGCACACTGAGGCACCTCGTAAAGTCTTGCGCCATTCCGAGTCCGGCGGACGAAGTTGGCCAGCCCCACCTCCCAAGGCTATAGCCCACCCATTTTTGTCGCCTTTTTCCGCTGGACGAACATGGCGCCCCGGCCTTTGGGCGGGTATTTTTTGGCGCGGCTGTGGCCACGGCCTATTTTTGGCACACGGAGGTGCCTCGCAAAGTCTCGCGCCATTCCACGTCCAGCGGACGAAGTTGGCCAGCCCCACCCCCCAAGGCTATAGCCCGCCTGTTTTGTGGCCTTTTTCCGCTGGACGAACTTGGCGCCCCGGCCTTCGGGCGGGTATTTTTGGGCGCGGCTGTGCCTGCGGCCTATTTTTGGCACACGGAGGCGCCTCGCAAAGTCTAGCGCCATTCCGAGTCCGGCGGACGAAGTTGGCCAGCCCCACCCCCCAAGGCTATAGCCCACCCGTTTTTGTGGCCTTTTTCCGCTGGACGAACTTAGCCCCCCGGCCTTCGGGCGGGTATTTTTGGGCGCGGCTGTGCCCTCAGCCTATTTTTGCGACACGGAGGTGCCTCGTAAAGTCTCGCGCCATTCTGAGTCTGGCGGACGAAGTGGGACAGCCCCACCCCCCAAGGCTATAGCCCACCTGTTTTTGTGGCCTTTTTCCGCTGGACGAACTTGGCGCCCCGGCCTTCAAGCCGGTATTTTTGAGCGCGGCTGTGTCCGCGGCCTATTTTTGGGACACGGAGATGCCTCGCAAGGTCTAGCGCCATTCCGAGTCCGGCGGACGAAGTTAGCCAGCCCCACCCCCAAAGGCTATAGCCCACCCGTTTTTGTGGCCTTTTTCCGCTGGACGAACTTGGCGCCCCGGCCTTCGGGCGGGTATTTTTGGGTGCCGCTGTGCCCGCGGCCTATTTTCGGGACACGGAGGCGCCTCACAAAGTATCGCGCCATTCCGAGTCCGGCGGACGAAGTGGGCCAGCCCCACCCCCCAAGGCTATAGCCGACCCGCTTTTGTGGCCTTTTTCCGTAGGACGAACTTGATGCCCAGGCCTTCGGGCGGGTATTTTTGGGCGCGGCTGTGCCCGTGGCCTATTTTTGGGACTCGGTGGCACCTCGCAAATTCTCGCGCCATTCCGAGTCCGGCGGACGAAGTTGGCCAGCCCCACCCCCCAAGGCTATAGCCCACCCGTTTTTGTGGCCTTTTTCCGCTGGACGAACTTAGCCCCCCGGCCTTCGCGCGGGTATTTTTGGGCACGGCTGTGCCCGCGGCCTATTTTCGTGACGCGGAGGTGCCTCACAAAGTCTCGCGCCATTCCGAGACCGGCGGACTAAGTGGGCCAGTCCCACCCCCCAAGGCTATAGCCCACCCGTTTTTGTAGCCTTTTTCCGCTGGACGAACTTGGCGCCCCAGCCTTCGGGCTGGTATTTTTGGACGCGGCTGTGGCCGCGGCCTATTTTTGGCACATGGAGGCACCTCGCAAAGTCTCGCGCCATTCCGAGTCCGGCGGACGAAGTTGGCCAGCCCCACCCCCCAAGGTTATAGCCGACCCGTTTTTGTGGCCTTTTTCCGCTGGACGAACTTGGCGCCCCGGCCTTTGTGCGGGTATTTTTGGGCGCGGCTGTGCCCGCGGCCTATTTTTGGGACACGGAGGTGCCTCGCAAAGTCTAGTGCCATTCTGAGTCCGGCGGACGAAGTTGGCTCGCCCCACCCCCAAAGGCTATAGCCCACCCGCTTTTGGCCTTTTCCACTGACGAACTTTGCGACTCCGGCCTTCGGGTATTTTGGGCTTAGCCAGTTCGCGTCTATTTTTAGCACACGGAGGTGCCTCGTAAAGTCTCGCGCCATTCTGAGTCCGTCGGACGAAGTTGGCCAGCCCCACCCCCCAAGGCTATTGCCCAACCGTTTTTGTGCCTTTTTCCGCTGGACGAACTTGGCGTCTGTTGAGTGTTAGAAAATGTATATTTATAAAGGAGAAAATCATCATTTTACATTTCAAGTCTTACTAACAACCTTTACTTTTATGTATTTAAGTTTCTTGCAATTTAATTATGTGTGTTTGATTTTAATTAAGTATTTTATGTATTTTAGGGGTATTATAGTCATTTCAGAATAAAGGAGAGATCATACGGAAAAACGGACATCACTTTTGAACTCGTGGACGCGAAAACCTTGTGAGGAGCATAAAAGGAAAAATGGTCGCTTCACATATACTATTCACATGTACGCATCGTTTACGCATCGCACCATCGCTCACATAGACGGATCGATGACGTGGCATTGACCGCTGACGGGTATTGATCGATGAGGTGTCACGGTCTTGTTGGACTAAAATTTTGCTTACGACGTGGCAAGATATCGCGGAAAAATTCACAGACGCAGTACATGCATCACACAGATTATTGTCAACCAAACCGCATCGTTCACCCGGCCAAACTGCGCATATTGTTCACCCGTGGTCAAACCACCGACCGTTGATGACGACGCGCAACTCGAAAGGCCCAAACCGCTTTTTTAATCCGGTATGATTTACTCCATGTATCTATAAAAAGGCCTTTAATTTGATATCTCTCAATCCATTTTTGACTTCATTTTCTGAATTCCTTCTCCATCTTGTATTTTCTTCGTATTTTAATAAATTTCCATTTTGCCCTAGTTCACCATGAGTGGCTAATTTTCTTTCAAGTAAGGTGAAGTCTCAACATGTGTCATGGGCTTTATTTGGTAAATTTATTTTCTTCCCCTCTAGTTTTTGTGGATGTTTTGACTTTGCCGACAAATAATACTAATCTTGTACCGCCTTGGTTTCACCCTCTAGTACAAGGTTATTATTATTCGGGCACGATAAGCCCTTAGCACCATATTGATTAGGCGTGGTTCATGAGGTGTGATTCCCCTGATTTAATTGGTATTAATACGGATTATTTAGCCCATGATGCATGTTGATACGGATCCAGATACCCAAGTGCGTCAATTTAATAGAATTTTTCTTCAATTTATTCTCGCCATTTCAATTCCAATTTTAGAATTTATTATCGCCATTTCAATTCCAATTTTGGGATAATTTAAATCACTTCCACCACAATTCCAACCACCCATTTACAAAATTAATTCTACATATAATTAAAATCCACCTCCTCGTGGGATCGACACTCGTCACCATTAGTCTGTACTACAATAGATTCGTGCGCTTGCGAGTACATTAAAATTTGCGAGTACATTAATTTTTGTTTATCTTATGAATTCTTTTTAGTTAATTTATTTCATGAATTTGTTTTTGTGTATTTTTTATAGTAAGGTTGTAATAGCGCAATAAGGTTAGTATCGTAATTTCTCATTCTTCTTTATTTTTATTTGTTTTGTTCTCATCTTTATTTTTATTTGTTTTGTTTCCATCATTATTTTTATTTTATTTGTTTTGCATGCATGGTCGTAGGTCATTATTACCTAATCTTGAACCTATAGACCTTGAAATAGAAAACACTTCGCACAAAAGCACATTAAAAATAAATTTGGAATGGATTTACAAGCACCACAGGAGAGGCCATTTAAGGACTATTTTAGTCCCTTAGCTAATTTGAGCACATCATGCATAAGATACCCAAATGTAGCTGCTAGGAGCTTTGAACTAAAACCTAGTGTGCTAAATTGTCTCCCACATTTGGCAAAATGAGGACCATAATCATTTGAATGATTTTCATGCTATTTGTCAAACATTTAAATATGAAAATTTTTCTGATGATGATGTTAAACTTAGATTATTCCCATTTTCTTTAAAGGATAGAGCTCGCTCATGGCTTAATACATTGCCTCAATAGCATTTCATCATGGGAACAAATGGTAATAAAATTTTTGAATAAATATTTCCATAAAACCAATGCTATTCAGTGGAAATCTTGAGTTTACCTGCAGAGAGACGAGCAATTTTTCGAAACATGGAGCGATTCAATGGGCTACTTTGAAGTGTCCACATCATGGGTACAGAAATGGCACCAATGCCAATACTTTTTCGAGGGATTATTGCCGAATGTGCAAGAATGGCTAATGGCAACAAGTGGAGGAGAGCTAATGTCAAAAAGTGCATCGAGATTTGGGAATTCTTCCGACAATCGATAATTCTCGAACTAATCGATCACCAGAACACTAGAAGAATTAAGGAGTGAATGAGGTTCACATTGGCGAGTCAACTTCGGGAATCAAAGAAGTCAAGGAGATGTTGAAGGTCTTGCTCGACAAATAGCATCGTTATCGACTGTTAAATCAACAGAACCACATGACCCTGACTCATATCCAGATCAAGCCAATGCCATAGGTGTAATGAGAAAGCCATCAAATTACAACCCATACTCCAACACATATAACCCTGGATGGAGAGACCACCCCAAATTATCAAGGTCTCAAGGATTCCAATGAATGGACCAGCTCCCCAACTCCACCAATGCAACAAATTCTCAAAATCCTCAAGCCTTCTCACCCACCATTTAGACCATACAATCGTAACTTACTCTCAACCTGCATGGGAGGATTCATTTCGTAGATCTCAAGAGTGTTACTCATTCTACCATTGAACAACGCACTATTGATGGACTCACGAAATGAGTTGAGAGCAGGCTTCAATTCACAAGCCCAATCGCTTCAAGCCTCGAGAAGACGGGACAACTTCTTCTTCGCCTACACTTGGCAATGACCGTTGAGAAATGTAAATTTCCAAGTCAACCAAAGGCTTCTAATCCTAAAGGAGTGCATGAAGCAAGTACCACCACAAGCATGGGAGAAGTTAAAGCAGTCATGACCTTGCGAAAAGGAAAGAAGTCGACAACAAAGTGGAGATGCCGGTGACAAAAGAAAATCAAATTGTACTGTGAATTTTGAGACTCATCACCGGAGGATAAAGAAAAAACCAACCCACGAGAATACGTACCAAAGCTCCATTTCCCGGAGGTTAGCTAAAGGCAAGAAGGAAAATCCACAGGTGAGATTCTCAAATCTTCAAACAGTGTTAACATCCCTTCGCTTGATGCTATTAAACAAGTTCCATCTTATGCCAAGTTTCTTAAAGACCTTTGTACTAAAAAGAGAAATATGCATGTTCAAAAGAAGGCATTTTTAACAAAAACGTTAGTTCTATACTCCAACATAAAATTCCTTTAAAATGCAAAGACCTGTGCTCCCCACTATCTCATGTAGCATAGGGAACCACACAGTGAGAATGCTTTGTTGGATTTAGAGCTAGTGTAAATTTGTTGCCTTACTCTGCTTTTAGTGAAACTTGACTGGGAGAATTACACCCAACTCTGGTGTTAACTTGCATCGGTCCACGAAAATACCTCGTGGTATTGTGGAAGATGTGCTTATCCGTAGACAAATTTTATTTTCCCGTTGATTTCATTGTAATTGACACTCAACCAATACAGATTCAAGGAAGCACATCCCCATTATCCTAGGCCGACCTTTCGGCAATCGCGATGCTCACATTCAATGTAGAATCGAAATATGCAGCTTGTCCTTTGGCAACATGACTATGAGCTGAATATCTTCAACATTGCCAAACAACCTCACAGCCATGATGGAATTGTTGATGTGGATTTAATAAGCATTAGTTGATGACACTTTTATTTCAAACCTTAGTGATGATCCTTTACAGACATGCTTAACTCACTTTGGTTTGGATTTTGATATTGACAGATCGGTCGATGAGGTCAACGCCTTACTTGACTCAGCACCATCCATGGACACTAATCAATGGAAGTCAAGAGTTGAACAACTAGCACCATCAGAGAAGAAACTCATCCCATCATCAGAATCATCACCAAAACTTGAGCTCAAACCATTGACCAACCAATTGGAATATGCATTTTTTGGGAAGATAAGATTTGGTAATCATTTCATCATCCCTCAATGACGAACAAAAAGGTAAGTTGTTGGATGTTTTAAAAGAGCATAAAGGAGCATTGGATGGACCATAGCACATAAAGGTATAAACCTGCAGATTGCATGCATTACATTCACCTCATGAAAAATGCTAAATCTACTAGGAAATGCAACGCTTAAATCCTAATACGAAAGTTGTTGTAAGTCCTGCTATTAGACGCAGTATCATTTACCCAATTTCGAGTAGTTCATGGGTCAGTCCTGTGCAAGTTGTCCCTAAAAAGTCAGGAGTCACAGTAGTTACTAATGCTGATAATGAATTGATACCAACTAGAGTAACTACAGGATGGCGTGTATGCATTGATTATAGAAAATTGAATTCTGTCACACGTAAAGACCATTTTCCTTTACCATTTATCGATCAAATGCTTGATAGATTAGCAGGCCATGAATTTTATTGCTTTCTAGATGGCTACTCAGGATATAATCAGATTCCCATAGCACCAAAAGATCAAGAGAAAACCACTTTCACTTGCCTTTTGCACTTTTTATGGAGAATGCCATTCGATTATGTAATGCACCTGCTACATTTCAACGATGCATGTTGAGCATTTTTTCTGATATGGTTGAACGATTCCTTGAAGTCTTTATGGATGATTTTTCTGTCTTTGGTGATTCGTTTGATCAATGTTTACATCATCTAACGCTAGTTCTGCAGAGATGTATCGAGAAGAATTTAGTCTTAAATTGGGAGAAGTGCCATTTTATGGTAAAACAAGGTATTGTTCTCGTCACATCATTTCGAGCAAAGGTATTGAGGTTGACAAAGCCAAGGTGGATCTCATTTCTAATCTTCCTCCACCCAAAAGTAAGATCTTTCCTTGGGCATCTGGGTTTCTATAGACGTTTCATTAAAGATTTTAGCAAAGTTTCTGACCCTTATGCAATTTACTTGCTAAGGATGTACATTTTATCTTTAGTGATTCATGTCTTATGGCGTTTGAAAAATTAAAACATTGCTTGACATCATCACCCATCATTCAGCCCCAAACCCAGCTTACCATTTGAGCTAATGTGTGATGCATCTGACATGCAGAGAGTATTAGGACAAAGAGTTGATCGAATTCCCCACGTTATTTACTATGCTAGTATGACATTAAATGATGCACATTGAACTATTCAACTACCGAAAAAGAAATGCTAGCAAGATGTGTTTGCATTGGAAAAATTTCGATCATATCTCATTGGTTGTAAAATAATTATATTCACTGGATCATCGCTCTTAAATATCTTCTCACAAAGAAAGATGCAAAAGCTAGACTAATTCGTTGGTGTTACTTTTGCAGGAATTTGACTTGAATTCAAAGATAAAAAAGTGGACAAAATGTCAGGCGTACCATCTCTCTCGCTCTACATTTTGACACAATTACGAGCCATTACCATGAGTCATTTCCGGATGAACAATTAATGAATGTAAGTATTACCTTGGTATGCTGATATAGTTAATTATCTTGTAAACTTCCAACATCGACCAAGCAAGACAAGGCTAAATTCTTTGCGTAAATAAAGAATTTCTTTTGGGATGACCCGTATTTGTTCAAGTATTGTGCGGATCAAATTATTAGACGATGTGTCCCGAAAGTGAAATTCGAATATTCTTTCATTCGCCATGAACAAGCTTGTGGAGGCCATTTCAATAAGAAAACAATGACTAAAGTTTTACAATGTGGTTTTTATTGGCCAACTATATTTGAGACGCTTACACTTTCTTCTTCATGTGATAGGTGTCAACGAACGGGAGCATTACACGGAACATGATGCCACTAAATCCAATTTTAGTGGTTGAGATTTTTGACGATATCGACTTCATGGACCCTTTCCCTTTTTGGCCATCAATACATATTGGTTGGTGTTGACTACGATCGAAATGGGTAAAGCAATTCCATGTGAACCAATGATCACAAGGTGGTGATAGGATTTTTGAAAAGCAACATTGTCTCGCGCTGATTCCCTCGAGCAATAATCGCTGATGGTGGTGCCCACTTTTGTAACAAAGCATTCAAAGCTCTTTTGACAAAGTATTCAATCACACACAAAGTGGCGACTCCGTATCATCCGCAAACCCAAGTGTTGAGATCTCCAATCGAGAAATAAAGCACATATTAGAAAAGACGGTGAGGACAAAAGATTGGTCATTAAGACTTGATGATGCATTATGGGCATATAGAACGCTTTCAAGGCCCCGATGTCACCCTACAGTGTATGGAAAAAGCTTGCCACCTACCTGTGGAACTCGAGCATCGTGCGATTGGGCCATCAAGAAATTCAACTTTGACATGCAAGCCCAGAAAGAAGATTACAACTGGCAGAACTTGAAGAAATTCGCAATGACGCATACGAAAATGCCAAGATTTACAAGCAACGAATGAAAGTCTTCCATGATAAGCAAATTATGAGAAAATCATTCACTCCAGGTCAGAAAGTGCTTTTATTCAATTCTCGTTTGCACCTATTCCCAGGTAAGTTACGCTCTCGATGGTCTGGTCCCTTTATTGTTCATACTGTTTTTCCACATGGGGCAATTGAAATTAAGGATCCAAAGAACGGTGTCACGTTTAAAGTTAATGGTCAAAGATTAAAGCCATATCTAGAGTACCAACCACATGGAGAAGACACCGAAATAAATTTGAGTGACCCACCCGATTTGAATTGATTTTTTTTTCCTTTCGTTGATTTGATTTTTCTCTTTCTTTATATTATTCTTCTACTAATTGAAATTATTTTTGCATAAGTGTGTTTGTTTAACTATTAAGTTTTCTCTTATCATTGTTAATCATGAGTCTCATACTTAGACTGTTCCTCCTGTACATTCTTAAACCACTTCAACGTGTCAAAACTCATCTCAAAAGGCAGATTCAATTTTGTAAAACACATAGTATTTGGGCTCTACAACCACCAGAGTTAGTAGCCTATGTTGAGGGTTTAGAAAGCCAACTCAGAGATATTGAGAGAAGTGTTTACGACATCCAGTTGGAGCTTGAGGTAAATTCAATAAGAGGACAATTTTAATTTTCTTTGTGTGTTTTGATTTTTTTTCTGTTTGTGTGCTTTAGTTTGTTACCCCGGTGAAGTGGCGGATAACGGTACTCCGTGACAATCAAGTCAGTTACTTCAGTTTCCCATAATAATTGACATTCTGAGGCGAAAGTATGGACAGAAAAGAGATTCTAGCTTCACAAGCGATTCCCTTCACTTCCTCGAATGCCCTCCTTACGATCTATAAAGCTCGGTCCGAACGCATGCGATTACTCGCGAGGAATAACATACCTGGACATCCGTTGGTTAATCGAGGCTAAAGTACGATCGGCGGTGAGTTACCTCCAAAATTTATTGCATACATGCCTTGTGGTAAAGGAAATTATGCAAGAAAACGACGAGCTCAAGAATTTCGTTGCTTGTCATAAGTGTGCCAGAATGAGTTGCGATAAAACCCATGTTCTTTAGGAATGGTGTCCGATAACAGGAAGATAAGATTCAATTCATTAGGGATGGCTTGAATAAGGAGTCATTGGATGATATTCTTCTGCCTCTTGAAACGCATCCGGTGGATATGTGCAAGGAGCGATTCTCCGCTGGCCATTATTCCGTAAAGAGCATGCACGATATAGTCTCGGAATCGACTATAAACGACCTGCTTTGCGCTTTATAAGAAAATCGGATAGAAGCCTATCCTCGACCCATGTAGGGCGTTCAAGCCGCTTTACGGACGTAAAACCAGAGGAAGATGTGAGCCACAGAACTACGTGTAAATATCCTTTTACTTTATTGTTATTTTATTTCACTATTGTCTTATTGTGTGCATTATTGTCTTTAATAATTTTATTACTTTTGCTTTTTCCTTTTAATGCTTTTCTTTTTTGACTTGCGAGCCACGTGCTTTACGCGTTCTTTGACACTGACATATTACCTCATACACAATCATGACCCACTATCACCAAGACTCTTAAATGTGGTATCTTTTGTCAAGCACTCACAAATTGTTTTTGAGAAGTATCGCAATGGCAGCTACTCCAAATAAACAATTCAAGAACATTTGTGTGCTTTCCGGATTTACCTATGGCAAACATAAAGAGTTCGTTGAGGCAGCCATTGATCTTGGCCGAAGCATAGCAGCGAGAAAATTACACTTGGTGTATGGAGGAGGTAACCGAGGGTTATCAAAAATGGTCTCGTGCGGCTTTTATCGGGAAGTCAAGTGTTAGGCATCATCCCAAGAGTTCTAAAACCATTGGGCGTTCGACTCATCAACTCTGGAGAAGAGTTAGTCGTATGCAAGAAAGAATAACTGAAATGCTTAATCATGCCGATGCTTTTATTTTCCTTCAGGAGATCTTGCAACATTGAGGCACTTATCACACTAGCATCTGGGGCCCATCTCGCACATCCACCAAACCCATCGGTTTTGTTAAATGTCAATAACTTTTATGATGGCTTTATCGCATTTCTTAACCATGCAATAAAAACTACTTTATTCCTTCCCATGCGAAAAACTTTTTATTTGTGCTCACACTAATGAGCTACTTGATCATAAGCTTTTAGCACTGAGCCCAACCCCTGGACCTTTGTGTTGGAGCGACCAAATAATGATGGTAATAGTGAAGAAGTACAAATTAGATTTAACTCTCCGTCTCTGTAAATATTTTCTTCTGTTGCACCACCTGTGGATGTCTTCTAAACTCTACTTCTTTCCTTTTAAACATTGAGGACAATGTTTCGCTCGGGGGAGGGAATAGTGACAAATGTGAAATCTTGTTAAGTTTTTACTAATTTTTGTTGTAGAAACTAACTGCTAACTTTTTGTGTTGAAGATGGGAATACTGGAGTGTAGTTACTCTAAACGCATCTTCATTGTTTGAAAAAAAAAAAACCAAAATAAAAATAAAAAACAAAAAAAAAATTTCTTTTTCTTTATTAAGTTTTGATGTTCATTTTTCTTCTTCTTTTTATTTTCTCCTCTATAAATATACATTTTCCAACTTTTGAGTCGAAGATGGCTGAATATGGAGTGTAGTGCCTCTAGAAACGCATCTTCTTTTAAAAAAAAAAAATCATTTTCTTTTTCTATCATTTTAAGTGTAACTTTTCTAATTAGTTTTTCTACATCATTTTCACATTTCTGCATGCATATTTTCCTTTCTTGTTTAGAATAGGTTGGGGGGTAGAATGTTATTTAAAAAAAAAAATTGTGTGATTTGTTTTAACATTGGATGACATGATTAATTTCAAATTTTAAGTATTTGTATTATCTTTGGTCTTAAGTGATGTTACGCTATGTTTGCTACTTTACATGTTGATGTCGGAGATAAATATGAGTTGCTTAAAGGAATGAACATGTCATAATAAGTACCAAGTGAGTTTTTGAGCCTATCATTTTTCTTGGAGAGTAACCCTTTTGCCCATTCTCTATACAGCTTAGCAGTTTATTATTTTATACACGATCTCTAGATTTCTTTTGAGTTAACCCTTTAAAAAAAATTGTAAAAAGAAAAAAAAAAAGAAAAAATGTGTGTTGTTACATTGGGAGGCCCATCTAACTAGTAGATATGGATGATTATTTAGAGCCCTAAAAGACGATGGAAAGGCCATCTTTGATCCGTTTGAGCCTTTCTAGCCATCCCTTTTATTAAATATCCATAGTTAACCATTTTGAGCCTTTAAAAAAAAAAAAAAAAAAACTTTTTCTTTGTCAACTTATCATCTTGACCCACTCTGATTTGGAGTATTACCCGATATCTTATAAGTTCCATCACCTATTTATGTTTGAGAAAAATGTAAATAATTATTTTGTTCAGTGAAGTTATGCCAAAAAAAAAAAAAACAAGAGTTGTTGTTTCAAAAGAATAAAAATAAAAAAATAATAGGTGAAATCCACCTTGCAACTTCCAAAAAAAAAAAAAAAAAAAATCTGCATTTTTCTCAAACATACACTTTGTTTTCCTTATTTCCCTTCTTTGTTAGCCATGTCCCTAGCCTACGTTACGTCCTAATAAAAGTCCTTCTTGATTTTAGGGAACTATAGTTTGAAGTAGAAGCTAGTTATATGGGCTAAAAAGATGTAGTGAGGCATAATTAAAAAAAAAAAAGATAAATAAATTGGGTTGACTAGCATTTTTGTTTGACTTGAGATCATATTATTTCTAAGCTGAGGGCATATTTATTTCATCTTGGTGAGAGCATGTAATATCACTTCTGTATTATTTTCTCTCTTAGTTATCATTCATTGGAGTGACTATTTTTATTGGGTTTAATTTCTTTGTGAGAGTGTCACTACTTCCAGTGAGATTTTGGGGTTTGACATGTCATTCTTGAAAGTAGCTATAACAAAGTCTACTGGGCTGATTCATGTGAATGGTTGATGTGGGTGTGATGTTTCTCTAAGACTGGAGATAATGCTTATACTTTTATTTGATTACTATCATTAATCTGATTAAATAAACACGAGTGCTTCTAAATAAAATAAAAAAAATCATTTTGAATTTAAATTTGAATTTTATTTTCGCTTCATTTGCTAGGGACTAGCAATAAGCTGGTTGGGGGGTGTGTTGAGTGTTAGAAAATGTATATTTATAAAGGAGAAAATCATCATTTTACATTTCAAGTCTTACTAACAACCTTTACTTTTATGTATTTAAGTTTCTTGCAATTTAATTATGTGTGTTTGATTTTAATTAAGTATTTTATGTATTTTAGGGGTATTATAGTCATTTCAGAATAAAGGAGAGATCATACGGAAAAACGGACATCACTTTTGAACTCGTGGACAAAACCTTGGGAGGAGCATAAAAGGAAAAATGGTACTGTTCACATATACTATTATTCACATGTACGGCATCGTTTTACGCATCGTTCACATAGACGGATCGATGACGTGGCATTGACCGCTTGACGTGGCGATCGATGGGTGTCACGCTTGTTGGACTAAAATTCTTATGCATCGCTTTATGGTGACGTGGCGATATCGACGAAAAATCTCGCGACGTATACATCACACGGATTATTGTCAACCAAACCATCGCTTCACCCGCAAACCGTTATCGTTCACCCGCTGTGGTCAAACCATCGATTTGATCATGACGTGGCGCAATCTCAGCGCCCAAATCGCTTTTAATCCGGGCTATGATTTACTCCATGTATCTATAAAAGGGGCCTCCCTAATTTGATATCTCCAATCCATTTTTGACTTCATTTTCTGTAATTCCTTCTCCATCTTGTATTTTCTTCGTATTTTAATAAATTTCCATTTTGCCCTAGTTCAATTATGAGTGGCTAATTCTCTTTCAAGCTTGGGTTGAAGGTGAAGTCTCAACATGTGTCATGGGCTTTATTTGGTAAATTTATTTGCTCTTCCCCTCTAGTTTTTGTGGATGTTTTGACTTCTCGCCGACAAATAATACTAATCTTGTCTAGTACCACATTGGTTTCACTGGCCCCCTAGTACAAGGTTATTATTATTTGGCACGATAAGCCAGCACCATATTGATTAGGCGTGGTTCATGAGGTGTGGATTCCCCCTCATGATTTAATTGGTATTAATACGGATTATTTAGCCCATGATGCATGTTGATACGGATCCAAGTGCGTCAATTTAATAGAATTTTTCTTCAATTTATTCTCGCCATTTCAATTCCAATTTTAGAATTTATTATCGCCATTTCAATTCCAATTTTGGGATAATTTAAATCACTTCCACCACAATTCCAACCACCCATTTACAAAATTAATTCTACATATAATTAAAATCCACCTCCTCGTGGGATCGACACTCGTCACCATTAGTCTGTACTACAATAGATTCGTGCGCTTGCGAGTACATTAAAATTTGCACAACAGCGTCCCGGCCTTCGAGCGGGTATTTTTGGGCGCAGCTGTGCCCGCGGCCTATTTTTAGCACACGGAGGTGCCTCGTAAAGTCTCGCGCCATTCTGAGTCCGTCGGACGAAGTTGGCCATCCCCACCCCCCAAGGCTATTGCCCAACCGTTTTTGTGCCTTTTTCCGCTGGACGAACTTGGCGCCCCGGCCTTCGGGCTGGTATTTTTGGGCGCGGCTGTCCCCGCGGCCTATTTTTCGCACACGGAGGAGCCTCACAAAGTCTCGCGCCATTCCGAGACCGGCGGACGAAGTGGGCCAGCCCCACCCCCCAAGGCTATAGCCCACCCGTTTTTGTGGCCTTTTCCCGCTGGACGAACTTGGCGCCCCAGCCTTCGGGCTGGTATTTTTGGGCGCAACTGTGGCTGCGGCCTATTTTTGGCACACGGAGGCGCCTCGCAAAGTCTTGCGCCATTCCGAGTCCGGCGGACGAACTTGGCCAGCCCCACCCCCCAAGGTTATAGCCGACCCGTTTTTGTGGCCTTTTTCCGCTGGACGAACTTGGCTCCCCGGCCTTCGGGCGGGTATTTTTGGGTGCGGCTGTGCCCGCGGCCTATTTTTGGGACACGGAGGCGCCTCGCAAAGTCTAGTGCCATTCCGAGTCCGGCGGACGAAGTTGGCTAGCCCCACCCCCAAAGGCTATAGCCCACCCGTTTTTGTGGCCTTTTTCCGCTGGACGAACGTGGCGCCCCGGCCTTCGGGCGGGTATTTTTGGGTGCGGCTGTGCCCACGGCGTATTTTCGGGACATGGAGGTGCCTCGCAAAGTCTAGTGCCATTCCGAGTCCGGCGGACGAAGTTGGCTAGCCCCACCCCCAAAGGCTATAGCCCACCCGTTTTTGTGGCCTTTTTACGCTGGACGAACGTGGCGCCCCGGCCTTCGGGCGGGTATTTTTGGGTGCGGCTGTGCCCGCGGCCTATTTTCGGGACATGGAGACGCCTCGCAAAGTCTCGCGCCATTCTGAGTCTGTCGGACGAAGTTGGCCAGCCCCACCCCCCAAGGCTATTGCCCAACCATTTTTGTGGCCTTTTTCCGCTGGACGAACTTGGCGCCCCGGCCTTCGGGCTGGTATTTTTGGGCGCGGCTGTGGCCGCGGCCTATTTTTCGCGCACGGAGGAGCCTCACAAAGTCTCGCGCCATTCCGAGACCGGCGGACGAAGTGGGCCAGCCCCACCCCCCAAGGCTACAGCCCACCCGTTTTTGTGGCCTTTTTCTGCTGCATGAACTTGGCGCCCCGGCCTTCGGGCTGGTATTTTTGAGCGCGGCTGTGACCGCGACCTATTTTTCGTACACGGAGGAGCCTCGGAAAGTCTCGCGCCGTTCCGAGACCGGCGGACGAAGTTGGCCAGCCCCACCCCCCAAGGCTATAGCCCACCCGTTTTTGTGGCCTTTTTCCGCTGGACGAACTTAGCCCCCCGGCCTTCGGGCGGGTATTTTTGGGCGCGGCTGTGCCCGCGGCCTATTTTCGCGACACGGAGGTGCCTCGCAAAGTCTCGCGCAATTCCGAGTCCGGCGGACGTAGTCGGCCAGCCCCACCACCCAAGGCTATAGCCCACCTGTTTTTGTGGCCTTTTTCCGCTGGACGAACATGGCGCCCCGGCCTTCGGGCAGGTATTTTTGGGCGCGGCTGTGGCCGCGGCCTATTTTTGGCACACGGAGGCACCTCGCAAAGTCTCGCGCCATTCCGAGTCCGGCGGACGAAGTTGGCCAGCCCCACCCCCCAAGGTTATAGCCGACCCGTTTTTGTGGCCTTTTTCCGCTGGACGAACTTGGCGCCCAGGCCTTTGGGCGGGTATTTTTGGGCGCGGCTGTGCCTGCGGCCTATTTTTGGGACACGGAGGCGCCTCGCAAAGTCTAGCGCCATTCCGAGTCCGGAGGACGAAGTTGGGCAGCCACACCCCCAAAGGCTATAGCCCACCCGTTTTTGTGGACTTTTTCCGTTGGACGAACTTGGCGACCCGGCCTTTGGGCGGGTATTTTTGGGCGCGGCTGTGCCCACAGCCTATTTTTGCACACGGAGGCGCCTCGCTAAGTCTAACGCCATTCCGAGTCCGGCGGACGAAGTTGGCCAGCCCCACCCCCCAAGGCTATAGCCCACCCGTTTTTGTGGCCTTTTTCCGCTGGACGAACTTGGTGCCCCGGCCTCCGGGAGGTATTTTTGGGTGCGGCTGTGCCCGCGGCCTATTTTTTGGACACGGAGGTGCATCAGAAAGTCTCGCGCCATTCCAAGTCCGGCGGACGAAGTTGGCCAGCCCCACCCCCCAAGGCTACAACCCACCCGTTTTTGTGGCCTTTTTCCGCTGAACGAACTTGGCGCCCCGGCCTTCGAGCGGGTATTTTTAAGTGCGGCAGTGCGCGAGGCCTATTTTTCACACACAGAGGTGCCTCACAAAGTCTAGCGCCATTCCGAGACCGGCGGACGAAGTTGGCCAGCCCCACCCCCCTAGGCTATAGCCCACCCGTTTTTGTGGCCTTTTTCCGCTGGACGAACTTAGCCCCCCGGCCTTCGGGCGGGTATTTTTGGGCGCGGCTGTGCCCGCGGCCTATTTTTGCGACACGGAGGTGCCTCGCAAAGTCTCGCGCAATTCCGAGTCCGGCGGACGTAGTTGGCCAGCCCCACCACCCAAGGCTATAGCCCACCTGTTTTTGTGGCCTTTTTCCGATGGACGAACATGGCGCCCCGGCCTTCGGGCCGGTATTTTTGGGCGCGGCTGTGCCCGCGGCCTATTTTTGGCACACGGAGGCACCTCGCAAAGTCTCGCGCCATTCCGAGTCCGGCGGACGAATTTGGCCAGCCCCACCCCCCAAGGTTATAGCCGACCCGTTTTTGTGGCCTTTTTCCGCTGGACGAACTTGGCGCCCAGGCCTTTGGGCGGGTATTTTTGGGCGCGGCTGTGCCTGCGGCCTATTTTTGGGACACGGAGGTGCCTCGCAAAGTCTAGCGCCATTCCGAGTCCGGCGGACGAAGTTGGCCAGCCCCACCCCCAAAGGCTATAGTCCACCCTTTTTTGTGGCCTTTTTCCGTTGGACAAACTTGGCGCCCCGGCCTTCGGGCTGGTATTTTTGGGCGCGGCTATGTCCGCGGCCTATTTTTGGAACACGGAGGTGCCTCGCAAAGTCTCGCGCCATTCCGAGTCCGGCGGACGAAGTTGGCCAGCCCCACCCCACAAGGCTATAGCCCACCCGTTTTTGTGGCCTTTTTCCGCAGGACGAACTTGGCGCCCAGGCCTTTGGGCGGGTATTTTTGGGCGCGGCTGTCCCTGCGGCCTATTTTTGGGACACGGAGGTGCCTCGCAAAGTCTAGCGCCATTCCGAGTCCGGCGGACGAAGTTGGCCAGCCCCACCCCACAAGGCTATAGCCCACCCGTTTTTGTGGACTTTTTCCGCAGGACGAACTTGGCGCCCAGGCCTTTGGGCGGGTATTTTTGGGCGCGGCTGTCCCTGCGGCCTATTTTTGGGACACGGAGGCGCCTCGAAAAGTCTCGCGCCATTCCGAGTCCGGCGGACGAAGTTGGCCAGCCCCACCACCCAAGGCTATAGCCCACCTGTTTTTGTGGCCTTTTTCCGATAGACGAACATGGCGCCCCGGCCTTTGGGCAGGTATTTTTGGGCGCGGCTGTGCCCGCGGCCTATTTTTGGCACACGGAGGTACCTCGCAAAGTCTCGCGCCATTCCGAGTCCGGCGGACGAAGTTGGCCAGCCCCACCCCCCAAGGTTATAGCCGACCCGTTTTTGTGGCCTTTTTCCGCAGGACGAACTTGGCGCCCAGGCCTTTGGGCGGGTATTTTTGGGCGCGGCTGTCCCTGCGGCCTATTTTTGGGACACAGAGGTGCCTCGCAAAGTCTAGCGCCATTCCGAGTCCGGCGGACGAAGTTGGCCAGCCCCACCCCCAAAGGCTATAGTCCACCCTTTTTTGTGGCCTTTTTCCGCTGGACGAACTTGGCGCCCCGGCCTTCGGGCTGGTATTTTTGGGTGGGGCTATGCCCGCGGCCTATTTTTGGAACACGGAGGCGCCTCACAAATTCTCGCGCCATTCCGAGTCCGGCGGACGAAGTTGGCCAGCCCCACCCCACAAGGCTATAGCCCACCCGTTTTTGTGGCCTTTTTCCGCTGGACGAACTTGGCGCCCCGGCCTTCGGGTGGGTATTTTTGGGTGTGGCTGTTCCCGCGGCCTATTTTTGGAACATGGAGGTGCCTCGTAATGTCTCGCGCCATTCCGAGTCCGGCGGACGAAGTTGGCCAGCCCCACCCCCCAAGGCTATAGTCCACCCTTTTTTGTGGCCTTTTTCCGCTGGACGAACTTAGCCCCCCGGACTTCGGGCAGGTATTTTTGGGCGCGGCTGTGTCCGCGCCCTATTTCCGCGACACGGAGGTGCCTCGCAAAGTCTCGCGCAATTCCGAGTCCGGCGGACGTAGTTGGCCAGCCCCACCACCCAAGGCTATAGCCCACCTGTTTTTGTGGCCTTTTTCCGCTGGACGAACATGGCGCCCCGGCCTTCGGGCAGGTATTTTTGGGCGCGGCTGTGCCCGCGGCCTATTTTTGGCACACGGAGGCACCTCGCAAAGTCTCGCGCCATTCCGAGTCCGGTGGACGAAGTTGGCCAGCCCCACCCCCCAAGGTTATAGCCGACCCGTTTTTGTGGCCTTTTTCCGCTGGACGAACTTGGCGCCCAGGCCTTTGGGCGGGTATTTTTGGGCGCGGCTGTGCCTGCGGCCTATTTTTGGGACACGGAGCGCCTCGCAAAGTCTAGCGCCATTCCGAGTCCGGCGGACGAAGTTGGCCAGCCCCACCCCCAAAGGCTATAGCCCACCCGTTTTTGTGGCCTTTTTCCGTTGGACGAACTTGGCGCCCCGGCCTTTGGGCGGGTATTTTTGGGCGCTGCTGCGCCCACAGCCTATTTTTGGCACACGGAGGCGCCTCTCTAAGTCTAACGCCATTCCGAGTCCGGCGGACGAAGTTGGCCAGCCCCACCCCCAAAGGCTATAGCCCACCCGTTTTTGTGGCCTTTTTCCGTTGGACGAACTTGGCGCCCCGGCCTTTGGGCGGGTATTTTTGGGCGCTGCTGCGCCCACAGCCTATTTTTGGCACACGGAGGCGCCTCTCTAAGTCTAACGCCATTCCGAGTCCGGCGGACGAAGTTGGCCAGCCCCACCCCACAAGGCTATAGCCCACCCGTTTTTGTGGCCTTTTTCCGCTGGACGAACTTGGCGCCCCGGCCTTCGGGTGGGTATTTTTGGGTGTGGCTGTTCCCGCGGCCTATTTTTGGAACACGGAGGTGCCTCGTAATGTCTCGCGCCATTCCGAGTCCGGCGGACGAAGTTGGCCAGCCCCACCCCCCAAGGCTATAGTCCACCCTTTTTTGTGGCCTTTTTCCGCTGATTTAACTTAGCCCCTGACTTCGGCGGGTATTTTGGGCGCGGCATTTTCCGCGACACGGAGGTGCCTCGCAAAGTCTCGCGCAATTCCGAGTCCGGCGGACGTAGTTGGCCAGCCCCACCACCCAAGGCTATAGCCCACCTGTTTTTGTGGCCTTTTTCCGCTGGACGAACATGGTGCCCCGGCCTTCGGGCAGGTATTTTTGGGCGCGGCTGTGCCCACGGCCTATTTTTGGCACACGGAGGCACCTCGCAAAGTCTCGCGCCATTCCGAGTCCGGCGGACGAAGTTGGCCAGCCCCACCCCCCAAGGGTATAGCCGACCCGTTTTTGTGGCCTTTTTCCGCTGGACGAACTTGGCGCCCAGGCCTTAGGGCGGGTATTTTTAAGCGCGCTGTGCCTATTTTTGGGACACGGAGGTGCCTCGCAAAGTCTAGCGCCATTCCGAGTCCGGCGGACGAAGTGGGCCAGCCCCACCCCCAAAGGCTATAGCCCACCCGTTTTTGTGGCCTTTTTCCGTTGGACGAACTTGGCGCCCCGGCCTTTGGGCGGGTATTTTTGGGCGCTGCTGCGCCCACAGCCTATTTTTGGCACACGGAGGCGCCTCTCTAAGTCTAACGCCATTCCGAGTCCGGCGGACGAAGTTGGCCAGCCCCACCCCCCAAGGCTATAGCCCACCCGTTTTTGTGGCCTTTTTCCGCTGGACGAACTTGGTGCCCCGGCCTCCTGAGGTATTTTTGGGTGCGGCTGTGCCCGCGGCCTATTTTTTGGACACGGAGGTGCGTCGGAAAGTCTCGCGCCATTCCAAGTCCGGCGGACGAAGTTTGCCAGCCCCACCCCCCAAGGCTACAGCCCACCCGTTTTTGTGGCCTTTTTCCGCTGGACGAACTTGGCGCCCCGGCCCTCGGGCGGGTATTTTTAAGTGCGGCAGTGCCCGCGGCCTATTTTTCGCACACAGAGGTGCCTCAAAAAGTCTAGCGCCATTCCGAGTCCGGCGGACGAAGTTGGCCAGCCCCACCCCACAAGGCTATAGCCCACCCGTTTTTGTGGCCTTTTTCCGCTGGACGAACTTGGTGCCCCGGCCTCCGGGAGGTATTTTTGGGTGCGGCTGTGCCCGCGGCCTATTTTTGGGACACGGAGGTGCGTCGGAAAGTCTCGCGCCATTCCAAGTCCGGCGGACGAAGTTGGCCAGCCCCACCCCCCAAGGCTACAGCCCACCCGTTTTTGTGGCCTTTTTCCGCTGGACGAACTTGGCGCCCCGGCCTTCGGGCGGGTATTTTTAAGTGCGGCAGTGCCCGCGGCCTATTTTTCGCACACAGAGGCGCCTCAAAAAGTCTAGCGCCATTCCGAGTCCGGCGGACGAAGTTGGCCAGCCCCACCCCACAAGGCTATAGCCCACCCGTTTTTGTGGCCTTTTTCCGTTGGACGAACTTGGTGCCCCGGCCTCCGGGAGGGTATTTTTGGGCGCGGCTGTGCCCGCGGCCTTTTTTTTTGGACACGGAGGTGCCTCGCAAAGCCTCGCGCTATTCCGAGTCCGGCGGACGAAGTTGGTTAGCCCCACCCCCCAATGCTACAGCCCACCCGTTTTTGTGGCCTTTTCCGTTGGACGAACTTGGCGCCCCGGCCTTCGGGCGGATATTTTTTGGCGCGGCTGTGCCCGCGGCCTATTTTTGGCACACGGAGGCGCCTCACAAAGTCTCGTACCATTCCGAGACCGGCGGACGAAGTTGGCCAGCCCCACCCCCCAAGGCTATAGCCCACCCGTTTTTGTGGCCTTTTTCCGCTGGGCGAACTTGGTGCCCCGGCCTCCGGGAGGGTATTTTTTGGCGCGGCTGTGCCCGCGGCCTTTTTTTTTGGACACGGAGATGCCTCGCAAAGCCTCGCGCTATTCCGAGTCCGGCGGACGAAGTTGGCTAGCCCCACCCCCCAATGCTACAGCCCACCCGTTTTTGTGGCCTTTTCCGTTGGAGGAACTTGGCACCCCAGCCTTCGGGCGGATATTTTTGGGCGCGGCTGTGCCCACGGCCTATTTTTAGCACACGGAGGCGCCTCGCAAAGTCTCGCGCCATTCCGAGTCCGGCGGACGAAGTTGGCCAGCTCCATCCCCCAAGGCTATAGCCCACCCGTTTTTGCGCCCTTTTTCCGCTGGACGACGTTTGCGCCGTGGCATCCGGGCAGGTTTTTTTGGGCGCGGCTGTGCCCGCGGCCTATTTTTGGCACACGGAGGCACCTCGCAAAGTCTCGCGCCATTCCGAGTCCGGCGGACGAAGTCGGCCAGCCCAGCCCCCCAAGGCTATAGCCGACCCGTTTTTGTGGCCTTTTTCCGCTGGACGAACTTGGCGCCCCGGCCTTCGTGTGGGTATTTTTGGGTGCGGCTGTCCCCGCGGCCTATTTTTGGCACACGGAGGTGCCTCGTAAAGTCTCGCGCCATTCCGAGTCCGGCGGACGAAGTTGGCCAGCCCCACCCCACAAGGCTATAGCCCACCCGTTTTTGTGGCCTTTTTCCGTTGGACGAACTTGGTGCCCCGGCCTCCGGGAGGGTATTTTTGGGCGCGGCTGTGCCCGCGGCCTTTTTTTTTGGACACGGAGGTGCATCGCAAAGCCTCGCGCTATTCCGAGTCCGGCGGACGAAGTTGGCTAGCCCCACCCCCCAATGCTACAGCCCACCCGTTTTTGTGGCCTTTTCCGTTGGACGAACTTGGCGCCCCGGCCTTCGGGCGGATATTTTTTGGCGCGGCTGTGCCCGCGGCCTATTTTTGGCACACGGAGGCGCCTCACAAAGTCTCGTACCATTCCGAGACCGGCGGACGAAGTTGGCCAGCCCCACCCCCCAAGGCTATAGCCCACCCGTTTTTGTGGCCTTTTTCCGCTGGGCGAACTTGGTGCCCCGGCCTCCGGGAGGGTATTTTTTGGCGCGGCTGTGCCCGCGGCCTGTTTTTTTGGACACGGAGAGGCCTCGCAGCCTCGCGCTATTCCGAGTCCGCGGACGAAGTTGGCTAGCCCCACCCCCCAATGCTACAGCCCACCCGTTTTTGTGGCCTTTTCCGTTGGAGGAACTTGGCGCCCCAGCCTTCGGGCGGATATTTTTGGGCGCGGCTGTGCCCACGGCCTATTTTTAGCACACGGAGGCGCCTCGCAAAGTCTCGCGCCATTCCGAGTCCGGCGGACGAAGTTGGCCAGCTCCATCCCCCAAGGCTATAGCCCACCCGTTTTTGCGCCCTTTTTCCGCTGGACGACGTTTGCGCCGTGGCATCCGGGCAGGTTTTTTTGGGCGCGGCTGTGCCCGCGGCCTATTTTTGGCACACGGAGGCACCTCGCAAAGTCTCGCGCCATTCCGAGTCCGGCGGACGAAGTCGGCCAGCCCAGCCCCCCAAGGCTATAGCCGACCCGTTTTTGTGGCCTTTTTCCGCTGAACGAACTTGGCGCCCCGGCCTTCGTGTGGGTATTTTTTGGTGCGGCTGTCCCCGCGGCCTATTTTTGGCACACGGAGGTGCCTCGTAAAGTCTCGCGCCATTCCGAGTCCGGCGGACGAAGTTGGCCAGCCCCACCCCCCAAGGCTATAGTCCACCCTTTTTTGTGGCCTTTTTCCGCTGGACGAACTTGGCGCCCCGGCCTTCGGGCTGGTATTTTTGGGCGCGGCTATGCCCGCGGCCTATTTTTGGTACACGGAGGCACCTCGCAAAGTCTCGCGCCATTCCGAGTCCGGCGGACGAAGTTGGCCAGCCCCACCCCACAAGGCTATAGCCCACCCGTTTTTGTGGCCTTTTTCCGCTGGACGAACTTGGGGCCCCGCCCTCCGGGAGGGTATTTTTGGGCGCGGCTGTGCCCACGGCCTTTTTGTTTGGACACGGAGGTGCCTTGCAAAGCCTCGCGCTATTCCGAGTCCGGCGGACGAAGTTGGCTAGCCCCACCCCCCAAGGCTACAGCCCAACCGTTTTTGTGGCCTTTTTCCGCTGGACGAACTTGGCGCCCCGGCCTTCGGGCGGGTATTTTTGGGCGCGGCTGTTCCCACGGCCTATGTTTAGCACACGGAGGCGCCTCGGAAAGTCTCGCGCCATTCCGAGTCCGGCGGACGAAGTGGGCCAGCCCCATCCCCCAAGGCTATAGCCCACCCGTTTTTGCGGCCTTTTTCCGCTGGACGAACTTGGCGCCTCGGCCATCAGGCAGGTTTTTTTGGGCGCGGCTGTGCCCGCGGCCTATTTTTGGCACACGGAGGCACCTCGCAAAGTCTCGCACCATTCCGATTCCGGCGGACGAAGTTGGCCAGCCCAGCCCCCCAAGGCTATAGCCGACCCGTTTTTGTGGTCTTTTTCCGCTGGACGAACTTGGCGCCCCGGCCTTCGGGTGGGTATTTTTGGGTGTGGCTGTGCGCGCGGCCTATTTTTGGCACATGGAGGTTCCCCGCAAGGTCTCGTGCCATTCCGAGTCCGGCGGACTAAGTTGGCCAGCCCCACCCCCCAAGGCTATAGCCCACTCGTTTTTGTGGCCTTTTTCCGCAGGACGAACTTGGCGCCCCGGCCTTCGGGGGGGTATTTTTGGGCGTGGCTGTGCGCGCGGCCTATTTTTGGCACATGGAGGTTCCCCGCAAGGTCTCGTGCCATTCCGAGTCCGGCGGACTAAGTTGGCCAGCCCCACCCCCCAAGGCTATAGCCCACTCGTTTTTGTGGCATTTTTCCGCTGGACGAACATGGCGCCCCGGCCTTCGGGCCGGCATTTTTGGGCGCGGATGTCCCCGCGGCCTATTTTTGGCACACGGAGGCACCTCGCAAAGTCTCGCACCATTCCGATTCCGGCGGACGAAGTTGGCCAGCCCAGCCCCCCAAGGCTATAGCCGACCCGTTTTTGTGGTCTTTTTCCGCTGGACGAACTTGGCGCCCCGGCCTTCGGGTGGGTATTTTTGGGTGTGGCTGTGCGCGCGGCCTATTTTTGGCACATGGAGGTTCCCCGCAAGGTCTCGTGCCATTCCGAGTCCGGCGGACTAAGTTGGCCAGCCCAGCCCCCCAAGGCTATAGCCGACCCGTTTTTGTGGTCTTTTTCCGCTGGACGAACTTGGCGCCCCGGCCTTCGGGTGGGTATTTTTGGGTGTGGCTGTGCGCGCGGCCTATTTTTGGCACATGGAGGTTCCCCGCAAGGTCTCGTGCCATTCCGAGTCCGGCGGACTAAGTTGTCCAGCCCCAGCCCCCCAAGGCTATAGCCGACCCGTTTTTGTGGCCTTTTTCCGCTGGACGAACTTGGCGCCCCGGCCTTCGTGTGGGTATTTTTTGGTGCGGCTGTCCCCGCGGCCTATTTTTGGCACACGGAGGTGCCTCGTAAAGTCTCGCGCCATTCCGAGTCCGGCGGACGAAGTTGGCCAGCCCCACCCCCCAAGGCTATAGTCCACCCTTTTTTGTGGCCTTTTTCCGCTGGACGAACTTGGCGCCCCGGCCTTCGGGCTGGTATTTTTGGGCGCGGCTATGCCCGCGGCCTATTTTTGGTACACGGAGGCACCTCGCAAAGTCTCGCGCCATTCCGAGTCCGGCGGACGAAGTTGGCCAGCCCAGCCCCCCAAGGCTATAGCCGACCCGTTTTTGTGGCCTTTTTCCGCTGGACGAACTTGGCGCCCCGGCCTTCGGGCTGGTTTTTTTGGGCGCGGCTGTGCCCGCGGCCTATTTTTGGCACACGGAGGCGCCTCGCAAAGTCTCGCACCATTTGGAGTCCGGCGGACGAAGTGGGCCAGCCCCACCCCCCAAGGTATAGCCCACCCGTTTTTGTGGCCTTTTTCCGCAGGACGAACTTGGCGCCCCGGCCTTCGGGCGGGTAATTTTGTACGCGGCTGTACGCGCGGCCTATTTTTGGCACATGGAGCTGCCCCGCAAGGTCTCGCACCATTCCGAGTCCGGCGGACGAAGTTAGCCTGCCCCACCCCCCAAGGCTAGAGCCCACTCGTTTTTGTAGCCTTTTTCCGCAGGACGAACTTGGCGCCCTGGCCTTCGGGCGGGTATTTTTGGATGCGGCTGTACCCGCGGCCTATTTTTGGGACACAGAGGTGCCTCGCAAAGTCTCACACCATTCCGAGTCCGGCGGACGAAGTTGTCCAGCCCCACCCCCCAAGTCTATAGCCCACCCGTTTTTGTGGCCTTTTTCCGCGGGACGAACTTGGCACCTTGGCCTTCGGGCAGGTATTTTTTGCAAACGGAGGTGCCTCGCAAAGTCTTGCACCATTCCGAGTCCGGCGGACGAAGTTGGCCAGCCCCACCCCCCAAGGCTATAGCCCACCCGTTTTTGTGGCCTTTTTCCGCTGGACGAACTTGGCGCCCCGGCCTTCGGGCGGGTATTTTTGGGCGCGGCTGTGCCCACGGTCTATTTTTGGGACACGGAGGCACCTCGCAAAGTTTAGCGCCATTCCGAGTCCGGCGGACGAAGTTGGCCAGCCCTACCCCCCAAGGCTATAGCCCACCCGTTTTTGTGGCCTTTTTCCGCTGGACGAACTTGGCGCTCCGGCCTTCGGGCAGGTATTTTTGGGCGCGGCTGCGTCCGCGGCTTAGTTTTGGGACACGGAGGCGCCTCGCAAAGTCTCGCGTAATTCCGAGTCCGGCAGACGAAGTTGTCCAGCCCCACCCCCCAAGGCTATAGCCCACCCGTTTTTGTGGCCTTTTTTCGCTGGACGAACTTGGTGCCCCGGCCTTCGGGCGGGTATTTTTGGGCGCGGCTGTGCCCGCGGTCTATTTTTGGGACACGGAGGCGCCTCGCAAAGTCTCGCGCCATTCCGAGTCCGGCTGACGAAGTCGGCCAGCCCCACCCCCCAAGGCTATAGCCCACCCGTTTTTGTGGCCTTTTTTCGCTGGACGAACTTGGTGCCCCGGCCTTCGGGCGGGTATTTTTTGGCGCGGCTGTGCCCGCGGCCTATTTTTGGCACACAAAGGTGCCTCGCAAAGTCTTGCGCCATTCCGAGTCCGGCGGACGAAGTTGGCCAGCCCCACCCCCCAAGGCTATTGCCCCACCGTTTTTGTGGCCTTTTTCCGCTGGACGAACTTGGCGCCCCGGCCTTCGGGCTGGTATTTTTGGGCGCGGCTATGCCCGCGGCCTATTTTTGGAACACGGAGGCGCCTCGAAAAGTCTCGCACCATTCCGAGTCCGGCGGACTAAGTTGGCCAGCCCCACCCCCCAAGGCTATAGTCCACCCTTTTTTGTGGCCTTTTTCCGCTGGACGAACTTGGCGCCCCGGCCTTCGGGCTGGTTTTTTTGGGCGCAGCTGTGCCCGTGGCCTATTTTTGGCACACGGAGGCGCCTCGCAAAGTCTCGCACCATTTGGAGTCCGGCGGACTAAGTGGGCCAGCCCCACCCCCCAAGGTATAGCCCACCCGTTTTTGTGGCCTTTTTCCGCTGGACGAACTTGGCGCACCGGACTTCGGGCGGGTATTTTTGGGCGCGGCTGTGCGCGCGGCCTATTTTTGGCACATGGAGCTGCCCCGCAAGGTCTCGCGCCATTCCGAGTCCGGCGGACGAAGTTGGCCAGCCCCACCCCCCAAGGCTATAGCCCACTCGTTTTTGTAGCCTTTTTCCGCAGGACGAACTTGGCGCCCTGGCCTTCGGGCGGGTATTTTTGGACGCGGCTGTGCCCGCGGCCTATTTTTGGGACACAGAGGTGCCTCGCAATGTCTCACACCATTCCGAGTCCGGCGGACGAAGTTGTCCAGCCCCACCCCCCAAGGCTATAGCCCACCCGTTTTTGTGGCCTTTTTCCGCGGGACGAACTTGGCGCCTCGGCCTTCGGGCAGGTATTTTTTGCAAACAGAGGTGCCTCGCAAAGTCTCGCACCATTCCGAGTCCGGCGGACGAAGTTGGCCAGCCCCACCCCCCAAGGCTATAGCCCACCCGTTTTTGTGGACTTTTTCCGCTGGACGAACTTGGCGCCCCGGCCTTCGGCCGGGTATTTTTGGGCGCGGCTGTGCCCGCGGTCTATTTTTGGGACACGGAGGTGCCTCGCAAAGTTTCGCGCCATTCCGATTCCGGCGGACGAAGTTGGCCAGCCCTACCCCCCAAGGCTATAGCCCACCCGTTTTTGTGGCCTTTATCAGCTGGACGAACTTGGCGCCCCGGCCTTCGGGCAGGTATTTTTGGACGCGGCTGTGCCCGCGGTCAATTTTTGGGACACGGAGGCTCCTCGCAAAGTCTCGTACCATTCCGAGTCCGGCGGACGAAGTTGGCCAGCCCCACCACCCAAGGCTATAGCCCACTCGTTTTTGTAGCCTTTTTCCGCAGGACGAACTTGGCGCCCTGGCCTTCGGGCGGGTATTTTTGGATGCGGCTGTGCCCGCGGCCTATTTTTGGGACACAGAGGTGCCTCGCAAAGTCTCACACCATTCCGAATCCGGCGGACGAAGTTGTCCAGCCCCACCCCCCAAGGCTATAGCCCACCCGTTTTTGTGGCCTTTTTCCGCGGGACGAACGTGACGCCTCGGCCTTCGGGCAGGTATTTTTTGCAAACGGAGGCGCCTCCCAAAGTCTCGCGCCATTCCGAATCCGGCGGACGAAGTTGGCCAGCCCCACCCCCCAAGGCTATAGCCCACTCGTTTTTGTGGCCTTTTTCCGCTGGACGAACTTGGCGCCCCGGCCTTCGGGCAGGTATTTTTGGGCGCGGCTGCACCCGCGGCTTAATTTTGGGACACGGAGGCGCCTCGCAAAGTCTCGCGCCATTCCGAGTCCGGCGGAGTAAGTTGGCCAGCCCCACCCCCCAAGGCTATAGCCCACCCGTTTTTGTGGCCTTTTTCCGCTGGACGAACTTGGCGCTCCGGCCTTCGGGCAGGTATTTTTGGGCGAGGCTGCGCCCGCGGCTTATTTTTGGGACACGGAGGCGCCTCGCAAAGTCTCGCGCAATTCCGAGTCCGGCGGACGAAGTTGTCCAGCCCCACCCCCCAAGGCTATAGCCCACCCGTTTTTGTGGCCTTTTTTCGCTGGACGAACTTGGTGCCCCGGCCTTCGGGCGGGTATTTTTGGGCACGGCTGTGTCCGCGGCCTATTTGTGGCACACGGAGGTGCCTCGCAAAGTCTTGCGCCATTCCGAGTCCGGCGGACGAAGTTGGCCAGCCCCACCCCCCAAGGCTATTGCCCAACCCTTTTTGTGGCCTTTTTCCGCTGGACGAACTTGGCGCCCCGGCCTTCGTGCTGGTATTTTTGGGCGCAGCTGTGCCTGCGGCCTATTTTTCGCACACGGAGGAGCCTCACAAAGTCTCGCGCCATTCCGAGACCGGCGGACGAAGTGGGCCAGCCCCACCCCCCAAGGCTACAGCCCACCCGTTTTTGAGGCCTTTTTCCGCTGGACGAACTTGGCGCCCCGGCCTTCGGGTGGGTATTTTTGGGCGCGGCTGTGCGTGCGGCCTATTTTTAGCACACGGAGGTGCCTCGCAAAGTCTCGCGCCATTCCGAGTCCGGCGGACGAAGTTGGCCAGCCCCACCCCCCAAGGCTATAGCCCAACCGTTTTTATGGCCTTTTTCCGCTGGACGAACATGGCGCCCCGGCCTTCGGGCAGGTATTTTTGAGCTCGGCTTTGCCCGCGGCCTATTTTTCGCACACAGATACGCCTCGCGAAGTCTCACGCCATTCCGAGTCCGGCGGACGAAGTTGGCCAGCCCCACCCCCCAAGGTTATAGCCGACCCGTTTTTGTGGCCTTTTTCCGCTGGACGAACTTGGCGCCCCGGCCTTTGGGTGGGTATTTTTGGGCGCGGCTGTGCCCACAGCCTATTTTTGGCACACGGAGGCGCCTCGCAAAGTCTAGCGCCATTCCGAGTCCGGCGGACGAAGCTGGCCAGCCCCACCCCCCAAGGCTATAGCCCACCCGTTTTTGTGGCCTTTTTCCGCTAGACTAACATAGCCCCCCGGCCTTCGGGCGGGTATTTTTGCGCGCGGCTGTGCCCGTAGCCTATTTTTGGGACACGGAGGCGCCTCGCAAAGTCTCGCGCCATTCCGAGTCCGGCGGACGAAGTTGGCCAGCCCCACCCCCCAAGGCTATAGCCCACCCGTTTTTGTGGCCTTTTTCCGCCGGACGAACTTGGTGCCCCGGCCTCCGGGCGGGTATTTTTGGGCGCAGCTGTGCCCGCAGCCTATTTTTAGCACGCGGAGGTGCCTCGCAAAGTCTCCCGCCATTCCGAGTCCGGCAGACGAAGTTGGCCAGCCCCACCCCCCAAGTCTACAGCCCACCCGTTTTTGTGGCCTTTTTCCGCTGGACGAACTTGGCGCCCCGGCCTTTGGGCCAGTATTTTTGGGCGCGGCTGTGCCCACGGCCTATTTTTGGGACACGGAGGCGCCTCGCAAAGTCTAGCACCATTTCGAGTCCGGCGGACGAAGTTGGCCAGCCCCACCCCCCAAGGCTATAGCCCACCCGTTTTTGTGGCCTTTTTCCGCTGGACGAACTTGGCGCCCCGGCCTTGGGCGGGTATTTTTTGTCGCGGCTGTGCCCGCGACCTATTTTTATCACATGGAGGCGCCTTCAAAGTCTCGCGCCATTCCGAGTCCGGCGGACGAAGTTGGCCAGCCCCACCCCCCAAGGCTATAGCCCACCCGTTTTTGTGGCCTTTTTCCGCTGGACGAACTTGGCGACCCAGCTTCCGGGCGGGTATTTTTGGGCGCGGCTGTGCCCGTGGCCTATTTTTGGGACATGGAGGTCCCTCGCAAAGTCTCGCGCCATTTCGAGCCGGCAGACACAGTTGGCCAGCACCACCCCCCAAGGCTATAGCCCACCCGTTTTTGTGGCATTTTTCCGCTGGACGAACTTGTCGTCCCGGCCTTCGGGCAGGTATTTTTGGGCGCGGCTGTACCCGCGGCCTATTTTTGGCACAAGGAGGTGCCTCGCAAAGTCTCGCGCCATTCCGAGTCCGGCGGACGAAGTTGGCCAGCCCCACCCCCCAAGGCTATAGCCCACCCGTTTTTGTGGCCTTTTTCCGCTGGACAAACTTGGCGACCCAACTTCCGGGCGGGTATTTTTGGGCGTGGCTGTGCCCGCGGCCTATTTTTGGGACATGGAGGTCCCTCGCAAAGTCTCGCGCCATTTCGAGCCGGCAGACACAGTTGGCCAGCACCACCCCCCAAGGCTATAGCCCACCCGTTTTTGTGGCATTTTTCCGCTGGACGAACATGGCGCCCCGGCCTTCGGGCGAGCATTTTTGGGCGCGGCTGTGCCCGTAGCGTAGTTTTGGGACACGGAGGTGCCTCGCAAAGTCTCGCGCCATTCCGATTCCGGCGGACGAAGTGGGCCAGCCGCACCCCCCAACGCTAAAGCCCACCCGTTTTCGTGGCCTTTTTCCGCTGGACGAACTTGGCGCCCCGGCCTTCGGGCGGGTATTTTTGGGCGCGGCTGTGCGTGCGGCCTATTTTTAGCACACGGAGGTGCCTCGCAAAGTCTCGCGCCATTCCGAGTCCGGCGGACGAAGTTGGCCAGCCCCACCCCCCAAGGCTATAGCCCAACCGTTTTTATGGCCTTTTTCCGCTGGACGAACATGGCGCCCCGGCCTTTGGGCGGGTATTTTTGGGCGCGGCTGTGCCCACGGCCTATTTTTGGGACACGGAGGCGCCTCGCAAAGTCTAGCACCATTTCGAGTCCGGCGGACGAAGTTGGCCAGCCCCACCCCCCAAGGCTATAGCCCACCCGTTTTGGTGGCCTTTTTCCGCTGGACGAACTTGGCGCCCCGGCCTTGGGCGGGTATTTTTGGCGCTGTGCCGCGACCTATTTTTGGCACATGGAGGCGCCTCGCAAAGTCTCGCGCCATTCCGAGTCCGGCGGACGAAGTTGGCCAGCCCCACCCCCCAAGGCTATAGCCCACCCGTTTTTGTGGCCTTTTTCCGCTGGACGAACTTGGCGACCCAGCTTCCGGGCGGGTATTTTTGGGCGCGGCTGTGCCCGCGGCCTATTTTTGGGACATGGAGGTCCCTCGCAAAGTCTCGCGCCATTCCGATTCCGGCGGACGAAGTGGGCCAGCCGCACCCCCCAACGCTAAAGCCCACCCGTTTTCGTGGCCTTTTTCCGCTGGACGAACTTGGCGCCCCGGCCTTCGGGCGGGTATTTTTGGGCGCGGCTGTGCGTGCGGCCTATTTTTAGCACACGGAGGTGCCTCGCAAAGTCTCGCGCCATTCCGAGTCCGGCGGACGAAGTTGGCCAGCCCCACCCCCCAAGGCTATAGCCCAACCGTTTTTATGGCCTTTTTCCGCTGGACGAACATGGCGCCCCGGCCTTTGGGCGGGTATTTTTGGGCGCGGCTGTGCCCACGGCCTATTTTTGGGACACGGAGGCGCCTCGCAAAGTCTAGCACCATTTCGAGTCCGGCGGACGAAGTTGGCCAGCCCCACCCCCCAAGGCTATAGCCCACCCGTTTTTGTGGCCTTTTTCCGCTGGACGAACTTGGCGCCCCGGCCTTGGGCGGGTATTTTTTGGCGCGGCTGTGCCCGCGACCTATTTTTGGCACATGGAGGCGCCTCGCAAAGTCTCGCGCCATTCCGAGTCCGGCGGACGAAGTTGGCCAGCCCCACCCCCCAAGGCTATAGCCCACCCGTTTTTGTGGCCTTTTTCCGCTGGACGAACTTGGCGACCCAGGTTCCGGGCGGGTATTTTTGGGCGCGGCTGTGCCCGCGGCCTATTTTTGGGACATGGAGGTCCCTCGCAAAGTCTCGCGCCATTTCGAGCCGGCAGACACAGTTGGCCAGCACCACCCCCCAAGGCTATAGCCCACCCGTTTTTGTGGCATTTTTCCGCTGGACGAACTTGTCGTCCCGGCCTTCGGGCAGGTATTTTTGGGCGCGGCTGTGCCCGCGGCCTATTTTTGGCACAAGGAGGTGCCTCGCAAAGTCTCGCGCCATTCCGAGTCCGGCGGACGAAGTGGGCCAGCCCCACCCCCAAAGGCTATAGCCCAACCGTTTTTATGGCCTTTTTCCGCTGGACGAACATGGCGCCCCGGCCTTTGGGCGGGTATTTTTGGGCGCGGCTGTGCCCACGGCCTATTTTTGGGACACGGAGGCGCCTCGCAAAGTCTAGCACCATTTCGAGTCCGGCGGACGAAGTTGGCCAGCCCCACCCCCAAGGCTATAGCCCACCCGTTTTGTGGCCTTTTTCCGCTGGACGAACTTGGCGCCCGGCCTTGGCGGGTATTTTTGTGCTGCGACCTATTTTTGGCACATGGAGGCGCCTGCAAAGTCTCGCGCCATTCCGAGTCCGAGACGAAGTTGGCCAGCCCCACCCCCAAGGCTATAGCCCACCCGTTTTGTGGCCTTTTCCGCTGGACGAACTTGGCGACCCAGCTTCCGGGCGGGTATTTTTGGGCGCGGCTGTGCCCGCGGACTATTTTTGGGACATGGAGGTCCCTCGCAAAGTCTCGCGCCATTTCGAGCCGGAAGACACAGTTGGCCAGCACCACCCCCCAAGGCTATAGCCCACCCGTTTTTTTGGCATTTTTCCGCTGGACGAACTTGTCGTCCCGGCCTTCGGGCAGGTATTTTTGGGCGCGGCTGTGCCCGCGGCCTATTTTTGGCACAAGGAGGTGCCTCGCAAAGTCTCGCGCCATTCCGAGTCCGGCGGACGAAGTTGGCCAGCCCCACCCCCCAAGGCTATAGCCCACCCGTTTTTGTGGCCTTTTTCCGCTGGACGAACTTGGCGACCCAGCGTCCGGGCGGGGATTTTTGGCGCACCTATTTTTGGGACATGGAGGTCCCTCGCAAAGTCTCGCGCCATTACGAGCCGGCAGACACAGTTGGCCAGCACCACCCCCCAAGGCTATAGCCCACCCGTTTTTGTGGCATTTTTCCGCTGGACGAACATGGCGCCCCGGCCTTCGGGCGAGCATTTTTGGGCGCGGCTGTGCCCGTAGCCTAGTTCTGGGACACGGAGGTGCCTCGCAAAGTCTCGCGCCATTCCGATTCCGGCGGACGAAGTGGGCCAGCCGCACCCCCCAACGCTAAAGCCCACCCGTTTTCGTGGCCTTTTTCCGCTGGACGAACTTGGCGCCCCGGCCTTCGGGCGGGTAGTTTTGGGCGCGGCTGTGCGTGTGGCCTATTGTTAGCTGACGGAGGTGCCTCGCAAAGTCTCTCGCCATTCAGAGTCCGGCGGACGAAGTTGGCCAGCCCCACCCCCCAAGGCTATAGCCCAACCGTTTTTATGGCCTTTTTCCGCTGGACGAACTTGTCGTCCCGGCCTTCGAGCAGGTATTTTTGTGGCTACACAAGGAGGGGCCTCGCAAAGTCTCGCGCCATTCCGAGTCCGGCGGACGAAGTGGGCCAGCCCCACCCCCAAAGGCTATAGCCCAACCGTTTTTATGGCCTTTTTCCGCTGGACGAACATGGCGCCCCGGCCTTTGGGCGGGTATTTTTGGGCGCGGCTGTGCCCACGGCCTATTTTTGGGACACGGAGGCGCCTCGCAAAGTCTAGCACCATTTCGAGTCCGGCGGACGAAGTTGGCCAGCCCCACCCCCCAAGGCTATAGCCCACCCATTTTTGTGGGCTTTTTCCGCTGGACGAACTTTGCGCCCCGGCCTTCGGGCGGGTATTTTTGGGCGCGGCTGTGCTCGCGGCCTAGTTTTGGGACACGGAGGCGCCTCGCAGAGTCTCGCGCCATTCCGAATCCGGCGGACGAAGTTGGCCAGCCCCACCCCCCAAGGCTATAGCACACCCATTTTTGTGGGCTTTTTCCGCTGGACGAACTTGGCGACTCAGCCTCCGGGCGGGTATTTTTGGGCGCGGCTGTGCCCGCGGCCTATTTTTGGGACATGGAGGTCCCTCGCAAAGTCTCGCGCCATTTCGAGCCGGCAGACGCAGTTGGCCAGCACCACCACCCAAGGCTATAGCCCACCCGTTTTTGTGGCATTTTTCCGCTGGACGAACATGGCGCCCCGGCCTTCGGGCGGGCATTTTTGGGCGCGGATGTGCCCGTAGCCTAGTTTTGGGACACGGAGGTGCCTCGCAAAGTCTCGCGCCATTCCGAGTCCGGCGGACGAAGTTGGCCAGCCGCACCCCCCAAGGCTAAAGCCCACCCGTTTTTGTGGCCTTTTTCCGCTGGACGAACTTGGCGCCCCGGCCTTTGGGCGGGTATTTTTGGGCGCGGCTGTGCGGCTATTTTGGCACACGGAGGTGCCTCGCAAAGTCTCGCGCCATTCCGAGTCCGGCGGACGAAGTGGGCCAGCCCCACCCCCCAAGGCTATAGCCCACCCGTTTTTGTGGCCTTTTTCCGCTGGACGAACTTGGCGCCCCGGCCTTCGGGCGGGTATTTTTGGCCGCGGCTGTTCCCGCGGCCTATTTTTGGCACACGGAGGCGACTCGCAAAGTCTCGCGCCATTCCGAGTCCGGCAGACGAAGTGGGCCAGGCCCACCCAGCAAGGCTATAGCCCACCCGTTTTTGTGGCCTTTTGCCGCTGGACGAACTTGGCGCCCCGGCCTTCGGGCGGGTATTTTTGGGCGCGGCTGTGCCCGCGGCCTATTTTTGGGACGCGGAGGCACCTCGCAAAGTCTCGCGCCATTCCGAGTCCGGCGGACGAAGTTGGCCAGCCCCACCCCCCAAGGTTATAGCCCACCCGTTTTTTTGGCCTTTTTCCGCTGGACGAACTTGGCGTCCCGGCCTCCGGTTGGGTATTTTTGGGCGCGGCTGTGCCCACGGACTATTTTTGGGACACGGAGGTGCGTCGCAAAGTCTCGCGCCATTCCGAGTCCGGCGGACGAAGTTGGCCAGCCGCACCCCCCAAGGCTAAACCCCACCCGTTTTTGTGGCCTTTTTCCGCTGGACGAACTTGGCGACCCAGTCTCCGGGCGGGTATTTTTGGGCGCGGCTGTGCCCGCGGCATATTTTTGGGACATGGAGGTCCCTCGCAAAGTCTCGCGCCATTCCGAGTCCGGCGGACGAAGTGGGCCAGCCCCACCCAGCAAGGCTATAGCCCACCCGTTTTTGTGGCCTTTTTCCGCTGGACGAACTTGGCGTCCCGGCCTTCGGGCAGGTATTTTTGGGCGCGGCTGTGCGCGCGGCCTATTTTTGGCACACGGAGGTGCCTCGCAAAGTCTCGCGCCATTCCGAATCCGGCGGACGAAGTTGGCCAGCCCCACCCAGCAAGGCTATAGCCCACCCGTTTTTGTGGCATTTTTCCGCTGGACGAACTTGGCGTCCCGGCCTTCGGGCAGGTATTTTTGGCTGTGCGCGCGGCCTATTTTTGGCACACGGAGGTGCCTCGCAAAGTCTCGCGCCATTCCGAGTCCGGCGGACGAAGTTGGCCAGCCCCGCCCCCCAAGGCTATAGCCCACCCGTTTTTGTGGCCTTTTTCCGCTGGACGAACTTGGCGACCCAGTCTCCGGGCGGGTATTTTTGGGCGCGGCTGTGCCCGCGGCCTATTTTTGGGACATGGAGGTCCCTCGCAAAGTCTCGCGCCATTCCGAGTCCGGCGGACGAAGTGGGCCAGCCCCACCCAGCAAGGCTATAGCCCACCCGTTTTTGTGGCCTTTTTCCGCTGGACGAACTTGGCGTCCCGGCCTTCGGGCAGGTATTTTTGGGCGCGGCTGTGCCCGCGGCCTATTTTTGGCACACGGAGGTGCCTCGCAAAGTCTCGCGCCATTCCGAATCCGGCGGACGAAGTTGGCCAGCCCCACCCAGCAAGGCTATAGCCCACCCGTTTTTGTGGCATTTTTCCGCTGGACGAACTTGGCGTCCCGGCCTTCTGGCAGGTATTTTTTGGCGCGGCTGTGCCCGCGGCCTATTTTTGGCACACGGAGGTGCCTCGCAAAGTCTCGCGCCATTCCGAGTCCGGCGGACGAAGTTGGCCAGCCCCGCCCCCCAAGGCTATAGCCCACCCGTAGTTCTGGCATTTTTCAGCTGGACGAAAGTGGCGTCCCGGCCTGCGGGCAGGTATTTTGGGCGCGGCTGTACGGCTATTTTTGGGACACATAGGCGCCTCGCAAAGTCTCACGCCATTCCGAGTCCGGCAGACGAAGTTGGCCAGCCCCACCCCACAAGGCTATAGCCCACCCGTTTTGCTGGCCTTTTTCCGCTGGACGAACTTGGCGCCCCGGCCTCCGGGTGGGTATTTTTAGGCACGGCTGTGCCCGCGGCCTATTTTTTGGACACGGAGGCGCCTCGCAAAGTCTCGCGCCATTCCGAATCCGGCGGACGAAGTTGGCCAGCCCCACCCCCCAAGGCAATAGCCCACCCGTTTTTGTGGCATTTTTCCGCTGGACGAACTTGGCGTCCCGGCCTTCGGGCAGGTATTTTTGGGCGCGGCTGTGCCCGCGGCATATTTTTGGCACACGGAGGTGCCTCGCAAAGTCTCGCACCATTCCCAGTCCGGCGGACGAAGTTGGCCAGCCCCACCCCCCAAGGCTATAGCCCACCCGTTTTTGTGGCCTTTTTCCGCTGGACGAACTTGGCGACCCAGTCTCCGGGCGGGTATTTTTGGGCGCGGCTGTGCCCGCGGCCTATTTTTGGGACATGGAGGTCCCTCGCAAAGTCTCGCGCCATTCCGAGTCCGGCGGACGAAGTGGGCCAGCCCCACCCAGCAAGGCTATAGCCCACCCGTTTTTGTGGCCTTTTTCCGCTGGACGAACTTGTCGTCCCGGCCTTCGGGCGGGTATTTTTGGGCGCGGCTGTGCGCGCGGCCTATTTTTGGCACACGGAGGTGCCTCGCAAAGTCTCGCGCCATTCCGAATCCGGCGGACGAAGTTGGCCAGCCCCACCCAGCAAGGCTATAGCCCACCCGTTTTTGTGGCATTTTTCCGCTGGACGAACTTGGCGTCCCGGCCTTCTGGCAGGTATTTTTTGGCGCTGTGCCCATGACCTATTTTTGGCACACGGAGGTGCCTCGCAAAGTCTCGCGCCATTCCGAGTCCGGCGGACGAAGTTGGCCAGCCCCGCCCCCCAAGGCTATAGCCCACCCGTTTTTGTGGCATTTTTCCGCTGGACGAACTTGGCGTCCCGGCCTTCGGGCAGGTATTTTTGGGCGCGGCTGTGCCCACGGCCTATTTTTGGGACACATAGGTGCCTCGCAAAGTCTCACGCCATTCCGAGTCCGGCAGACGAAGTTGGCCAGCCCCACCCCACAAGGCTATAGCCCACCCGTTTTGCTGGCCTTTTTCCGCTGGACGAACTTGGCGCCCCGGCCTCCGGGTGGGTATTTTTAGGCACGGCTGTGCCCGCGGCCTATTTTTTGGACACGGAGGCGCCTCGCAAAGTCTCGCGCCATTCCGAATCCGGCGGACGAAGTCGGCCAGCCCCACCCCCCAAGGCAATAGCCCACCCGTTTTTGTGGCATTTTTCCGCTGGACGAACTTGGCGCCCCGGCCTTCGGGCAGGTATTTTTGGGCGCGGCTGTGCCCACGGCCTATTTTTGGGACACATAGGTGCCTCGCAAAGTCTCACGCCATTCCGAGTCCGGCAGACGAAGTTGGCCAGCCCCACCCCACAAGGCTATAGCCCACCCGTTTTGCTGGCCTTTTTCCGCTGGACGAACTTGGCGCCCCGGCCTCCGGGTGGGTATTTTTAGGCACGGCTGTGCCCGCGGCCTATTTTTTGGACACGGAGGCGCCTCGCAAAGTCTCGCGCCATTCCGAATCCGGCGGACGAAGTTGGCCAGCCCCACCCCCCAAGGCAATAGCCCACCCGTTTTTGTGGCATTTTTCCGCTGGACGAACTTGGCGCCCCGGCCTTCGGCCGGGTATTTTTGGGTGCGGCTGTGCCCGCGCGCTGTTTTTCCACATGGAGGCGCCTCGTAAAGTCTCGCGCCATTCCGAGTCTGGCGGACGAAGTGAGCCAGCCCCACCCCCCAAGGCTATAGCCCACCCGTTTTTGTGGCCTTTTTCCGCTGGACGAACTTGGCGCCCCGGCCTTCGGGCGGGTATTTTGGGTGCGGCTGTGCCCGCGGCCTTTTTTTGGCACACGGAGGCACCTCGCAAAGTCTCGCACCATTCCGAGTCCGGCGGACGAAGTTGGCCAGCCCCACCCCCCAAGGCTATAGCCCACCTGTTTTTGTGGCCTTTTTCCGCCGGACGAACTTGGCGCCCCGGCCTTCGGGCGGGTATTTTGGGTGCGGCTGTGCCCGCGGCCTTTTTTTGGCACACGGAGGTGCCTCGTAAAGTCTCGCGCCATTCCGAGTCCGGCGGACGAAGTTGGCCAGCCCCACCCCCCAAGGCTATAGCCCACCCGTTTTTGTGGCATTTTTCCGCTGGACGAACTTGGCGCCCCGGCCTTCGGCCGGGTATTTTTGGGTGCGGCTGTGCCCGTGCGCTGTTTTTCCACATGGAGGCGCCTCGCAAAGTCTCGCGCCATTCCGAGTACGGCGGACGAAGTTGCCCAGCCCCACCCCCCAAGGCTATAGCCCACCCGTTTTTGTGGCCATTTTCCGCTGGACGAACTTGGCACCCTGGCCTTCGTTCGTGTATTTTTGCGGGCGGCTGTTGCTGCGGCCTATTTTTGGGAAACAGAGGTGCCTCGCAAAGGCTCGCGCCATTCCGAGTCTGGCGGACGAAGTTGGCCAGCCCCACCCCCCAAGGCTATAGCCCACCCGTTTTTGTGGCCTTTTTCCGCTGGACGAACTTGGCGCCCCGGCCTTCGGGCGGGTATTTTTGGGCGCGGCTGTGCCCGCGGCCTATTTTTGGCACACGGAGGCGCCTCGCAAAGTCTCGCGCCATTCCGAGTCCGGCGGACGAAGTTGGCCAGCCCCACCCCCCAAGGCAATAGCCCACCCGTTTTTGTGGCATTTTTCCGCTGGACGAACTTGGCGCCCCGGCCTTCGGCCGGGTATTTTTGGGTGCGGCTGTGCCCGCGCGCTGTTTTTCCACATGGAGGCGCCTCGCAAAGTCTCGCGCCATTCCGAGTCCGGCGGACGAAGTCGGCCAGCCCCACCCCCCAAGGCTATAGCCCACCCGTTTTTGTAGCATTTTTCCGCAGGACGAACTTGGCGCCCGGGCCTTCGGGCGGGTATTTTTTGGCGCGGCTGTGCCCGCGACCTATTTTTGGCACATTGAGGCACCTCGCAAAGTCTCGCGCCATTCCGAGTCCGGAGGACGAAGTTGGCCACCCCACCCCCCAACACTATAGCCCACCCGTTTTTGTGGCCTTTTTCTGCTGGACGAACATGGCGCCCCGGCCTTCGGGAGGGTATTTTTGGGCGCGGCTGTGCCCGCGGCCTATTTTTTGCACACGGAGGCGCCTCGCAAAGTCTCGCGCCATTCCGAGTCCGGCGGACGAAGTTGACCAGCCCCACCCCCCAAGGCTATATAGCCCACCCTTTTTTGTGGCCTTTTTCCGCTGGACGATCTTGGCGCCCCGGTCTTCGGGCGGGTATTTTTGGGCGCGGCTGTGCCCGCGGCCTATTTTTGGCACACGGAGGGGCCTCGCAAAGTCTCGCGCCATTCCGAGTCCGGCGGACGAAGTTGGCCAGCCCCACCCCCCAAGGCTATAGCCCACCCGTTTTTGTGGCCTTTTTCCGCTGGACGAACTTGGCGCCCCGGCCTTCGGGCGGGTAGTTTTGGGCGCGGCTGTGGCCGATTCCTATATTTGGGAAACGGAGGTGCCTCGCAAAGGCTCGCGCCATTCCGAGTCCGGCGGACGAAGTTGGCCAGCCCCACCCCCCAAGTCCATAGCCCACCCGTTTTTGTGCTCTTTTTCCGCTGGACGAACTTGGCGCCCGGCCTTGGGGTGGGTATTTTGAAGGCGGCTGTGCCGCGGCCTATTATTGGGACACGGAGGCACCTCGCAAAGTCTCGCGCCCTTCCGAGTCCGGCGGACGAAGTTGGCCAGCCCCACACCCCAAGGCTATAGCCCACCCGTTTTTGTGGCCTTTTTCCGCTGGACGAACTTGGCGCCCCGGCCTTCGGGTTTTTACGCGGCTGTGCGCGCGCCCTGTTTTTGGCACATGGAGGCGCCTCGCAAAGTCACGCGCCATTCCGAGTCCGGCGGACGAAGTTGGCCAGCCCCACCCCCCAAGTCTATAGCCCACCCGTTTTTGTGGCATTTTTCCGCAGGACGAACTTGGCGCCCGGGCCTTCGGGCGGTTATTTTTTGGCGCGGCTGTGCCCACGACCTATTTTTGGCACACGGAGGCGGCTCGCAAAGTCTCGCGCCATTCTGAGTCCGGAGGACGAAGTTGGCCACCCCACCCCCCAACACTATAGCCCACCCGTTTTTGAGGCCTTTTTCTGCTGGACGAACTTGGCGCCCAGGCCTTCGGACGGGTATTTTTGGGCGCAGCTGTGCCCGCGGCCTTTTTTTTGCACACGGAGGCGCCTCGCAAAGGCTCGCGCCATTCCGAGTCCGGCGGACGAAGTTGACCAGCCCCACCCGCCAAGGCTATAGCCCACCCGTTTTTGTGGCCTTTTTCCGCTGGATGAACTTGGCGCCCCGGCCTTCGGGCGGGTATTTTTGGGCGCGGCTGTGGCCGCGGCCTATTTTTGGGAAATGGAGGTGCCTCGCAAGGGCTCGCGCCATTCCGAGTCCGGCGGACGAAGTTGGCCAGCCCCACCCCCCAAGGTTATAGCCCACCCATTTTTGTGCTCTTTTTCCGCTGGACGAACTTGGCGCCCCGGCCTTGGGGCGGGTATTTTTGGGCGCGGCTGTGCCCGCGGCCTATTTTTGGCACAAGGAGGTGCCTCGCAAAGTCTCGCGCCATTCCGAGTCCAGCGGTTGACGTTGGGCAGCCCCTCCCAACTAGTCTATAGCCCACCCGTTTTTGTGGCCTTTTCCGCTGGACGAACTTGGCGCCCCTGCCTCCGGGCGGGTATTTTTGGGCGCGGCTGTGCCCGCGGCCTATTTTTGGGACATGGAGGTCCCTCGAAAAGTCTCGCGCCATTTCGAGCCGGCAGACGCAGTTGGCCAGCACCACCCACCAAGGCTATAGCCCACCCGTTTTTGTGGCATTTTTCCGCTGGACGAACATGGCGCCCCGGCCTTCGGGCGGGCATTTTTGGGCGCGGCTGTGCCCGTAGCCTAGTTTAGGGACACGGAGGTGCCTCGCAAAGTCTCGCGCCATTCCGAGTCCGGCGGACGAAGTTGGCCAGCCGCACCCCCCAAGGCTAAAGCCCACCCGTTTTTGTGGCCTTTTTCCGCTGGACGAACTTGGCGCCCCGGCCTTCGGGCGGGTATTTTTGGGCGCGGCTGTGCGCGCGGCCTACTTTTGGCACACGGAGGTGCCTCGCAAAGTCTCGCGCCATTCCGAGTCCGGCGGACGAAGTGGGCCAGCCCCACCCCCCAAGGCTATAGCCCACCCGTTTTTGTGGCCTTTTTCCGCTGGACGAACTTGGCGCACCGTCCTTCGGGGGGGTATTTTTGGCACGGCTGTGCCCGCATCCTATTTTTGGCACACGGAAGCGCCTCATAAAGTCTCGCGCCATTCGAATCCGGCGGATTTGGCCAGCCCCACCCAGCAAGGCTATAGCCCACCCGTTTTTGTGGCATTTTTCGGCTGGACGAACTTGGCGTCCCGGCCTTCTGGCAGGTATTTTTGGCGCGGCTGTGCCAGCGGCCTATTTTTTTGCACACTGGAGGTGCCTCAAAGTCTCGCGCCATTCCGAATCCGGCGGACGAAGTTGGCCAGCCCCACCCAGCAAGGCTATAGCCCACCCGTTTTTGTGGCATTTTTCCGCTGGACGAACTTGGCGTCCCGGCCTTCTGGCAGGTATTTTTTGGCGCGGCTGTGCCCGCGGCCTATTTTTGGCACACGGAGGTGCCTCGCAAAGTCTCGCGCCATTCCGAGTCCGGCGGACGAAGTTGGCCAGCCCCGCCCCCCAAGGCTATAGCCCACCCGTTTTTGTGGCATTTTTCCGCTGGACGAACTTGGCGTCCCGGCCTTCGGGCAGGTATTTTTGGGCGCGGCTGTGCCCACGGCCTATTTTTGGGACACATAGGTGCCTCGCAAAGTCTCACGCCATTCCGAGTCCGGCAGACGAAGTTGGCCAGCCCCACCCCACAAGGCTATAGCCCACCCGTTTTGCTGGCCTTTTTCCGCTGGACGAACTTGGCGCCCCGGCCTCCGGGTGGGTATTTTTAGGCACGGCTGTGCCCGCGGCCTATTTTTTGGACACGGAGGCGCCTCGCAAAGTCTCGCGCCATTCCGAATCCGGGCGGACGAAGTTGGCCAGCCCCACCCCCAAGGCAATAGCCCACCCGTTTTGTGGCATTTTCCGCTGGGAACTTGGCGCCCGGCCTTCGGCCGGGTATTTTGGTGCGGCTGTGCCCGCGCGCTGTTTTCCACATGGGCGCCTCGTAAAGTCTCGCGCCATTCCGAGGTCTGGCGGACCAGTGAGCCAGCCCCACCCCCAAGGCTATAGCCCACCCGTTTTGTGGCCTTTTTCCGCTGGACGAACTTGGCGCCCGGCCTTCGGCGGGTATTTTGGGTGCGGCTGTGCCCTTTTGGCACACGGAGGCACCTCGCAAAGTCTCGCACCATTCAGTCCGGCGGACGAAGTTGGCCAGCCCCACCCCCCAAGGCTATAGCCCACCTGTTTTTGTGGCCTTTTTCCGCCGGACGAACTTGGCGCCCCGGCCTTCGGGCGGGTATTTTGTGGGCGGCTGTGACCGCGGCCTATTTTTTGCACAAGGAGGGGCCTCGTAAAGTCTCGCGCCATTCCGAGTCCGGGACGAAGTTGGCCAGCCCCACCCCCCAAGGCAATAGCCCACCCGTTTTGTGGCATTTTTCCGCTGGACGAACTTGGCGCCCCGGCCGTCGGCCCGGTATTTTTGGGTGCGGCTGTGCCCGTGCGCTGTTTTTCCACATGGAGGCGCCTCGCAAAGTCTCGCGCCATTCCGAGTCCGGCGGACGAAGTTGGCCAGCCCCACCCCCCAAGGCTATAGCCCACCCGTTTTTGTGGCATTTTTCCGCAGGACGAACTTGGCGCCCGGGCCTTCGGGCGGGTATTTTTTGGCGCGGCTGTGCCCGCGACCTATTTTTGGCACATGGAGGCGCCTCGCAAAGTCTCGCGCCATTCCGAGTACGGCGGACGAAGTTGCCCAGCCCCACCCCCCAAGGCTATAGCCCACCCGTTTTTGTGGCCATTTTCCGCTGGACGAACTTGGCACCCTGGCCTTCGTTCGTGTATTTTTGCGGGCGGCTGTTGCTGCGGCCTATTTTTGGGAAACAGAGGTGCCTCGCAAAGTCTCGCGCCATTCCGAGTCCGGCGGACGAAGTTGGCCAGCCCCACCCCCCAAGGCAATAGCCCACCCGTTTTTCTGGCCTTTTTCCGCTGGACGAACTTGGCGCCCGGCCTTCGGGCGGGTATTTTTAGCGCGGCTGTGCCCGCTGGCCTATTTTGCACACGGAGGCGCCTCGCAAAGTCTCGCGCCATTCCGAGTCCGCGGACAGAAGTTGGCCAGTCCCACCCCCAAGGCAATAGCCCACCCGTTTTTGTGGCATTTTCCGCTGGGCCAACTTGGCGCCCGGCCTTCGGCCGGGTATTTTTGGGTGCGGCTGTGCCCGCACGCTGTTTTCCACATGGGCGCCTCGCAAAGTCTCGCGCCATTCCGAGGTCCGGACGAAGTCGCCAGCCCCACCCCCAAGGCTATAGCCCACCCGTTTTGTAGCATTTTTCCAGGACGAACTTGGCGCCCGGGCCTTGGGGGTATTTTTGCGCGGCTGTGCCCATGCGACCTATTTTTGGCACATTGAGGCACCTCGCAAAGTCTCGCCATTCCGAGTCCGGAGGACGAAGTTGCCACCCCACCCCCAACACTATAGCCCACCCGTTTTGTGGCCTTTTTCTGCTGGACGAACATGGCGCCCGGCCTTCGGGAGGTATTTTTGGGCGCGGCTGTGCCCGCGCCTATTTTTGCACACGGAGGCGCCTCGCAAAGTCTCGCGCCATTCCGAGTCCGGACGAGTTGACCAGCCCCACCCCCAAGGCTATATAGCCCACCCTTTTTGTGGCCTTTTCCGCTGGACGATCTTGGCGCCCGGTCTTCGGGCGGGTATTTTTGGGCGCGGCTGTGCCCGCGGCCTATTTTTGGCACACGGAGGGGCCTCGCAAAGTCTCGCGCCATTCCGAGTCCGGCGGACGAAGTTGGCCAGCCCCACCCCCCAAGGCTATAGCCCACCCGTTTTTGTGGCCTTTTTCCGCTGGACGAACTTGGCGCCCCGGCCTTCGGGCGGGTAGTTTTGGGCGCGGCTGTGGCCGATTCCTATATTTGGGAAACGGAGGTGCCTCGCAAAGGCTCGCGCCATTCCGAGTCCGGCGGACGAAGTTGGCCAGCCCCACCCCCCAAGTCCATAGCCCACCCGTTTTTGTGCTCTTTTTCCGCTGGACGAACTTGGCGCCCCGGCCTTGGGGTGGGTATTTTTGGGCGCGGCTGTGCCCGCGGCCTATTATTGGGACACGGAGGCGCCTCGCAAAGTCTCGCGCCCTTCCGAGTCCGGCGGACGAAGTTGGCCAGCCCCACACCCCAAGGCTATAGCCCACCCGTTTTTGTGGCCTTTTTCCGCTGGACGAACTTGGCGCCCCGGCCTTCGGCCGGGTATTTTTGGGCGCGGCTGTGCCCGCGCCCTGTTTTTGGCACATGGAGGCGCCTCGCAAAGTCACGCGCCATTCCGAGTCCGGCGGACGAAGTTGGCCAGCACCACCCCCCAAGTCTATAGCCCACCCGTTTTTGTGGCATTTTTCCGCAGGACGAACTTGGCGCCCGGGCCTTCGGGCGGTTATTTTTTGGCGCGGCTGTGCCCGCGACCTATTTTTGGCACACGGAGGCGGCTCGCAAAGTCTCGCGCCATTCTGAGTCCGGAGGACGAAGTTGGCCACCCCACCCCCCAACACTATAGCCCACCCGTTTTTGAGGCCTTTTTCTGCTGGACGAACTTGGCGCCCAGGCCTTCGGACGGGTATTTTTGGGCGCAGCTGTGCCCGCGGCCTTTTTTTTGCACACGGAGGCGCCTCGCAAAGGCTCGCGCCATTCCGAGTCCGGCGGACGAAGTTGACCAGCCCCACCCGCCAAGGCTATAGCCCACCCGTTTTTGTGGCCTTTTTCCGCTGGATGAACTTGGCGCCCCGGCCTTCGGGCGGGTATTTTTGGGCGCGGCTGTGGCCGCGGCCTATTTTTGGGAAATGGAGGTGCCTCGCAAGGGCTCGCGCCATTCCGAGTCAGCGGACGAGTTGGCCAGCCCCACCCCCAAGGTTATAGCCACCCATTTTGTGCTCTTTTTCCGCTGGACGAACTTGGCGCCCGGCCTTGGGGCGGAGTATTTTGGGCGCGGCTGTGCCTATTTTTGGCACAAGGAGGTGCCTCGCAAAGTCTCGCGCCATTCCGAGTCCAGCGGACGAAGTTGGCCAGCCCCACCCCCCAAGGCTATAGCCCACCCGTTTTTGTGGCCTTTTTCCGCTGGACGAACTTGGCGACCCAGCCTCCGGGCGGGTATTTTTGGGCGCGGCTGTGCCCGCGGCCTATTTTGGGACATGGAGGTCCCTCGAAAAGTCTCGCCATTTCGAGCCGGCAGACGCAGTTGGCCAGCACCACCCACCAAGGCTATAGCCCACCCGTTTTTGTGGCATTTTCCGCTGGAACATGGCGCCCGGCCTTGGGCGGGCATTTTGGGCGCGGCTGTGCCCGTAGCCCAGTTTAGGGACACGGAGGTGCCTCGCAGTCTCGCGCCATTCCGAGTCTGGCGTACGAAGTTGGCCAGCCGCACCCCCCAAGGCTAAAGCCCACCCGTTTTGTGGCCTTTTTCCGCTGGACGAACTTGGCGCCCGGCCTTCGGGCGGGTATTTTTGCGCGGCTGTGTGCGCGGCACACGGAAGTGCCTCGCAAAGTCTCGCGCCATTCCGAGTCCGCGGACGAGTTGGCCAGCCCCACCCCCAAGGCTATAGCCCACCCGTTTTGTGGCCTTTTCCGCTGGACGACTTGGCGCCCGGCCTTCGGGCGGAGTAGTTTTGGGCGCGGCTGTGGCGATTCCTATATTTGGGAAGCGGAGGTGCCTCGCAAAGGCTCGCGCCATTCGAGTCCGCGGACAGTTGGCCAGCCCCACCCCCAAGTCCATAGCCCACCCGTTTTTGTGCTCTTTTTCCGCTGGACGAACTTGGCGCCCCGGCCTTGGGGTGGGTATTTTTGGGCGCGGCTGTGCCCGCGGCCTATTATTGGGACACGGAGGCGCCTCGCAAAGTCTCGCGCCCTTCCGAGTCCGGCGGACGAAGTTGGCCAGCCCCACACCCCAAGGCTATAGCCCACCCGGTTTGTGGCCTTTTTCCGCTGGGCCACGACTTGGCGCCCGGCCTTCGGCCGGGTATTTTTGGGCGCGGCTGTGCCCGCGCCCTGTTTTTGGCACATGGAGGCGCCTCGCAAAGTCACGCGCCATTCCGAGTCCGGCGGACGAAGTTGGCCAGCACCACCCCCCAAGTCTATAGCCCACCCGTTTTTGTGGCATTTTTCCGCAGGACGAACTTGGCGCCCGGGCCTTCGGGCGGTTATTTTTTGGCGCGGCTGTGCCCGCGGCCTATTTTTGGCACACGGAGGCGGCTCGCAAAGTCTCGCGCCATTCTGAGTCCGGAGGACGAAGTTGGCCACCCCACCCCCCAACACTATAGCCCACCCGTTTTTGAGGCCTTTTTCTGCTGGACGAACTTGGCGCCCAGGCCTTCGGACGGGTATTTTTGGGCGCAGCTGTGCCCGCGGCCTTTTTTTTGCACACGGAGGCGCCTCGCAAAGGCTCGCGCCATTCCGAGTCCGGCGGACGAAGTTGACCAGCCCCACCCGCCAAGGCTATAGCCCACCCGTTTTTGTGGCCTTTTTCCGCTGGATGAACTTGGCGCCCCGGCCTTCGGGCGGGTATTTTTGGGCGCGGCTGTGGCCGCGGCCTATTTTTGGGAAATGGAGGTGCCTCGCAAGGGCTCGCGCCATTCCGAGTCCGGCGGACGAAGTTGGCCAGCCCCACCCCCCAAGGTTATAGCCCACCCATTTTTGTGCTCTTTTTCCGCTGGACGAACTTGGCGCCCCGGCCTTGGGGCGGGTATTTTTGGGCGCGGCTGTGCCCGCGGCCTATTTTTGGCACAAGGAGGTGCCTCGCAAAGTCTCGCGCCATTCCGAGTCCAGCGGACGAAGTTGGCCAGCCCCACCCCCCAAGGCTATAGCCCACCCGTTTTTGTGGCCTTTTTCCGCTGGACGAACTTGGCGACCCAGCCTCCGGGCGGGTATTTTTGGGCGCGGCTGTGCCCGCGGCCTATTTTTGGGACATGGAGGTCCCTCGAAAAGTCTCGCGCCATTTCGAGCCGGCAGACGCAGTTGGCCAGCACCACCCACCAAGGCTATAGCCCACCCGTTTTTGTGGCATTTTTCCGCTGGACGAACATGGCGCCCCGGCCTTCGGGCGGGCATTTTTGGGCGCGGCTGTGCCCGTAGCCTAGTTTAGGGACACGGAGGTGCCTCGCAAAGTCTCGCGCCATTCCGAGTCTGGCGGACGAAGTTGGCCAGCCGCACCCCCCAAGGCTAAAGCCCACCCGTTTTTGTGGCCTTTTTCCGCTGGACGAACTTGGCGCCCCGGCCTTCGGGCGGGTATTTTTGGGCGCGGCTGTGCGCGCGGCCTATTTTTGGCACACGGAAGTGCCTCGCAAAGTCTCGCGCCATTCCGAGTCCGGCGGACGGAGTGGGCCAGCCCCACCCCCCAAGGCTATAGCCCACCCGTTTTTGTGGCCTTTTTCCGCTGGACGAACTTGGCGCCCCGGCCTTCGGGCGGGTATTTTTGGCCGCGGCTGTGCCCGCGGCCTATTTTTGGCACACGGAGGCGACTCGCAAAGTGTCGCGCCATTCCGAGTCCGGCAGACGAAGTGGGCCAGCCCCACCCAGCAAGGCTATAGCCCACCCGTTTTTGTGGCCTTTTTCCGCTGGACGAACTTGGCGCACCGGCCTTTGGGCGGGTATTTTTGGGCGCGGCTGTGCCCGTGGCCTATTTTTGGGACGCGGAGGCACCTCGCAAAGTCTCGCGCCATTCCGAGTCCGGCGGACGAAGTTGGCCAGCCCCACCCCCCAAGGTTATAGCCCACCCGTTTTTTTGGCCTTTTTCCGCTGGACGAACTTGGCGTCCCGGCCTCCGGGCGGGTATTTTTGGGCGCGGCTGTGCCCACGGCCTATTTTTGGGACACGGAGGTGCCTCGCAAAGTCTCGCGCCATTCCGAGTCCGGCGGACGAAGTTTGCCAGCCCCACCCCCCAAGGCTATAGCCCACCCGTTTTTGTGGCCCTTTTCCGCAGGACGAACTTGGCGCCCCAGCCTTCGGGCGGTTATTTTTTGGCGCGGCTGTGCCCTCGACCTATTTTTGGCACACGGAGGCGCCTCGCAAAGTCTCGCGCCATTCCGAATCCGGAGGACGAAGTGGGCCAGCCCCACCCCCCAAGATTATAGCCCACCCGTTTTTTTGGCCTTTTTCCGCTGGACGAACTTGGCGCCCCGGCCTTCGGGCGGGTATTTTTGGGCGCGGCTGTGTCCGCGGTCTATTTTTGGCACACGGAGGTGCCTCGCAATGTCTGGCACCATTCCGAGTCCGGCGGACGAAGTTGGCAAGCCCCACACCCAAGGCTAAAGCCCACCCGTTTTTGTGGCCTTTTTCCGCTAGACGAACTTGGCGCCCCGGCCTTCGGGGGGGTATTTTTGGCGCGGCTGTGCCCACGGCCTATTTTTGGGACACGGAGGTGCCTCGCAAAGTCTCGCGCCATTCCGAGTCCGGCGGACGAAGTTTGCCAGCCCCACCCCCCAAGGCTAAAGCCCACCCGTTTTTGTGGCCTTTTTCCGCTGGACGAACTTGGCGCCCCGGCCTCCGGGCGGGTATTTTTGGGCGCGGCTGTGCCCACGGCCTATTTTTGGGACACAGAGGTGCCTCGCAAAGTCTCCCGCCATTCCGAGTCCGGCAGACGAAGTTGGCCAGCCCCACCCCACAAGGCTATAGCCCACCCATTTTTGTGGGCTTTTTCCGCTGGACGAAATTTGCGCCCCGGCCTTCGGACGGTATTTTTGGGCGCGGCTGTGCTCGCGGCCTATTTTTGGGACACGGAGGCGCCTCGCAAAGTCTCGCGCCATTTCGAGCCGGCAGACGCAGTTGGCCAGCACCACCCACCAAGGCTATAGCCCACCCGTTTTTGTGGCATTTTTCCGCTGGACGAACATGGCGCCCCGGCCTTCGGGCGGGCATTTTTGGGCGCGGCTGTGCCCGTAGCCTAGTTTAGGGACACGGAGGTGCCTCGCAAAGTCTCGCGCCATTCCGAGTCCGGCGGACAAAGTTGGCCAGCCGCACCCCCCAAGGCTAAAGCCCACCCGTTTTTGTGGCCTTTTTCCGCTGGACGAACTTGGCGCCCGGCCTTGGGCGGGTATTTTGGGCGCGGCTGTGCGCGCGGCCTGGCACACGGAGGTGCCTCAAAGTCTCGCGCCATTCGAGTCCGGCGGACGGGAGTGGGCCAGCCCCACCCCAAGGCTATAGCCCACCCGTTTTGTGGCCTTTTTCCGCTGGAAGTACTTGGCGCACCGTCCTTGGGGGTATTTTTGCACGGCTGTGCCCGCATCCTATTTTGGCACAGACGCCTCGCATAAAGTCTCGCGCCATTCCGAGTCCGGGCGGACGTTGGCCAGCCCCACCCCCAAGGCTATAGCCCACCCATTTTGTGGGCTTTTTCCGCTGGACGAACTGCGCCCGGCCTTCGGCGGAGTATTTTGGCGGCTGTGCTCGCGGCCTATTTTGGGACACGGAGCGCCTGCAAAGTATCGCGCCATTCCGAGTCCGGCGGACGAAGTTGGCCGACCCCCACCCAGCAAGGCTATAGCCCACCCGTTTTTGTGGCCTTTTTCCGCTGGCCGAACTTGTCGTCCCGGCCTTCGGGCAGGTATATTTGGGCGCGGCTGTGCCCGCGGCCTAATTTTGGCACAAAGAGGTGCCTCGCTAAGTCTCGCGCCATTCCGAGTCCGGCGGACGAAGTTGGCCAGCCCCACCCCCCAAGGCTATAGGCCACCCGTTTTTGTGGCCTTTTCCGCTGGGCGAACTTGGCGACCCAGCCTCCCGGGCGGGTATTTTTGGGCGCGGCTGTGCCCAGCGCTATTTTGGGACATGGAGGTCCCTCGCAAAGTCTCGCGCCATTACGAGCCGGCAGACGCAATTGGTCAGCACCACCCCCCAAGGCTATAGCCCACCCGGTTTTGTGGCATTTTTAAGCTGGACGAACATGGCGCCCCGGCCTTCGGGCGGGCATTTTTGGGCGCGGCTGTTCCCGTAGCCTAGTTTTGGGATACGGAGGTGCCTCGCAAAGTCTCGCGCCATTCCGAGTCCGGCGGACGAAGTTGGCCAGCCGCACCCCCCAAGGCTAAAGCCCACCCGTTTTTGTGGCCTTTTTCCGCTGGACGAACTTGGCGCCCCGGCCTTCGGGCGGGTATTTTTAGGCTGTGCTGTGCGGCCTACAGCACACGGAGGGGCCTCGCAAAGTCTCGCGCCATTCCGAGTCCGGCGGACGAAGTGGGCCAGCCCCACCCCCCAAGGCTATAGCCCACCCGTTTTTGTGGCCTTTTTCCGATGGACGAACTTGGCGCCCCGGCCTTTGGGCGGGTATTTTTGGCCGCGGCTGTTCCCGCAGCCTAGTTTAGGGACACGGAGGTGCCTCGCAAAGTCTCGCGCCATTCCGAGTCCGGCGGACGAAGTTGGCCAGCCGCACCCCCCAAGGCTAAAGCCCACCCGTTTTTGTGGCCTTTTTCCGCTGGACGAACTTGGCGCACCAGCCTTCGGGCGGGTATTTTTGGGCGCGGCTGTGCCCGCGGCCTATTTTTGGGACGCGGAGGCACCTCTCAAAGTCTCGCGCAATTCCGAGTCCGGCGGACGAAGTTGGCCAGCCCCACCCCCCAAGGCTATAGCCCACCCGTTTTTGTGGCCTTTTTCCGCTGGACGAACTTGGCGCCCCGGCCTTCGGGCGGGTATTTTTGGGCGCGGCTGTGCGCGCGGCCTATTTTTGGCACACGGAGGTGCCTCGCAAAGTCTCGCGCCATTCCGAGTCCGGCGGACGGAGTGGGCCAGCCCCACCCCCCAAGGCTATAGCCCACCCGTTTTTGTGGCCTTTTTCCGCTGGACGAACTTGGCGCCCCGGCCTTCGGGGGGGTATTTTTGGCGCGGCTGTGCCCGCATCCTATTTTTGGCACACGGAAGCGCCTCATAAAGTCTCGCGCCATTCCGAGTCCGGCGGACGAAGTTGGCCAGCCCCACCCCCCAAGGCTATAGCCCACCCATTTTTGTGGGCTTTTTCCGCTGGACGAACTTTGCGCCCCGGCCTTCGGGCGGGTATTTTTGGGCGCGGCTGTGCTCGCGGCCTATTTTTGGGACACGGAGGCGCCTCGCAAAGTATCGCGCCATTCCGAGTCCGGCGGACGAAGTTGGCCAGCCCCACCCAGCAAGGCTATAGCCCACCCGTTTTTGTGGCCTTTTTCCGCTGGACGAACTTGTCGTCCCGGCCTTCGGGCAGGTATTTTTGGGCGCGGCTGTGCCCGCGGCCTATTTTTGGCACAAAGAGGTGCCTCGCAAAGTCTCGCGCCATTCCGAGTCCGGCGGACGAAGTTGGCCAGCCGCACCCCCCAAGGCTAAAGCCCACCCGTTTTTGTGGCCTTTTTCCGCTGGACGAACTTGGCGCCCCGGCCTTCGGGCGGGTATTTTTGGCGCGGCTGTGCCCGCATCCTATTTTTGGCACACGGAGGTGCCTCGCAAAGTCTCGCGCCATTCCGAGTCCGAGGCGGAGGTGGGCCAGCCCCACCCCCAAGGCTATAGCCCACCCGTTTTGTGGCCTTTTCCGCTGGACGAACTTGGCGCCCGGCCTTCAGGGGGTATTTTGGCGCGCTGTGCCCGCATCCTATTTTGGCACAGGCGCCTCATAAAGTCTCGCGCCATTCCGAGTCCGAGCGGACGAGTTGGCCAGCCCCACCCCCAAGGCTATAGCCCACCCATTTTGTGGGCTTTTTCCGCTGGACGAACTTTTCGCCCGGCCTTGGGCGGAGTATTTTGGCGCGGCTGTGCTCATGGCCTATTTTTGGGACACGGAGGCGCCTCGCAAAGTATCGCGCCATTCCGAGTCCGGCGGACGAAGTTGGCCAGCCCCACCCAGCAAGGCTATAGCCCACCCGTTTTTGTGGCCTTTTTCCGCTGGACGAACTTGTCGTCCCGGCCTTCGGGCAGGTATTTTTGGGCGCGGCTGTGCCCGCGGCCTATTTTTGGCACAAAGAGGTGCCTCGCAAAGTCTCGCGCCATTCCGAGTCCGGCGGACGAAGTTGGCCAGCCCCACCCCCCAAGGCTATAGGCCACCCGTTTTTGTGGCCTTTTTCCGCTGGACGAACTTGGCGACCCAGCCTCCGGGCGGGTATTTTTGGGCGCGGCTGTGCCCGCGGCCTATTTTTGGGACATGGAGGTCCCTCGCAAAGTCTCGCACCATTTCGAGCCGGCAGACGCAATTGGCCAGCACCACCCCCCAAGGCTATAGCCCACCCGTTTTTGTGGCATTTTTCCGCTGGACGAACATGGCGCCCCGGCCTTCGGGCGGGCATTTTTGGGCGCGGCTGTTCCCGTAGCCTAGTTTTGGGATACGGAGGTGCCTCGCAAAGTCTCGCGCCATTCCGAGTCCGGCGGACGAAGTTGGCCAGCCGCACCCCCCAAGGCTAAAGCCCACCCGTTTTTGTGGCCTTTTTCCGCTGGACGAACTTGGCGCCCGGCCTTGGGCGGGTATTTTTGGCGCGGCTGTGCCTACTTTGGCACACGGAGGCCTCGCAAGTCTCGCGCCATTCCGAGTCCGGCGGACGAGGCCCAGCCCCACCCCCAAGGCTATAGCCCACCCGTTTTGTGGCCTTTTTCCGCTGGGCGAACTTGGCGCCCGGCCTTCCGCGGCTGTTCCCGCAGCCTATTTTTGCACACGCACGAGGTGACTCGCAAAGTCTCGCGCCATTCCGAGTCCGGCAGAGTGGGCCAGCCCCACCCAAGGCTATAGCCCACCCGTTTTGTGGCCTTTTCCGCTGGACGAACTTGGCGCCCACCGCCGGGTATTTTAGTAGCTGTGCCAGCGGGACAGGGGCCAGCCCACCCCCTTTGACGGTTGTTCCTTTTTTTAACCGCTGGCTTGGCGGGCGTATTTTTTAGGCGCGGCTGTGCGGCCTATTTTTTGGGACGAGGTGCCTCACAAAGTCTCACGCCATTCGAGTCCGATTGGCTAGCCCCACCACAAGGCTATAGCCCACCCGTTTGCTGGCCTTTTCCGCTGGACGAACTTGGCGCCCTCCGGGTGGGTATTTTTAGGCAAACGGCTGTGCCCTATTTTTGGACACGGAGGCGCCTCGCAAAGTCTCGTGCCATTCCAATCCGGACGAAGTTGGCCAGCCCCACCCAACAAGGCTATATCCCACCCATTTTTGTGGCATTTTCCGCCTGGTGGCGTCCGAAGCCTTTTTTTGGGCGCGTGCGCGCCTATTTTTGGCACCCATTCCCAGTCCGTCGCCCAACCCCCATTTTAGGCTATAGCCCACCACGAACTTTATTTTTGGGCGAGGTGTGGCCATGGAGGTCTCTCGCGCCATTCCGAGTCTTTTTTTTGGCACACACAAAGAGGTGCCTCACAAAGTCTCGCGCCATTCCGAGTTGGCCAACCGCACCCCAGGCGGTTGGCCAGCCGCAAGGCCCCACCCGTTTTGTGGCCTTTTTCCGCTGGACGAACTTGGCGCCCGGCCTTCGGGCGGGTATTTTTGGCGCTGGCTGTGTGCCTCGCCCGCGCTGTGCATCCTCCCCCACCCGCTTAGCCCCAGCCCCCCGGCCTTTTTATGGGCTGCAGCTCCTATTTTGGCAGGGCGGCTGTGTGGCCAGCCCACCCGGGCTATAGCCCACGAAGGCGCCTCTTTAGAGTCACGAGTTGGCCAGCCCACCCCCAAGGCTATAGGCCACCGCGACTTGGCGACCCAGCCTCCGGGCGGGTATTATTGGGCGCGGCTGTTAACGCGGCCTATAATTGGGACAAGGAGTTCCCTCGCAAAGTCTCGCACCATTACGAGCCGGCAGACGCAATTGGACAGCACCAACCCCCAAGGCTATAGCCCACCCGTTTTGTGGCATTTTCCGCTGGAGAACATGGCGCCCGGCCTTCGGGCGGGCATTTTTGGGCGCGGCTGTTCCCGTAGCCTAGTTTTGGGATACGGAGGTGCCTCGCAAAGTCTCGCGCCATTCCGAGTCCGGCGGACGAAGTTGGCCAGCCGCACCCCCCAAGGCTAAAGCCCACCCGTTTTTGTGGCCTTTTTCCGCTGGACGAACTTGGCGCCCGGCATAAGGGCCTCGCAAAGTCTCGCGCCATTCCGAGTCCGGCGGACGAAGTGGGCCAGCCCCACCCCCCAAGGCTATAGCCCACCCGTTTTTGTGGCCTTTTTCCGCTGGACGAACTTGGCGCCCCGGCCTTTGGGCGGGTATTTTTGGCCGCGGCTGTTCCCGCAGCCTATTTTTGGCACACGGAGGCGACTCGCAAAGTCTCGCGCCATTCCGAGTCCGGCAGACGAAGTGGGCCAGCCCCACCCAGCAAGGCTATAGCCCACCCGTTTTTGTGGCCTTTTTCCGCTGGACGAACTTGGCGCACCGGCCTTCGGGCGGGTATTTTTGGGCGCGGCTGTGCCCGCGGCCTATTTTTGGGACGCGGAGGCACCTCTCAAAGTCTCGCGCAATTCCGAGTCCGGCGGACGAAGTTGGCCAGCCCCACCCCCCAAGGTTATAGCCCACCCGTTTTTTTGGCCTTTTTCCGCTGGACGAACTTGGCGCCCCGGCCTCCGGGCGGGTATTTTTGGGCGCGGCTGTGCCCACGGCCTATTTTTGGGACACAGAGGTGCCTCGCAAAGTCTCACGCCATTCCGAGTCCGGCAGACGAAGTTGGCCAGCCCCACCCCACAAGGCTATAGCCCACCCGTTTTGCTGGCCTTTTTCCGATGGACGAACTTGGCGCCCCGGCCTCCGGGTGGGTATTTTTAGGCACGGCTGTGCCCGCGGCCTATTTTTTGGACACGGAGGCGCCTCGCAAAGTCTCGCGCCATTCCGAATCCGGCGGACGAAGTTGGCCAGCCCCACCCAGCAAGGCTATAGCCCACCCGTTTTTGTGGCATTTTTCCGCTGGACGAACTTGGCGTCCCGGCCTTCTGGCTGGTATTTTTTGGCGCGGCTGTGCCCGCGGCCTATTTTTGGCACACGGAGGTGCCTCGCAAAGTCTCGCGCCATTCCGAGTCCGGCGGACGAAGTGGGCCAGCCCCACCCCCCAAGGCTATAGCCCACCCGTTTTTGTGGCATTTTTCCGCAGGATGAACTTGGCGTCCCGGCCTTCGGGCAGGTATTTTTGGGCGCGGCTGTGCCCACGGCCTATTTTTGGGACACAGAGGTGCCTCGCAAAGTCTCACGCCATTCCGAGTCCGGCAGACGAAGTTGGCTAGCCCCACCCCACAAGGCTATAGCCCACCCGTTTGCTGGCCTTTTTCCGCTGGACGAACTTGGCGCCCCGGCCTCCGGGTGGGTATTTTTAGGCACGGCTGTGCCCGCGGCCTATTTTTTGGACACGGAGGCGCCTCGCAAAGTCTCGTGCCATTCCGAATCCGGCGGACGAAGTTGGCCAGCCCCACCCAGCAAGGCTATAGCCCACCCGTTTTTGTGGCATTTTTCCGCTGGACGAACTTGGCGTCCCGGCCTTCGGGCAGGTATTTTTGGGGCGCGGCTGTGTCCGCGGCCTATTTTTGGCACAAGGAGGTACCTCGCCAAGTCTCGAGCCTTTCACTGTCAGTGTGACTTTGTTGGCCAGCCCCACCCAGCAAGGCTATAGCCCACCCGTTTTTGTGGCATTTTTCCGCTGGACGAACTTGGCGTCCCGGCCTTCGGGCAGGTATTTTTGGGGCGCGGCTGTGCCCGCGGCCTATTTTTGGCACAAGGAGGTACCTCGCAAAGTCTCGCGCCATTCCCAGTCCGGCGGACGAAGTTGGCCAGCCCCACCCCCCAAGGCTATAGCCCACCCGTTTTTGTGGCCTTTTTCCGCTGGACGAACTTGGCGACCCACTCTCCGGGCGGGTATTTTTGGGCGCGGCTGTGGCCGCGGCCTATTTTTGGGACATGGAGGTCCCTCGCAAAGTCTCGCGCCATTCCGAGTCCGGCGGACGAAGTTGGCCAGCCCCACCCAGCAAGGCTATAGCCCACCCGTTTTTGTGGCATTTTTCCGTTGGACGAACTTGGCGTCCCGGCCTTCGGGCAGGTATTTTTGGGCGCGGCTGTGCCCGCGGCCTATTTTTGACACACGGAGGTTCCTCGCAAAGTCTCGCGCCATTCCGAATCCGGCGGACGAAGTTGGCCAGCCCCACCCAGCAAGGCTATAGCCCACCCGTTTTTGTGGCATTTTTCCGCTGGACGAACTTGGCGTACCGGCCTTCTGGCAGGTATTTTTTGGCGCGGCTGTGCCGGCGGGCTATTTTTGGCACACGGAGGTGCCTCGCAAAGTCTCGCGCCATTCCGAGTCCGGCGGACAAAGTTGGCCAGCCCCACCCCCCAAGGCTATAGCCCACCCGTTTTTGTGGCATTTTTCCGCTGGACGAACTTGGCGTCTCGGCCTTCGGGCAGGTATTTTTGGGCGCGGCTGTAACCACGGCATATTTTTGGGACACAAAGGTGCCTCGCAAAGTCTCACGCCATTCCGAGTCCGGCAGACGAAGTTGGCCAACCCCACCCCACAAGGCTATAGCCCACCCGTTTTGCTGGCCTTTTTCCGCTGGACGAACTTGGCGCCCCGGCCTCCGGGTGGGTATTTTTAGGCAGGGCTGTGCCCACGGCCTATTTTTTGGACACGGAGGCGCCTCGCAAAGTCTCGTGCCATTCCGAATCCGGCGGACGAAGTTGGCCAGCCCCACCCAGCAAGGCTATAGCCCACCCGTTTTTGTGGCATTTTTCCGCTGGACGAACTTGGCGTCCCGGCCTTCGGGCAGGTATTTTTGGGCGCGGCTGTGCCCGTGGCCTATTTTTGGCACACGGAGGTGCCTCGCAAAGTCTCGCGCCATTCCGAATCCGGCGGACGAAGTTGGCCAGGCCCACCCAGCAAGGCTATAGCCCACCCGTTTTTGTGGCATTTTTCCGCTGGACGAACTTGGCGTCCCGGCCTTCTGGCAGGTATTTTTTGGCGCGGCTGTGCCCGCGGCCTATTTTTGGCACACGGAGGTGCCTCGCAAAGTCTCGCGCCATGCCGAGTCCGAGCGGACGAAGTTGGCCAGCCCCACCCCCGGCTATAGCCCACCCGTTTTGTGGCATTTTTCCGCTGGACGAACTTGGCGTCGGCCTTCGGGCAGGTATTTTTGGGCGCGGCTGTGCCGGGCTGGCACACGGAGGTGCCTCGTAAAGTCTCTCTCCATTCCGAGTCCGGCGGACGAAGTTGGCGAGCCCCACCCCCCAAGGCTATAGCCCAGCCGTTTTTGTGGCCTTTTTCCGGTGGACGAACATGGCGCCCCGGCCTTCGGGCGGGTATTTTTGGACGCGGCTGTGCCCGCGGCCTATTTTTGGCACACGGAGGTGCCTCGCAAAGTCTCGCGCCATTCCGAGTCCGGCGGACGAAGTTGGCGAGCCCCACCCCCCAAGGCTATAACCCACCCGTTTTTGTGGCCTTTTTCCGCTGGACGAACTTGGCGACCCAGCCTCCGGGCGTGTATTTTTGGGCGCGGCTGTGCCTGCCGCCTATTTTTGGGACATGGAGGTCCCTCGCAAAGTCTCGCGCCATTCCGAGTCCGGCGGACGAAGTTGGCCAGCCCCACCCAGCAAGGCTATAGCCCACCCGTTTTTATGGCATTTTTCCGCTGGACGAACTTGGCGTCCCGGCCTTCGGGCAGGTATTTTTGGGCGCGGCTGTGCCCGCGGCCTATTTTTGGCACACGGAGGTGCCTCGCAAAGTCTCGCGCCATTCCGAATCCGGCGGACGAAGCTGGCCAGCCCCACCCGGCAAGGCAATAGCCGACCCGTTTTGTGGCATTTTCCGCTGGGCCGAACTTGGCGTCCCGGCCTTCGGGCAGGTATTTTTGGGCGCGGCTGTGCCCGCGGCCTATTTTTGGCACACGGAGGTGCCTCGCAAAGTCTCGCGCCATTCCGAATCCGTCGGACGAAGTTGGCCAGCCCCACCCAGCAAGGCTATTGCCCGCCCGTTTTTGTGGCATTTTTCCGCAGGACGAACATGGCGCCACGGCCTTCGGGCGGGCATTTTTGGGCGCGGCTGTGCCCGTAGTCTAGTTTTGGGACACGGAGGTGCCTCGCAAAGTCTCGCGCCATTCCGAGTCCGGCGGACGAAGTTGGCCAGCCGCACCCCCCAAGGCTAAAGCCCACCCGTTTTTGTGGCCTTTTTCCGCTGGACGAACTTGGCGCCCCGGCCTTCGGGGGGTATTTTTGGGCACGGTTGTGTGTGTGGCCTATTTTTGGCACACGGAGGTGCCTCACAAAGTCTCGCGCCATTCCGAGTCCGGCGGACGAAGTTGGCCAGCCCCACCCCCCAAGGCTATAGCCCACCCGTTTTTCTGGGCTTTTTCCGCTGGACGAACTTGGCGCCCCGGCCTTCGGGCGTGTATTTTTGGACGCGGCTGTGCCCGCGGCCTATTTTTGCCACATGGAGGTGCCTCAAAAAGTCTCGCGCCATTCCGAGTCCGGCGGACGAAGTTGGCCAGCCCCACCCCCCAAGGCTATAGCCCACCCGTTTTTGTGGCCTTTTTCCGCTGGATGAACTTTGCGAACCGGCCTTCGGGCAGGTATTTTGGGCGCGGCTGTGCCCGTGGCCTATTTTTGGCACACGGAGGCGCCTCGCAAAGTCTCGCGCCATTCCGAGTCCGGCGGACGAAGTTGGCAGGCCCACCCCAAAATGCTATAGCCCACCCGTTTTTCTGGCCTTTTTCCGTTTGACGAACTTGGCGCCCCGGCCTTCGGGCAGGTATTTTTGGGCGCGGCTGTGCCCGCGGCCTATTTTTGCCAAACGGAGGCGCCTCGCAAAGTCTCGCGCCATTCCGAGTCCGGCGGACGAAGTTGGCCAGCCCCACCGCCCAAGGCTATAGCCCACCTGTTTTTGTGGCCTTTTTCCGCCGGACGAACTTGGAGCCCCGGCCTTCGGGCGGGTATTTTTGGGCGCGGCTGTGTCCGCGGTCTATTTTTGGCACACGGAGGTGCCTCGCAATGTCTGGCGCCATTCCGAGTCCGGCGGACGAAGTTGGCAAGCCCCACACCCAAGGCTAAAGCCCACCCGTTTTTGTGGCCTTTTTCCGCTAGACGAACTTGGCGCCCCGGCCTTCGGGGGGGTATTTTTGGCGCGGCTGTGCCCGCATCCTATTTTTGGCACACGGAAGTGCCTCATAAAGTCTCGCGCCATTCCGAGTCCGGCGGACGAAGTTGGCCAGCCCCACCCCCCAAGGCTATAGCCCACCCATTTTTGTGGGCTTTTTCCGCTGGACGAACTTTGCGCCCCGGCCTTCGGGAGGGTATTTTTGGGCGCGGCTGTGCTCGCGGCCTATTTTTGGGACACGGAGGCGCCTCGCAAAGTATCGCGCCATTCCGAGTCCGGCGGACGAAGTTGGCCAGCCCCACCCAGCAAGGCTATAGCCCACCCGTTTTTGTGGCCTTTTTCCGCTGGACGAACTTGGCGACCCAGTCTCCGGGCGGGTATTTTTTGGCGCGGCTGTGCCCGCGGCCTATTTTTGGGACATGGAGGTCCCTCGCAAAGTCTCGCGCCATTCCGAGTCCGGCGGACGAAGTTGGCCAGCCCCACCCAGCAAGGCTATAGCCCACCCGTTTTTGTGGCATTTTTCCGCTGGACGAACTTGGCGTCCCGGCCTTCGGGCAGGTATTTTTGGAAGCGGCTGTGCCCGCGGCCTATTTTTGGCACACGGAGGTGCCTCGCAAAGTCTCGCGCCATTCCGAATCCGGCGGACGAAGTTGGCCAGCCCCACCCAGCAAGGCTATAGCCCACCCGTTTTTGTGGCATTTTTCCGTTGGACGAACTTGGCGTCCCGGCCTTCGGGCAGGTATTTTTGGGCGCGGCTGTGCCCGCGGCCTATTTTTGACACACGGAGGTGCCTCGCAAAGTCTCGCGCCATTCTGAATCCGGCGGACGAAGTTGGCCAGCCCCACCCCCCAAGGCTATAGCCCACCCGTTTTGCTGGCCTTTTTCCGCTGGACGAACTTGGCGCCCCGGCCTCCGGGTGGGTATTTTTAGGCAGGGCTGTGCCCACGGCCTATTTTTTGGACACGGAGGCGCCTCGCAAAGTCTCGTGCCATTCCGAATCCGGCGGACGAAGTTGGCCAGCCCCACCCAGCAAGGCTATAGCCCACCCGTTTTTGTGGCATTTTTCCGCTGGACGAACTTGGCGTCCCGGCCTTCGGGCAGGTATTTTTGGGCGCGGCTGTGCCCGCGGCCTATTTTTGGCACACGGAGGTACCTGGCAAAGTCTCGCGCCATTCCCAGTCCGGCGGACGAAGTTGGCCAGCCCCACCCCCCAAGGCTATAGCCCACCCGTTTTTGTGGCCTTTTTCCGCTGGACGAACTTGGCGACCCAGTCTCCGGGCGGGTATTTTTGGGCACGGCTGTGCCCGTGGCCTATTTTTGGGACATGGAGGTCCCTCGCAAAGTCTCGCGCCATTCCGAGTCCGGGGGACGAAGTTGGCCAGCCCCACCCAGCAAGGCTATAGCCCACCCGTTTTTGTGGCATTTTTCCGCTGAAAGAACTTGGCGTCCCGGACTTCGGGCGGGTATTTTTGGCGCGGCTGTGCCAGCGGCACACGGAGGTACCTCGCAAAGTCTCGCGCCATTCCCAGTCCGGCGGACGAAGTTGGCCAGCCCCACCCCCCAAGGCTATAGCCCACCCGTTTTTGTGGCCTTTTTCCGCTGGACGAACTTGGCGACCCAGTCTACGGGCGGGTATTTTTGGACGCGGCTGTGCCCGCGGCCTATTTTTGGGACATGGAGGTCCCTCGCAAAGTCTCGCGCCATTCCGAGTCCGGCGGACGAAGTTGGCCAGCCCCACCCAGCAAGGCTATAGCCCACCCGTTTTTGTGGCATTTTTCCGTTGGACGAACTTCGCGACCCAGCCTCCGGGCGGGTATTTTTGGGCGCGGCTGTGCCCGCCGAATATTTTTGGGACACGGAGGTGCCTCGCAAAGTCTCACGCCATTCCGAGTCCGGCAGACGAAGTTGGCCAGCCCCACCCCACAAGGATATAGCCCACCCGTTTTGCTGGCCTTTTTCCGCTGGACGAACTTGGCGCCCCGTCCTCCGGGTGGATATTTTTAGGCACGGCTGTGCCCGCGGCCTATTTTTTTGACACGGAGGCGCCTCCCAAAGTCTCGCGCCATTCCGAATCCGGCGGACGAAGTTGACCAGCCCCACCCAGCAAGGCTATAGCCCACCCGTTTTTGTGGCATTTTTCCGCTGGACGAACTTGGCGTCCCGGCCTTCGGGCAGGTATTTTTGGGCGCGGCTGTGCCCGCGGCCTATTTTTGGCACACAGAGGTGCCTCGCAAAGTCTCGCGCCATTCCCAGTCCGGCGGACGAAGTTGGCCAGCCCCACCCCCCAAGGCTATAGCCCACCCGTTTTTGTGGCCTTTTTCCGCTGGACGAACTTGGCGACCCAGTCTCCGGGCGGGTATTTTTGGGCGCGGCTGTGCCCGCGGCCTATTTTTGGGACATGGAGGTCCCTCACAAAGTCTTGCGCCATTCCGAGTCCGGCGGACGAAGTGGGCCAGCCCCACCCAGCAAGGCTATAGCCCACCCGTTTTTGTGGCATTTTTCCGTTGGACGAACATGGCGTCCCGGCCTTCGGGCAGGTATTTTTGGGCGAGGCTGTGCCCACGGCCTATTTTTGGCACACGGAGGTGCCTCGCAAAGTCTCGCGCCATTCCGAGTCCGGCGGACGAAGTTGGCCAGCCCCACCCAGCAAGGCTATAGCCCACCCGTTTTGTGGCATTTTCCGCTGGGCGAACTTGGCGTCCCGGCCTTCGACCAGGTATTTTTAGGCGCGGCTGTGCCAGCGGCCTATTTTGCACACGGAGGTGCCTCGCAAAGTCTCGCGCCATTCCGAATCCGGACGAGTTGGCCAGCCCCACCCCCAAGGCTATAGCCCACCCGTTTTTGTGGCATTTTACGCAGGGCGAACTTGGCGTCCCGGCCTTCGGGCAGGTATTTTTGGCGCGGCTGTGCCCGGCCTATTTTGGCACACGGGAGGTGCCTCGCAAAGTCTCGCGCCATTCCGAGTCCGGCGGACGTAGTTGGCCAGCCCCACCCCCCAAGGCTATAGCCCACCCGTTTTTGTGGCGTTTTTCCGCTGGACGCAACTTGGCGTCCCGGCCTTGAGCAGGTATTTTTGGGCGCGGCTGTGCCATGGCCTATTTTGGCACACGGAGGTGCCTAAAGTCTCGCACCATTCCGAATCCGGGACGGTTGGCCAGCCCCACCCAGCAAGGCTATCGCCCCCCCGTTTGTGCGGCATTCTTCCGCTGGACGACCTTGGCGTCCCTGCCGTCGGGCTGGTATTTGTGGGCGCGGCGGTGCCGGAGGTCTTATTTTGGCACACGGATGTGCCTCGCAAAGTCTCGCACCATTCCGAGTCCGGCGGACGAAGTTGGCCAGCCCCACCCCCCAAGGCTATAGCCCACCCGTTTTGGTGGCCTATTGCCGCAGGACGAACGTGGCGACCCAGCCTCCGGGCGTGTATTTTTGGGCGCGGCTGTGCCTGCCGCCTATTTTTGGGACATGGAGGTCCCTCACAAAGTCTCGCGCCATTCCGAGTCCGGCGGACGAAGTTGGCCAGCCCCACCCAGCAAGGCTATAGCCTACCCGTTTTTGTGGCATTTTTCCGCTGGACGAACTTGGCGACCCGGCCTTCGGGCAGGTATTTTTGGGCGCGGCTGTGCCCGCGGCCTATTTTTGGCACACGGAGGTGCCTCGCAAAGTCTCGCGCCATTCCGAGTCCGGCGGACGAAGTTGGCCAGCCCCACCCAGCAAGGCTATAGCCCACCCGTTTTTGTGGCATTTTTTCCGCTGGACGAACTTGGCGTCCCGGCCTTCGGGCAGGTATTTTTGGGCGCGGCTGTGCCCGCGGCCTATTTTTGGCACACGGAGGTGCCTCGCAAAGTCTCGCACCATTCCGAGTCCGGCGGACGAAGTTGGCCAGCCCCACCCCCCAAGGCTATAGCCCACCCGTTTTTGTGGCCTTTTTCCGCTGGACGAACTTGGCGACCCAGCCTCCGGGCGTGTATTTTTGGGCGCGGCTGTGCCTGCCGCCTATTTTTGGGACATGGAGGTCCCTCACAAAGTCTCGCGCCATTCCGAGTCCGGCGGACGAAGTTGGCCAGCCCCACCCAGCAAGGCTATAGCCTACCCGTTTTTGTGGCATTTTTCCGCTGGACGAACTTGGCGACCCGGCCTTCGGGCAGGTATTTTTGGGCGCGGCTGTGCCCGCGGCCTATTTTTGGCACACGGAGGTGCCTCGCAAAGTCTCGCGCCATTCCGAGTCCGGCGGACGAAGTTGGCCAGCCCCACCCAGCAAGGCTATAGCCCACCCGTTTTTGTGGCATTTTTCCGCTGGACGAACTTGGCGTCCCGGCCTTCGGGCAGGTATGTTTGGCGCGGCTGTGCCAGCGGCCTATTTTGGCACACGGAGGTGCCTCGCAAAGTCTCGCGCCATTCCGAGTCCGGCGGACGAAGTTGGCCAGCCCCACCCAGCAAGGCTATAGCCCACCCGTTTTTGTGGCATTTTTCCGCTGGACGAACTTGGCGTCCCGGCCTTCGGCCAGGTATTTTTGGGCGCGGCTGTGCCCGCGGCCTATTTTTGCACACGGAGGTGCCTCGCAAAGTCTCGCGCCATTCCGAGTCCGGCGGACGAAGTTGGCCAGCCGCACCCCCCAAGGCTAAAGCCCACCCGTTTTTGTGGCCTTTTTCCGCTGGACGAACTTGGCGCCCCGGCCTTCGGGGGGTATTTTTGGGCACGGTTGTGTGTGTGGCCTATTTTTGGCACACGGAGGTGCCTCACAAAGTCTCGCGCCATTCCGAGTCCGGCGGACGAAGTTGGCCAGCCCCACCCCCCAAGGCTATAGCCCACCCGTTTTTGTGGCCTTTTTCCGCTGGACGAACTTGGCGCCCCGGCCTTCGGGCGTGTATTTTTGGACGCGGCTGTGCCTGCCGCCTATTTTTGGGACATGGAGGTCCCTCACAAAGTCTCGCGCCATTCCGAGTCCGGCGGACGAAGTTGGCCAGCCCCACCCAGCAAGGCTATAGCCTACCCGTTTTTGTGGCATTTTTCCGCTGGACGAACTTGGCGACCCGGCCTTCGGGCAGGTATTTTTGGGCGCGGCTGTGCCCGTGGCCTATTTTTGGCACACGGAGGCGCCTCGCAAAGTCTCGCGCCATTCCGAGTCCGGCGGATGAAGTTGGCAGGCCCACCCCAAAATGCTATAGCCCACCCGTTTTTCTGGCCTTTTTCCGTTTGACGAACTTGGCGCCCCGGCCTTCGGGCAGGTATTTTTGGGCGCGGCTGTGCCCGCGGCCTATTTTTGCCAAACGGAGGCGCCTCGCAAAGTCTCGCGCCATTTCGAGCCCGGCGGATGAAGTTGGCCAGCCCCACCCCCCAAGGCTATAGCCCACCCGTTTTTGTGGCCTTTTTCCGCTGGCCGAACTTGGTTCCCCAGCCTTCGGGCGAGTATTTTTGAGCGCGGCAGTGCCCGCGGCCTTTTTTTGGCACATGGAGGGGCCTCGCAAAGTCTCGCGCCATTCCGAGTCCGGCGGACGAAGTTGGCCAGCCCCACCCCCCAAGGCTATAGCCAACCCGTTTTTGTGGCCTTTTTCCGCTGGACGAACTTAGCGCCCCGGCCTTCGGGCGTGTATTTTTGGGCGCGGCTGTGCCCGTGGCCTATTTTTGGGACACGGAGGCGCCTCGCAAAGTCTCGCGCCATTCCAAGTCCGGCGGACGAAGTTGGCCAGCCCCACCCCCCAAGGCTATAGCCCACCCGTTTTTGTGGCCTTTTTCCGCTGGACGAACTTGCCGCCCCGGATTTCGGGTGGGTATTTTTGGGCGTGGCTGTTCCCGCGGCCTATTTTTGGCACACGGAGGTGCCTCGCAAAGTCTCGCGCCATTCCGAGTCCGGCGGACGAAGTTGGCCTGCCCCACCCCCCAAGGCTGTAGCCCACCCGTTTTTGTGGTCTTTTTCCGCTGGACGAACTTCCCGCCCCGGACTTCGGGCGGGTATTTTTGGGCGCGGCTGTTCCCGCGGCCTATTTTTGGCACACGGAGGTGCCTCGCAAAGTCTCGCGCCATTCCGATTCCGGCGGACGAAGTTTTCCAGCCCCAACCCCCAAGGCTATAGCCCACCCGTTTTTGTGGCCTTTTTCCAGTGGACGAACTTGGCGCCCCGGCCTTCGGGCGGGTATTTTTGGGCGCGGCTGTGCCCGCGGCCTATTTTTTGCACACGGAGGTGCCTCGCAAAGTTTCGCGCCATTCCGAGTCCGGCGGACGATGTTGGCCAGCCCCAACCCCCAAGGCTATAGCCCACCCGTTTTTGAGGCCTTTTTCCGGTGGACGAACTTGGCGCCCCGGCCTTCGGGTGGGTATTTTTGGGCGCGGCTGTGCCCGCGGCCTATTTTTGGCACACGGAGGTGCCTCGCAAAGTCTCGCGCCATTTCAAGTCCGGCGGACGAAGTTGGCCAGCCCCACCCCAAAATGCTATAGCCCACCCGTTTTTGTGGCCTTTTTCCGTTTGACGAACTTGTCGCCCCGTCCTTCGGGCAGGTATTTTTGGGCGCGGCGGTGCCCGCGGCCTATTTTTGCCAAACGGAGGCGCCTCGCAAAGTCTCGCGCTATTCCGAGTCCGGCGGACGAAGTTGGCCCGCCCCAACCCCCAAGGCTATAGCCCACCCGTTTTTGTGGCCTTTTTCCGGTGGACGAACTTGGCGCCCCGGCCTTCGGGCGGGTATTTTTGGGCGCGGCTGTGCCCGCGGCCTATTTTTGGCACACGGAGGTGCCTCGCAAAGTCTCGCGCCATTTCAAGTCCGGCGGACGAAGTTGGCCAGCCCCACCCCAAAATGCTATAGCCCACCCGTTTTTGTGGCCTTTTTCCGTTTGACGAACTTGGCGCCCCGTCCTTCGGGCAGGTATTTTTGGTCGCGGCTGTGCCCGCGGCCTATTTTTGCCAAACGGAGGCGCCTCGCAAAGTCTCGCGCTATTCCGAGTCCGGCAGACGAAGTTGGCCAGCCCCACCGCCCAAGGCTATAGCCCACCCGTTTTTGTGGCCTTTTTCCGCTGGACGAACATGGCGCCCCGGCCTTTGGGCGGGTATTTTTGGGCGCGGCTGTGCCCGCGGCCTATTTTTGGCACACGGAGGTGCCACTCAAAGTCTCGCACCATTTCGAGTCCGGCGGATGAAGTTGGCCAGCCCCACCCCCCAAGGCTATATCCCACCCGTTTTTGTGGCCTTTTTCCGCTGGCCGAAATTGGCGCCCCAGCCTTCGGGCGGGTATTTTTGAGCGCGGCTGTGCCCGCGGCCTTTTTTTGGCACATGGAGGTGCCTCGCAAAGTCTCGCGCCATTCCGAGTCCGGCGGACGAAGTTGGCCAGCCCCACCCCCCAAGGCTATAGGCAACCCGTTTTTGTGGCCTTTTTCCGCTGGACGAACTTAGCGCCCCGGCCTTCGGGCGGGTATTTTTGGGCGCGGCTGTGCCCGCGGCCTATTTTTGGCACACGGAGGTGCCTCGCAAAGTTTCGCGCCATTCCGAGTCCGGCGGACGAAGTTGGCCAGCCCCAACCCCCAAGGCTATAGCCCACCCGTTTTTGAGGCCTTTTTCCGGTGGGCGAACTTGGCGCCCGGCCTTCGGGTGGGTATTTTGGCGGCTGTGCCGGCCTATTTTTAACTGGAGGTGCCTACGCAATGTCTCGCGCCATTTCAAGTACGGCGGACGAAGTTGGCCAGCCCCACCCCAAAAATGCTATAGCCCACCCGTTTTGTGGCCTTTTCCGTTTGACGAACTTGGCGCCCGTCCTTCGGGCAGGTATTTTTAGGGCGCGCGGTGCCCGCGCCTATTTTTGCCAAACGGAGGCGCCTCGCAAAGTCTCGCGCTATTCCGAGTCCGGCGGACGAAGTTGGCCAGCCCCAACCCCCAAGGCTATAGCCCACCCGTTTTTGAGGCCTTTTTCCGGTGGACGAACTTGGCGCCCCGGCCTTCGGGCGGGTATTTTTGGGCGCGGCTGTGCCCGCGGCCTATTTTTGGCACACGGAGGTGCCTCGCAAAGTCTCGCGCCATTTCAAGTCCGGCGGACGAAGTTGGCCAGCCCCACCCCAAAATGCTATAGCCCACCCGTTTTTGTGGCCTTTTTCCGTTTGAAGAACTTGGCGCCCCGTCCTTAGGGCAGGTATTTTTGTGGCTGTGCCTGGCCTATTTTACGGAGGCGCCTCGCAAAGTCTCGCGCTATTCCGAGTCCGGCGGACGAAGTTGGCCAGCCCCACCGCCCAAGGCTATAGCCCACCCGTTTTTGTGGCCTTTTTCCGCTGGCCGAATTTGGCGCCCCGGCCTTCGGGCGGGTATTTTTGGGTACGGCTGTGCCCGCGGCCTATTTTTGGCACACGGAGGTGCCACTCAAAGTCTCGCGCCATTTCGAGTCCGGCGGATGAAGTTGGCCAGCCCCACCCCCCAAGGCTATATCCCACCCGTTTTTGTGGCCTTTTTCCGCTGGCCGAAATTGGCGCCCCAGCCTTCGGGCGGGTATTTTTGAGCGCGGCTGTGCCCGCGGCCTTTTTTTGGCACATGGAGGTGCCTCGCAAAGTCTCGCGCCATTCCGAGTCCGGCGGACGAAGTTGGCCAGCCCCACCCCCCAAGGCTATAGGCAACCCGTTTTTGTGGCCTTTTTCCGCTGGACGAATTTAGCGCCCCGGCCTTCGGGCGTGTATTTTTGGGCGCGGCTGAGCCCGTGGCCTATTTTTGGGACACAGAGGTGCCTCGCAAAGTCTCGCGCCATTCCAAGTCCGGCGGACGAAGTTGGCCAGCCCCACCCCCCAAGGCTATAGCCCACCCGTTTTTGTGGCCTTTTTCCGCTGGACGAACTTGCCGCCCCGGACGTCGGGCGGGGATTTTTGGGGCGGCTGTTCCACATTTTTGGCACACGGAGGTGCCTCACAAAGTCTCGCGCCATTCCGAGTCCGGCGGACGAAGTTGGCCTGACCCACCCCCCAGGGCTGTAGCCCACCCGTTTTTGTGGCCTTTTTCCGCTGGACGAACTTGCCGCCCCGGACTTCGGGCGGGTATTTTTTGGGGGCGGCTGTTCCCGCGGCCTATTTTTGGCACACGGAGGTGCCTCGCAAAGTCTCGCGCCATTCCGAGTCCGACGGACGAAGTTGGCCAGCCCCAACCCCCAAGGCTATAGCCCACCCGTTTTTGTGGCCTTTTTCCAGTGGACGAACTTGGCGCCCCGGCCTTCGGGCGGGTATTTTTGGTCGCGGCTGTCCCGCGGCCTATTTTTGGCACACGGAGGTGCCTTGCAAAGTCTCGCGCCATTTCGAGTCCGGCGGACGAAGTAGGCCAGCCTCACCCCCCAAGGCTATAGCCCACCCGTTTTTATGGCCTTTTTCCGCTGGCCGAACTTGGCGCTCCAGCCATCGGGCGGGTCTTTTTGAGCGCGGCTCTGCCCGCGGCCTTTTTTTGGCACACGGAGGTGCCTCGCAAAGTCTCGCGCCATTCCGAGTCCGACGGACGAAGTTGGCCAGCCCCACCCCCCAAGGCTATTGCCAACCCGTTTTTGTGGCCTTTTTCCGCTGGACGAACTTAGCGCCCCGGCCTTCGGGCGTGTATTTTTGGGCGCGGCTGTGCCCGTGGCCTATTTTTGGGACACGGAGGCGCCTCGCAAAGTCTAGCGCCATTCCGAGTCCCATGAAGAGTTGGCCAGCCCCACCCCCAAGGCTATAGCCCACCCGTTTTTGTGGCCTTTTCCGCTGGGCGAACTTGGCGCCCGGCCTTGGGCGGGTATTTTTGGGCGCGGCTGTGCCCACGGCCTATTTTTGGCACATGGAGGTGCCTCGTAAAGTGTCGCGCCATTCCGAGTCTGGCGGACGAAGTAGGCCAGCCCCACCCCCCAAGGGTATACCCACCCATTTTTGTGGCCTTTTTCCGCTAGACGAACTTAGCGCCCCGGCCTTCGGGCGTGTATTTTTTGGCGTGGCTGTGCCCGTGGCCTATTTTTGGGACACGGAGGTGCCTCGCAAAGTCTCGCGCAATTCCGAGTCCGGCGGACGAAGTTGGCCAGCCCCACCACCCAAGGCTATAGCCGACCCGTTTTTGTGGCCTTTTTCGGCCTTCGGGCGGGTATTTTTGGGTGCGGCTGTGCCCGCGGCCTATTTTTAGCACACGGAGGTGCCTCGCAAAGTCTCGCGCCATTACGAGTCCGGCGGACGAAGTTGGGCAGCCCCACCCCCCAAGGCTATAGCCCACCCGTTTTTGTGGCCTTTTTCCGCTGGACGAACATGGCGCCCCGGCCTTCGGCCGGGTATTTTGGGCGTGGCTGTGCCCGCGGCCTAGTTTTGGACACGGATGTACCTCGCAAAGTGTCGCGCCATTCCGAGTCCGGCGGACGAAGTTGGCCAGCCGCACCCCCCAAGGCTAAAGCCCACCCGTTTTTGTGGCCTTTTTCCGCTGGACGAACTTAGCCTTGACCTTCGGGCTGGTATTTTTGGCGTGGCTGTGCGCGCGCCTATTTTGGGACACGGAGGCGCCTCGCAAAGTCTCGCGCCATTCTGAGTCCGGCGGACGAAGTTGGCCAGCCCCACCCCCCAAGGCTATAGCCCACCCGTTTTTGTGGCCTTTTTCCGCTGGCCGAACTTGGCGCCCCGACCTTCGGGTGGGTATTTTAGAGCGCGGCTGTGCCTGCGGCCTATTTTTGGCACACGGAGACGCCTCGCAAAGTCTCGCGCCATTCCGAGTCCGGCGGACGAAGTTGGCGAGCCCCACCCCCCAAGGCTATAGCCCACCCGTTTTTGTGGCCTTTTTCCGCTGGACGAACTTGGCGCCCCGGCCTTCGGGCGGGTATTTTTGGGTGCGGCTGTGCCCACGGCCTATTATTGGCACACGGAGGCGCCTCGCAAAGTCTCGCGCCATTCCGAGTCCGGCGGACGAAGTTGGACAGCCCCACCCCCCAAGGCTATAGCCCACCCGTTTTTGTGGCCTTTTTCCGCTGGACGAACTTGGCGCCCCGGCCTTCGGGAGGGTATTTTTTGGGCGCGGCTCTGCCCGCGGACTATTTTTACCACACGGAGGTGCCTCGCAAAGTCTCGCGCCATTCCGAGTCCTGCGGACGAAGTTGGCCAGCCCCACCCCCCAAGGCTATAGCCCACCCGTTTTTGTGGCCTTTTTCCGCTGGACGAACTTAGCGCCCCGGCCTTCGGGCGGGTATTTTTGGGCGCGGCTGTGCCCGCGGCCTAGTTTTGGGACACGGAGGCGCCTCCCAAATTCTCGCGCCATTCCGAGTCCGGCGTACGACGTTCGCCAGCCGCACCCCCCAAGGCTAAAGCCCACCCGTTTTTGTGGCCTTTTTCCGCTGGACGAACTTGGCGCGCCGGCCTTCGGGCGGGTATTTTTTGGTGCGGCTGTACGCGCAGCCTATTTTTGGCACACGGAGGTGCCTCACAAAGTCTCGCGCCATTCCGAGTCCGGCAGACGAAGTTGGCCAGCCCCACCCCCCAAGGCTATATCCCACCCGTTTTTGTGGCCATTTTCCGCTGGACGAACTTGGCGCCCCGGCCTTCGGGCGGGTATATTTGGGCGCGGCTGTGCCCGCGGCCTCTTTTTTGGACACGGAGGCGCCTCACAAAGTCTCGCGCCATTCCGAGTCCGGCTGACGAAGTTGGCCAGCCCCACCCCCCAAGGCTATAGCCCACCCGTTTTTGTGGCCTTTTTCCGCTGGACGAACTTGGCGCCCCGGCCTTCGGGCGGGTATTTTTGGGCGCGGCTGTGCCCACGGCCTATTTTTGGCACATGGAGGTGCCTCGTAAAGTGTCGCGCCATTCCGAGTCTGGCGGACGAAGTCGGCCAGCCCCACCCCCCAAGGCTATAGCCCACCCGTTTTTGTGGCCTTTTTCCGCTGGACGAACTTAGCGCCCCGGCCTTCGGGCGGGTATTTTTGGGCGCGGCTGTGCCCGCGGCCTAGTTTTGGGACACGGAGGCGCCTCCCAAATTCTCGCGCCATTCCGAGTCCGGCGTACGACGTTCGCCAGCCGCACCCCCCAAGGCTAAAGCCCACCCGTTTTTGTGGCCTTTTTCCGCTGGACGAACTTGGCGCGCCGGCCTTCGGGCGGGTATTTTTTGGTGCGGCTGTACGCGCAGCCTATTTTTGGCACACGGAGGTGCCTCACAAAGTCTCGCGCCATTCCGAGTCCGGCGGACGAAGTTGGCCAGCCCCACCCCCCAAGGCTATATCCCACCCGTTTTTGTGGCCATTTTCCGCTGGACGAACTTGGCGCCCCGGCCTTCGGGCGGGTATATTTGGGCGCGGCTGTGCCCGCGGCCTCTTTTTTGGACACGGAGGCGCCTCACAAAGTCTCGCGCCATTCCGAGTCCGGCTGACGAAGTTGGCCAGCCCCACCCCCCAAGGCTATAGCCCACCCGTTTTTATCGCCTTTTTCCGCTGGACGAACTAGGCGCCCCGGCCTTCGGGCGGGTATTTTTTGGCGTGGCTGTGTCCGCAGTTTATTTTTGGCACACAGAGGTGCCTCGCAAAGTCTCGCGCCATTCCAAGTCCGGCGGACGAAGTGGGCCAGCCGCACCCCCCAAGGCTATAGCCCACCCGTTTTTGTGGCCTTTTTCCGCTGGACGAACTTGGTGCCCCGGCCTACGGGCGGGTATTTTTGGGCGCGGCTGTGCCCGCGGCCTATTTTTGGCACACGGAGGCGCCTCGCAAAGTCTCGCGCCATTCCGAGTCCGGCGGACGAAGATGGCCAGCCCCACCCCCCAAGGCTATCGCCTACCCGTTTTGGTGGCCTTTTTCCGCTTGACGAAATTGGCGCCCTGGCCTTCGGGCGGGTATATTTGGGCGCGGCTGTGCCCGCGGCCTATTTTTATCACATGGATGCACCTCGCATAGTCTCACACCATTCCGAGTCCGGCGGACGAAGTTGGCCAGCCCCACCCTCCAAGGCTATAGCCCAACCGTTTTTGTGGCCTTTTTCCGCTGGACGAACGTGGCGCTCCGGCCTTCGAGCGGGTATTTTTGGGTGCGGCTGTGCCCGCGGCCTATTTTTGGCACAGGGAGGTGCCTCGCAAAGTCTCGCGCCATTCCGAGTCCGGCGGACGAAGTTGGCCAGCCCCACCCCCCAAGGCTATAGCCCACCCGTTTTTGTGGCCTTTTTCCGCTGGACGAACTTGGCGCCCCGGCCTTCGGGCGGGTATTTTTGGGCGCGGCTGTGCCCGCGGCCGATTTTTGGCACACGGAGGTGCCTCGCAGAGTCTCGCGCCATTCCGAGTCCGGCGGACGAAGTTGTCCAGCCCCACCCCCCAAGGCTATAGCCCACCCGTTTTTGTGGCCTTTTTCCGCTGGCCGAATTTGGCGCCCCGGCCTTCGGGTGGGTATTTTTGGGTACGGCTGTGCCCACGGCCTATTTTTGGCACATGGAGGTGCCTCGCAAAGTCTCGCGCCATTCCGAGTCCGGCGGACGAAGTTGGCCAGCCCCACCCCCCAAGGCTATAGCCCACCCGTTTTTGTGGCCTTTTTCCGCTGGACGAAGTTGGCGCCCGGCCTTGGGCGGGTATTTTGACGGCTGTGCCCATGGCCTATTTTGGCACATGGGCGCCTCGCAAAGTCTCGCGCCATTCCGAGTCCGGCGGACGAAGTTGGCCAGCCCCACCCCCCAAGGCTATAGCCCACCCGTTTTTGTGGCCTTTTTCCGCTGGACGAACTTGGCGGCCCGGCCTTCGGCCGGCTATTTTTGGCATGGCCGTGCACGCGGCCTAGTTTTGGAACACGGATGAACGTCGCAAAGTCTCGCGCCATTCGGAGTCCGGCGGACGAAGTTGGCCAGCCGCACCCCCCAAGGCTAAAGCCCACCCGTTTTTGTGGCCTTTTTCCGCTGGACGAACTTGGCGCCCCGGCCTTCGGGCGGGTATTTTTGGGTACGGCTGTGCCCGCGGCCTATTTTTGGCACATGGAGGTGCCTCGCAAAGTCTCGCGCCATTCCGAGTCCGGCGGACGAAGTTGGCCAGCCCCACCCCCCAAGGCTATAGCCCACCCGTTTTTGTGGCCTTTTTCCGCTGGCCGAATTTGGCGCCCCGGCCTTCGGGCGGGTATTTTTGGGTACGGCTGTGCCCGCGGCCTATTTTTGGCACATGGAGGCGCCTCGCAAAGTCTCGCGCCATTCCGAGTCCGGCGGACGAAGTTGGCCAGCCCCACCCCCCAAGGCTATAGCCCACCCGTTTTTGTGGCCTTTTTCCGCTGGCCGAATTTGGCGCCCCGGCCTTCGGGCGGGTATTTTTGGGTACGGCTGTGCCCGCGGCCTATTTTTGGTACATGGAGGCGCCTCGCAAAGTCTCGCGCCATTCCGAGTCCGGCGGACGAAGTTGGCCAGCCCCACCCCCCAAGGCTATAGCCCACCCGTTTTTGTGGCCTTTTTCCGCTGGCCGAATTTGGCGCCCCGGCCTTCGGGCGGGTATTTTTGGGTACGGCTGTGCCCGCGGCCTATTTTTGGCACATGGAGGCGCCTCGCAAAGTCTCGCGCCATTCCGAGTCCGGCGGACGAAGTTGGCCAGCCCCACCCCCCAAGGCTATAGCCCACCCGTTTTTGTGGCCTTTTTCCGCTGGACGAACTTGGCGGCCCGGCCTTCGGCCGGCTATTTTTGGCATGGCCGTGCACGCGGCCTAGTTTTGGAACACGGATGCACGTCGCAAAGTCTCGCGGCATTCGGAGTCCGGCGGACGAAGTTGGCCAGCCGCACCCCCCAAGGCTAAAGCCCACCCGTTTTTGTGGCCTTTTTCCGCTGGACGAACTTGGCGCCCCGGCCTTCGGGCCGATAATTTTGGGTGCGGCTGTGCCCGCGGCCTCTTTTTGGCTCACGATGGCGCCTCGCAAAGTCTCGCGCCATTCCGAGTCCGGCGGACGAAGTGGGCCAGCCCCACCCCCCAAGGCTATAGCCCACCCGTTTTTGTGGCCTTTTTCCGCTGGCCGAATTTGGCGCCCCGGCCTTCGGGCGGGTATTTTTGGGTACGGCTGTGCCCGCGGCCTATTTTGGCACATGGAGGCGCCTCGCAAAGTCTCGCGCCATTCCGAGTCCGGCGGACGAAGTCGGCCAGCCCCACCCCCCAATGCTATAGCCCACCCGTTTTTGTGGCCTTTTCCGCTGGCGAATTTGGCGCCCGGCCTTGGGCGGGTATTTTTAGATACGGCTGTGCCCGCGGCCTATTTTGGCACATGGAGGCGCCTCGCAAAGTCTCGCGCCATTCCGAGTCCGGCGGACGAAGTTGGCCAGCCCCACCCCCCAAGGCTATAGCCCACCCGTTTTTGTGGCCTTTTTCCGCTGGACGAACTTGGCGGCCCGGCCTTCGGGCGGGTCTTTTTTGGCGCGGCTGTGCCCGCGGCCTATTTTTGGCACACGGAGGCACCTCGCAAAGTCTCGCGCCATTCCGAGTCCGGCGGACGAAGTTGGCCAGCCCCACCCACCAAGGCTATAGCCCACCCGTTTTTTTGTGGCCTTTTTCCGCTGGCCGAACTTGGCGCCCCGGCCTTCGGGCGGGTATTATTGGGCACGGCTGTGCCCGCGGCCTATTTTTGGCACACAGAGGCGCCTCGCAAAGTCTCTTGCAATTCCGAGTCCTGCGGACGAAGTCGGCCAGCCCCACCCCCCAAGTATAAAGCCCACCCGTTTTTGTGGCCTTTTTCCACTGGACGAACTTGGCGCCCCGGCCTTCGGGCGGGTATTTTTTGGCACGGTTGTGCCCGCGACCTATTTTTGGCACACGGAGGCGCCTCACAAAGTCTCGCGCCATTCCGAGTCCGGCGGACGAAGTTGGCCAGCCCCACCCCCCAAGGCTATATCCCACCCGTTTTTGTGGCCATTTTCCGCTGGACGAACTTGGCGCCCCGGCCTTCGGGCGGGTATTTTTGGGCGCGGCTGTGCCCGCGGCCTCTTTTTGGGACACGGAGGCGCCTCAAAAAGTCTCGCGCCATTCCGAGTCCGGCTGACGAAGTTGGCCAGCCCCACCCCCCAAGGCTATAGCCCACCCGTTTTTATCGCCTTTTTCCGCTTGACGAACTAGGCGCCCCGGCCTTCGGGCGGGTATTTTTGGGCGTGGCTGTGTCCGCAGTTTATTTTTGGCACACAGAGGTGCCTCGCAAAGTCTCGCGCCATTCCAAGTCCGGCGGACGAAGTGGGCCAGCCGCACCCCCCAAGGCTATAGCCCACCCGTTTTTGTGGCCTTTTTCCGCTGGACGAACTTGGCGCCCTGGCCTTCGGGCGGGTATTTTTGGGCGTGGCTGTGCCCGCGGCCTATTTTTTGCACACAGAGGTGCCTCGCAAAGTCTCGCGCCATTCCGAGTCTGGCGGAAGAAGTTGGCCAGCCCCACCCCCCAAGGCTATAGCCCAGCCGTTTTTGTGGCCTTTTTCCGCTGGACGAACCTGGCGCCTGGCCTTCGGGCGGGTATTTTTGGGCGTGGCTGTGCCCGCGGCCTATTTTTGGCACACGGAGGTGCCTCGCAAAGTCTCGCGCCATTCCGAGTCCGGCGGACGGCGTTGGCCAGCCCCATCCCCCAAGGCTCAAGCCCACCCGTTTTTGTGGCCTTTTTCCGCTGGACGAACTTGGCGCCCCGGCCTTCGGGCAGGGATTATAGAGCGCGGCTGTGCCCGTGGCCTATTTTTGGGACACGGAGGCGCCTCGCAATGTCTCGCGCCATTCCGAGTACGGCGGACGAAGTTGGCCAGCCCCACCCCCCAAGGCTATAGCCCACCCGTTTTTGTGGCCTTTTTCCGCTGGACGAACTTGGCGCCCCGGCCTTCGGGCGGGTATTTTTGGACGCGGCTGTGCCCACGGCCTATTTTTGGGACACGGAGGCACCTCGCAAAGTCTCGCGCCATTCCGAGTCCGGCGGACGAAGTTGGCCAGCCCCATCCCCCAAGGCTGTACCCCCACCCGTTTTTGTGGCCTTTTTCCACTGGACGAACTTGGCGCCCCGGCCTTCGGGCGGGTAATTTTGGTCGCGGCTGTGCCCGTGGCCTATTTTTGGCACACAGATGCGCCTCGCAAAGTCTCGCGCCATTCCTAGTCCGGCGGACGAAGTTGGCCAGCGCCACCCCCCAAGGCTATAGCCCACCCATTTTTGTGGCCTTTTTCCGCTGGACGAACTTGGCGTAGTGACCTTCGGGCGGCTATTTTTGGGCGCGGTTGTGCCCGCGGCCTATTTTTAGCACACGGAGGTGACTCGCAAAGTCTCGCGCCATTCCGAGTCCGGCGGACGAAGTTGGCCAGCCCCACCCCCCAAGGCTATAGCCCACCCGTTTTTGTGGCCCTTTTCCGCTGGACGAACTTGGCGCCCCGGCCTTCGGGCGGGTATTTTTGTACGTGGCTGTGTCCGCGGCCTATTTTTGGGACACGGAGGTGCCTCGCAAAGTATCGCGCCATTCCGAGTACGGCGGACGGCGTTGGCCAGCCCCACCCCCCAAGGCTATAGCCAACCCGTTTTTGTGGCCCTTTTCCGCTGGACGAACTTGGCGCCCCGGCCTTCGGGCGGGTATTTTTGTACGCGGCTGTGCCCGCGGCCTATTTTTGGGACACGGAGGTGCCTCGCAAAGTCTCGCGCCATTCCGAGTACGGCGGACGAAGTTGGCCAGCCCCACCCCCCAAGGCTATAGCCCACCCGTTTTTGTGGCCTTTTTCCGCTGGACGAACTTGGCGCCCCGGCCTTCGGGCGGGTGTTTTTGGGCGCGGCTATGCCCGCGTCTATTTTTGGGACACGGAGGTGCCTCGCAAAGTCTCGGGCCATTCCGAGTCCGGCGGACGAAGTTGGCCAGCCCCATCCCCCAAGGCTCAAGCCCACACGTTTTTGTGGCCTTTTTCCGCTGGACGAACTTGGCGCCCCAGCCTTCGGGCGGGTATTTTTGGGCGCGGCTGTGGCCGCGGCCTATTTTTGGCACACGGAGGCGCCTCGCAAAGTCTCGCGCCATTCCGAGTCCCGTGGACGAAGTTGGCCAGCCCCACCCCCCAAGGCTATGTCCCACCCGTTTTTGTGGCCTTTTTCCGCTGGACGAACTTGGCGCCCCGACCTTCGGGCGGGTATTTTTGGGTGCGGCTGTGTCCGCGGCCTACTTTTAGGACATGGAGGTGCCTCGCATAGTCTCGCGCCATTCCGAGAACGGCGGACGAAGTTAGCAAGCCCCAACCCCCAAGGCTATAGCCCACCCATTTTTGTGGCCTTTTTCCGCAGGACGAACTTGGCGCCCCGGCCTTCGGGCGGGTATTTTTGGGCGCGGCTGTGCCCGCTGCCTATTTTTGGCACACGGAGGTGCCTCGCAAAGTCTCGCGCCATTCCGATTCCGGCGGACGAAGTTGGACAGCCCCACCCCCCAAGGCTATAGCCCACCCATTTTTGTGGCCCTTTTCCGCTGGGCGAACTTGGCGCCCCAGCCTTCGGGCGGGTGTTTTTGGGCGCGGCTGTGGCCGCGGCCTATTTTTGGCACACGGAGGCTCCTCGCAAAGTCTCGCGCCATTCCGAGTCCCGTGGACGAAGTTGGCCAGCCCCACCCCCCAAGGCTATCGCCCACCCGTTTTTGTGGCCTTTTTCCGCTGGACGAACTTGGCGCCCCGACCTTCGGGAGGGTATTTTTAGTGCGGCTGTGTCAGCCTATTTTTAGGACATGGAGGTGCCTCGCATAGTCTCGCGCCATTCCGAGAACGGCGGACGAAGTTAGCAAGCCCCAACCCCCAAGGCTATAGCCCACCCATTTTTGTGGCCTTTTTCCGCTGGACGAACTTGGCGCCCCGGCCTTCAAATGGGTATTTTTGGGTGCGGCTGTGCCCGCGGCCTATTTTTGGGACATGGAGGCGCCTCGCAAAGTCTCACGCCATTCCGAGTCCGGCGGACGAAGTTGGCCAGCCCCACCCCCAAGGCTATAGCCCACCCGTTTTTGTGGCCTTTTTCCGCTGGACGAACTTGGCGCCCCGGAATTCGGGCTGGTATTTTTGGGCGCGGCTGTGCCCGCTGCCTATTTTTGGCACACGGAGGTGCCTCGCAAAGTCTCGCGCCATTCCGATTCCGGCGGACGAAGTTGGACAGCCGCACCCCCCAAGGCTATAGCCCACCCGTTTTTGTGGCCTTTTTCCGCTGGACGAACTTGGCGCCCCGGCCTTCGTGCGGGTATTTTTGGGCGCGGCTATGCCCACCTCTATTTTTGGGACACGGAGGTTTCTCGCAAAGTCTCGCGCCATTCCGAGTCCGGCGGAGGAAGTGGGCCAGCCCCATCCCCCAAGGCTCTAGCCCACCCATTTTTGTAGCCTTTTTCCGCTGGACGAACTTGGTGCCCCGGCCTTCGAGCGGGGATTTTTGGGCGCGGCTGTGCTCGCGGCCTATTTTTAACACACGGAGGCGCCTCGCAATGTCTCGCGCCATTCCGAGTCCGGCGGACGAAGTTGGCCAGCCCCACCCCCAAGGCTATAGCCAACCCGTTTTTGTGGCCTTTTTCCGCTGGACGAACTTCGCGCCCCGGCCTTCAAATGGGTATTTTTGGGTGCGGCTGTGCCCGCGGCCTATTTTTGGGACATGGAGGCGCCTCGCAAAGTCTCACGCCATTCCGAGTCCGGCGGACGAAGTTGGCCAGCCCCACCCCCCAAGGCTATAGCCCACCCGTTTTTGTGGCCTTTTTCCGCTGGACGAACTTGGCGCCCCGGCCTTCGAGCGGGGATTATTGGGCGCGGCTGTGGCCGCGGCCTATTTTTGGCACACGGAGGTGCCTCACATAGTCTCGCGCCATTCCGAGTCCGGGGGACGAAGTTGGCCAGCCCCACCCCCCAAGGCTATAGCCCACCCGTTTTTGTGGCCTTTTTCCGCTGGACGAACTTGGCGCCCCGGCCTTCGAGCGGGGATTTTTGGGCGCGGCTGTGCCCGCGGCCTATTTTTCCGACACGGAGGCGCCTCGCAAAGTCTCGCGCCATTCCGAGTCCGGCGGACGAAGTTGGCCAGCCCCACCCCCAAGGCTATAGCCAACCCGTTTTTGTGGCCTTTTTCCGCTGGACGAACTTGGCGCCCCGGCCTTCAAATGGGTATTTTTGGGTGCGGCTGTGCCCGCGGCCTATTTTTGGGACATGGAGGCGCCTCGCAAAGTCTCACGCCATTCCGAGTCCGGCGGACGAAGTTGGCCAGCCCCACCCCCCAAGGCTATGGCCCACCCGTTTTTGTGGCCTTTTTCCGCTGGACAAACTTGGCGCCCCGACCTTCGGGCGGGTATTTTTGGCCGCGGCTGTGTCCGCGGCCTATTTTTAGCACATGGTGGTGCCTCGCATAGTCTCGCACCATTCCGAGTCCGGCGGACGAAGTTAGCCAGCCCCACCCCCCAAGACTATAGCCCACCCGTTTTTGTGGCCTTTTTCCGCAGGACGAATATTGCGCCCCAGCCCTCGGGCGGGTATTTTTGGGCGCGGCTGTGTCCGCGCCCTGATTTTGGGACACAGAGGCGCCTCACAACGTCTCGCACCATTCCGAGTCCGGCGGACGAAGTTGGCCAGCCCCACCCCCCAAGGCTATAGCCCACCCGTTTTTGTGGCCTTTTTCCGCTGGACGAACTTGGCGCCCCGGCCTTCGGGTTGGTATTTTTGGGCGCGGCTGTGCCCGTGGCCTATTTTTGGCCCACGGAGGCGCCTCGTAATGTCTCGCGCCATTCCGAGTTCGGCGGACGAAGTTGGCCAGCCCCACCCCCCAAGGCTATAGCCCACCCGTTCTTGTGGCCTTTTTCCGCTGGACGAACTTGGCGCCCAGGCCTTCGGGTGGTATTTTTGGGCGCGGCTGTGCCCGAGGCCTATTTTTAGCACACGGAGGTGCCTCGCAAAGTCTCACGCCATTCCGAGTACGTAGGACGAAGTTGGCCAGCCCCACCCCCCAAGGCTATAGCCCACCCGTTTTTGTGGCCTTTTTCCGCTGGACGAACTTGGCGCCCCGGCCTTCGGGTTGGTATTTTTGGGCGCGGCTGTGCCCGTGGCCTATTTTTGGCCCACAGAGGCGCCTCGTAATGTCTCGCGCCATTCCGAGTTCGGCGGACGAAGTGGGCCAGCCCCACCCCCCAAGGCTATAGCCCACCCGTTTTTGTGGCCTTTTTCCGCTGGACGAACTTGGCGGCCCGGCCTTCGTGCGGGTATTTTTGGGCGAGGCTGTGCCCGCACCTATTTTTGGGACACGGAGGCGCCTCGCAAAGTGTCGCGCCATTCCGAGTCCGGCGGACGAAGTTGGCCAGCCTCACCCCCAAGGCTATAGCCAGCCCGTTTTTGTGGCCTTTTTCCGCTGGACGAACTTGGCGCCCCGGGCTTCGGGTGGTATTTTTGAGCGCGGCTGTGCCCGAGGCCTATTTTTAGCACACGGAGGTGCCTCGCAAAGTCTCACGCCATTCCGAGTACGACGGACGAAGTTGGCCAGCCCCACCCCCCAAGGCTATAGCCCACCCGTTTTTGTGGCCTTTTTCCGCTGGACGAACTTGGCGCCCCGGCCTTCGGGTTGGTATTTTTGGGCGCGGCTGTGCCCGTGGCCTATTTTTAGCCCACGGAGGCGCCTCGTAATGTCTCGCACCATTCCGAGTCCGGCGGACGAAGTGGGCCAGCCCCACCCCCCAAGGATATAGCCCACCCGTTTTTGTGGCCTTTTTCCGCTGGACGAACTTGGCGCCCCGGCCTTCGGGCGGGTATTTTTGGGCGCGGCTGTGCCCGCTGCCTATTTCTGGCACACGGAGGGGCCTCGCAAAGTCTCGCGCCATTCCGATTCCGGCGGACGAAGTTTGACAGTCCCACCCCCCAAGGCTATAGCCCACCCGTTTTAGTGGCCTTTTTCCGCTGGACGAACTTGGCGGCCCGGCCTTCGGGCGGGTATTTTTGGGCGCGGCTGTGCCCGCGGCCTATATTTAGTACACGGAGGAGCCTCGCAAAGTCTCGCACCATTCCGAGTACGGCGGACGAAGTTGGCCAGCCCCACCCCCCAAGGCTATAGCCCACCCGTTTTTGTGGCCTTTTTCCGCTGGATGAACTTGGCGCCCCGGCCTTCGGGCGGGTATTTTTGGGCGCGGCTGTGTCCGCTGCCTATTTTTGGCACACGGAGGCGCCTCGCAAAGTCTCGCGCCATTCCGATTCCGGCGGACGAAGTTGGACAGCCCCACCCCCCAAGGCTATAGCCCACCCGTTTTTGTGGCCTTTTTCCGCTGGACGAACTTGGCGCCCCGGCCTTCAAATGGGTATTTTTGGGCGAGGCTGTGCCCGCGCCTATTTTTGGGACACGGAGGCGCCTCGCAAAATCTCGCGCCATTCCGAGTCCGGCGGACGAAGTTGGCCAGCCCCACCCCCAAGGCAATAGCCAACCCGTTTTTGTGGCCTTTTTCCGCTGGACGAACTTGGCGCCCCGGCCTTCAAATGGGTATTTTTGGGCGCGGCTGTGCCCGCGGCCTATTTTTGGGACACGGACGCGCCTCGCAAAGTCTCACGCCATTCCGAGTCCGGCGGACGAAGTTGGCCAGCCCCACCCCCCAAGGCTATGGCCCACCCGTTTTTGTGGCCTTTTTCCGCTGGACGAACTTGGCGCCCCGGCCTTCAGGCGGGTGTTTTTGGGCGCGGCTATGCCCGCGTCTATTTTTGGGACATGGAGGTGCCTCGCAAAGTCTCGCGCCATTCCGAGTCCGGCGGATGAAGTGGGCCAGCCCCACCCCCCAAGGCTCTAGCCCACCCGTTTTTGTGGCCTTTTTCCGCTGGACGAACTTGGCGCCCCGGCCTTCGGGCAGGGATTGTTGGGCGCGGTTGTGGCGGCGGCCTATTTTTGGCACACGGAGGTGCGTCTCAAAGTCTAGCGCCATTCCGATTCCGGCGGACGAAGTTTGACAGCCCCACCCCCCAAGGCTATAGCCCACCCGTTTTTGTGGCCTTTTTCCACTGGACGAACTTGGCGCCCCGGCCTTCGGGCGGGTATTTTTTGGTGCGGCTGTATCCGCGGCCTATATTTAGCACACGGAGGTGCCTCGCAAAGTCTCGCGCCATTCCGAGTACGGCGGACGAAGTGGGCCAGCCCCACCCCCCAAGGCGATAGCCCACCCGTTTTTGTGGACTTTTTCCGCTGGACGAACTTGGCGCCCCGGCCTTCGAGCGGGTATTTTTTGGCGCGGCTGTGCCCGCGGCCTATTTTTGGGACACGGAGGCACCTCGTAAACTCTCGCGCCATTCCGAGTTCGGCGGACGAAGTGGGCCAGCCCCACCCCCCAAGGCTATAGCCCACCCGTTTTTGTGGCCTTTTTCCGCTGGACGAACTTGGCGGCCCGGCCTTCGTGCGGGTATTTTTGGGCGAGGCTGTGCCTGCACCTATTTTTGGGACACGGAGGCGCCTCGCAAAGTCTCGCGCCATTCCGAGTCCGGCGGACGAAGTTGGCCAGCCTCACCCCCAAGGCTATAGCCAACCCGTTTTTGTGGCCTTTTTCCGCTGGACGAACTTGGCGCCCCGGGCTTCGGGTGGTATTTTTGAGCGCGGCTGTGCCCGAGGCCTATTTTTAGCACACGGAGGTGCCTCGCAAAGTCTCACGCCATTCCGAGTACGACGGACGAAGTTGGCCAGCCCCACCCCCCAAGGCTATAGCCCACCCGTTTTTGTGGCCTTTTTCCGCTGGACGAACTTGGCGCCCCGGCCTTCGGGTTGGTATTTTTGGGCGCGGCTGTGCCCGTGGCCTATTTTTAGCCCACGGAGGCGCCTCGTAATGTCTCGCGCCATTCCGAGTCCGGCGGACGAAGTTGTCCAGCCCCACCTCCCAAGGCTATAGCCCACCCGTTTTTGTGGCCTTTTTCGGCTGGACGAACTTGGTGCCCCGGCCTTCGGGCGGGTATTTTTGGGCGCGGTTGTGCCCGCGGCATATTTTTGGGACACGGAGGCACCTCACAAATTCTCGCGCAATTCCGAGTCCGGCGGACGAAGTTGGCCAGCCCCTCCCCCCAAGGCGATAGCCCACCCGTTTTTGTGGACTTTTTCCGCTGGACGAACTTGGCGTCCCGGCCTTCGAGCGGGTATTTTTGGGCACGGCTGTTCCCGCGGCCTATTTTTGGGACACGGAGGAACCTTGCAAAGTCTCGCGCCATTCCGAGTCCGGCGGACGAAGTGGGCCAGCCCCACCCCCCAAGGCTATAGCCCACCCGTTTTTGTGGCCTTTTTCCGCTAGACGAACTTGTCGCCCCGGCTTTCGGGCGGGTATTTTTGGGCGCGGCTGTGCCCGCGGCCTATTTTTGGCACACGGAGGTGCCTCGCAAAGTCCCGCGCCATTCGGAGTCCGGCGGACGAAGTTGGCCCGCCCCACCCCCCAAGGCTATAGCCCACCCTTTTTTATGGCCTTTTTCCACTGGACGAACTTGGCGCCCCGGCCTTCGGGCGGGTATTTTTGTGCGCGGCTATGCCCGCAGCCTATTTTTTGGACACGGAGGTGCCTCGCAAAGTCTCGCGCCATTCCGAGTCCGGCGGATGAAGTTGGCCATTCCCACCCCCCAAGGCTATAGCCCACCCGTTTTTGTGGCCTTTTTCCGCTGGACGAACTTGGCGCCACGGCCTTCGGGCGGGTAATTTTGGGCGCGGCTGTGCCCGCGGCCTATTTTTGGAACACGGATGCGCCTCGCAAAGTCCCGCGCCATTCGGAGTCCGGCGGACGAAGTTGGCCAGCCCCACCCCCCAAGGCTATAGCCCACCCGTTTTTGTGGCCTTTTTCCGCTGGACGAACTTGGCGCCCCGTCCTTTGAGCGGGTATTTTTTGGCGCGGCTGTGCCCGCGGCCTATTTTTGGGACACGGAGGCACCTCGTAAACTCTCGCGCCATTCCGAGTCCGGCGGACGAAGTGGGCCAGCCCCACCCCCCAAGGCTATAGCCGACCCGTTTTTGTGGCCTTTTTCCGTTGGACGAACTTGGCGCCCTGGCCTTCGGGCGGGTATTTTTGGGCGCAGCTGTGCCCGCGGCCTATGTTTGGCACACGGAGGCGCCTCGTAAAGTCTCGCGCCATTCCCAATCCGGCGGACGAAGTTGGCCAGCCCCACCTCCCAAGGCTATAGCCCACCCGTTTTTGTGGCCTTTTTCCGCTGGACGAACTTGGCGCCCCGACCTTCGGGAGGGTATTTTTTGACGCCTCTGTGCCCGTGGCCTATTTTTGGGACACGGAGGCACCTCGCAAAGTCTCGCGCCATACCGAGTCCGGCGGACGAAGTTGGCCAGCCCCACCCCCCAAGGCTATAGCCCACCCGTTTTTGTGGCCTTTTTCCGCTGGACGAACTTGGCGCCACGGCCTTCGTGCGGGTATTTTTGGGCGCGGCTGTGCCCGCGGTTTATTGTTGGGACACGGAGGCACCTCGCAAAGTCTCGCGCCATTCGGAGTCCGGCGGACGAAGTTGGCCAGCCCCACCCCCCAAGGCTATAGCCCACCCGTTTTTGTGGCCTTTTTCCGCTGGACGAACTTGGCGCCCCGGCCTTCGGGTGGGTATTTTTGGGTGCGGCTGTGCCCGCGGCCTATTTCTGGAACACGGAGGTGCCTCACAAATTCTCGCGCCATTCCGAGTCCGGCGGACGAAGTTGGCCAGCCCCACCTCCCAAGGCTATAGCCCACCCGTTTTTGTGGCCTTTTTCGGCTGGACGAACTTGGTGCCCCGGCCTTCGGGCGGGTATTTTTGGGCGCGGTTGTGCCCGCGGCATATTTTTGGGACACGGAGGCACCTCACAAATTCTCGCGCAATTCCGAGTCCGGCGGACGAAGTTGGCCAGCCCCTCCCCCCAAGGCGATAGCCCACCCGTTTTTGTGGACTTTTTCCGCTGGACGAACTTGGCGCCCCGGCCTTCGAGCGGGTATTTTTGGGCACGGCTGTTCCCGCGGCCTATTTTTGGGACACGGAGGCACCTTGCAAAGTCTCGCGCCATTCCGACTCCGGCGGACGAAGTGGGCCAGCCCCACCCCCCAAGGCTATAGCCCACCCGTTTTTGTGGCCTTTTTCCGCTAGACGAACTTGGCGCCCCGGCTTTCGGGCGGGTATTTTTGGGCGCGGCTGTGCCCGCGGCCTATTTTTGGCACACGGAGGTGCCTCGCAAAGTCCCGCGCCATTCGGAGTCCGGCGGACGAAGTTAGCCAGCCCCACCCCCCAAGGCTATAGCCCACCCTTTTTTGTGGCCTTTTTCCACTGGACGAACTTGGCGCCCCGGCCTTCGGGCGGGTATTTTTGTGCGCGGCTATGCCCGCCGCCTATTTTTTGGACACGGAGGTGCCTCGCAAAGTCTCGCGCCATTCCGAGTCCGGCGGACGAAGTTGGCCATTCCCACCCCCCAAGGCTATAGCCCACCCGTTTTTGTGGCCTTTTTCCGCTGGACGAACTTGGCGCCACGGCCTTCGGGCAGGGATTGTTGGGCGCGGTTGTGGAGGCGGCCTATTTTTGGCACACGGAGGTGCCTCACAAAGTCTCGCGCCATTCCGAGTCCGGCGGACGAAGTTGGCCAGCCCCACCCCCCAAGGCTATAGCCCACCCGTTTTTGTGGCCTTTTTCCGCTGGACGAACTTGGCGCCCCGGCCTTTGAGCGGGTATTTTTTGGCGCGGCTGTGCCCGCGGCCTATTTTTGGGACACGGAGGCACCTCGTAAACTCTCGCGCCATTCTGAGTCCGGCGGACGAAGTGGGCCAGCCCCACCCCCCAAGGCTATAGCCGACCCGTTTTTGTGGCCTTTTTCCGCTGGACGAACTTGGCGCCCTGGCCTTCGGGCGGGTATTTTTGGGCGCAGCTGTGCCCGCGGCCTATGTTTGGCACACGGTGGCGCCTCGTAAAGTCTCGCGCCATTCCCAATCCGGCGGACGAAGTTGGCCAGCCCCACCTCCCAAGGCTATAGCCCACCCGTTTTTGTGGCCTTTTTCCGCTGGACGAACTTGGCGCCCCGACCTTCGGGCGGGTATTTTTTGGCGCCTCTGTGCCCGTGGCCTATTTTTGGGACACGGAGGCACCTCGCAAAGTCTCGCGCCATTCCGAGTCCGGCGGACGAAGTTGGCCAGCCCCACCCCCCAAGGCTATAGCCCACCCGTTTTTGTGGCCTTTTTCCGCTGGACGAACTTGGCACCACGGCCTTCGGGCGGGTATTTTTGGGCGCGGCTGTGCCCGCAGTTTATTGTTGGGACACGGAGGCACCTCGCAAAGTCTCGCGCCATTCGGAGTCCGGCGGACGAAGTTGGCCAGCCCCACCCCCCAAGGCTATAGCCCACCCGTTTTTGTGGCCTTTTTCCGCTGGACGAACTTGGCGCCCCGGCCTTCGGGTGGGTATTTTTGGGTGCGGCTGTGCCCGCGGCCTATTTTTGGAACACGGAGGTGCCTCACAAATTCTCGCGCCATTCCGAGTCCGGCGGACGAAGTTGGCCAGCCCCACCTCCCAAGGCTATAGCCCACCCGTTTTTGTGGCCTTTTTCGGCTGGACGAACTTGGTGCCCCGGCCTTCGGGCGGGTATTTTTGGGCGCGGTTGTGCCCGCGGCATATTTTTGGGACACGGAGGCACCTCACAAATTCTCGCGCAATTCCGAGTCCGGCGGACGAAGTTGGCCAGCCCCTCCCCCCAAGGCGATAGCCCACCCGTTTTTGTGGACTTTTTCCGCTGGACGAACTTGGCGCCCCGGACTTCGAGCGGGTATTTTTGGGCACGGCTGTGCCCGCGGCCTACTTTTGGCACACGGATACGCGTCGCAAAGTCCCGCGCCATTCGGAGTCCGGCGGACGAAGTTGGCCAGCCCCACCCCCCAAGGCTATAGCCCACCCATTTTTGTGGCCTTTTTCCAATGGACGAACTTGGCGCCCGGCCTTCGGGCGGGTATTTTTGTACGTGGCTATGCCCGCAGCCTATTTTTTGGACACGGAGGTGCCTCGCAAAGTCTCGCGCCATTCCGAGTCCGGCGGACGAAGTGGGCCATTCCCACACCCCAAGGCTATAGCCCACCCGTTTTTGTGGCCTTTTTCCGCTGGACGAACTTCGCGCCCCGGCCTTCGGGAAGGTATTTTTTTGCGCGGCTGTGCCCGAGGCCTATTTTTGGCACACGGAGGTGCCACGCAAAGTCTCGCGCCATTGTAAGTCCGGCGGACGAAGTTGGCCAGCCCCACCCCCCAAGGCTATAGCCCACCCGTTTTTGTGGCCTTTTTCCGCTGGACTAACTTGGCGCCCCGGACTTCGGGCGGGTATTTTTGGGTGCGGCTGTGCCCGCGGCCTTTTTTTGGCACACGGAGGTGCCTCGTAAAGTCTCGCGCCATTCCGAGTCCGGCGGACGAAGTGGGCCAGCCCCACCCCCCAAGGCAATAGCCCACCCGTTTTTGTGGCATTTTTCCGCTGGACGAACTTGGCGCCCCGGCCTTCGAGCGGGTATTTTTGGGCACGGCTGTGCCCGCGGCCTATTTTTGGGATACGGAGGCACCTTGCAAAGTCTCGCGCCATTCCGAGTCCGGCGGACGAAGTTGGCCAGCCCCACCCCCCAAGGCTATAGCCCACCCGTTTTTGTGGCCTTTTTCCGCTGGACGAACTTCGCGCCCCGGCCTTCGGGCGGGTATTTTTTTGCGCGGCTGTGCCCGAGGCCTATTTTTGGCACACGGAGGTGCCATGCAAAGTCTCGCGCCATTGCAAGTCCGGCGGACGAAGTTGGCCAGCCCCACCCTCCAAGGCTATAGCCCACCCATTTTTGTGGCCTTTTTCCGCTGGACAAACTTGGCGCCCCGGCCTTCGGGCGGGTATTTTTGGGCGCGGCTGTACACCCGGCCTATTTTTTGCACACGGAGGTGCCTCGCAAAGGCTCGCGCCATTCCGAGTCCGGCGTACGAAGTTGGCCAGCCCCACCCCTCAAGGCTATAGCCCACCTGTTTTTGTGGCCTTTTTCCGCTGGACGAACTTGGCGCCCCGGCCTTCGGCCTGGTATTTTTGGGTGCGGCTGTGCCCGCGGCCTTTTTTTGGCACACGGAGGCGCCTCGTAAAGTCTCGCGCCATTCCGAGTCCGGCGGACGAAGTTGGCCAGCCCCACCCCCCAAGGCAATAGCCCACCCGTTTTTGTGGCATTTTTCCGCTGGACGAACTTGGCGCCCCGGCCTTCGGCCGGGTATTTTTGGGTGCGGCTGTGCCCGCTCCCTGTTTTTCACACATGGAGGCGCCTCGCAAAGTCTCGCGCCATTCCGAGTCCGGCGGACGAAGTTGGCCACCCGCCCCCCCCCAAGGCTATAGCCCACCCGTTTTTATGGCCTTTTTCCGCTGGACGAACTTGACGCCCGGGCCTTCGGGCGGGAATTTTTGGGCGCAGCTGAGCCCAAGGCCTAATTTTTTCACACGGAGGCGCCTCGCAAAGTCTCGCGCCATTCCGAGTCCGGCGGACGAAGTTGGCCAGCCCCACCCCCTAAGGCTATAGCCCACCCGTTTTTGTGGCCTTTTTCCGCTGGACGAACTTGGCACCCCGACCTTCGGGCGGGTATTTTTGGGTGTGGCTGTGCCCACGGCCTATTTTTGGCAAACGGAGGTGCCGCGTAAAGTCTCGCGCCATTCGGAGTACGGCGGACGAAGTTGGCCAGCCTCACCCCCCAAGGCTATAGCCCACCCGTTTTTGTGGCCTTTATCCGCTGGACGAACTTGGCGCCCTCGCCTTCGTTCGTGTATATTTACGGGCGGCTGTTGCCGCGGCCTATTTTTGGGAAACAGAGGTGCCTCGCAAAGGCTCGCGCCATTCCGAGTCCGGCGGACGAAGTTGGCCAGCCCCACCCCCCAAGGCAATACCCCACCCGTTTTGGTGGCATTTTTCCGCTGGACGAACTTGGCGCCCCGGCCTTCGGGGGGGTATTTTTGGGTGCGGCTGTGCCCGCGGCCTATTTTTTGCACACGGAGGCACCTCGCAAAGTCTCGCACCATTCCGAGTACGGCGGACGAAGTTGGCCAGCCTCACCCCCCAAGGCTATAGCCTACCTGTTTTTGTGGCCTTTTTCCGCTGGACGAACTTGGCGCCCCGGGCTTCAGGCGGGTATTTTTGGATGCGGCTGTGTCCGCGGCCTATTTTTGGGACACGGAGGCGCCTCGCAAAGTCTCGCGCCATTCCGAGTCCGGCGGACGAAGTTGTCCAGCCCCACCCCCCAAGGCTATAGTCCACCCGTTTTTGTGGTATTTTTCCGCTGGACGAACTTGGCGCCCCGGCCTTCGGGCGGGTATTTTTGGGTGTGGCTGTGCCCACGGCCTATTTTTGGCACACGGAGGTGCCTCGCAAAGTCTCGCACCATTCCGAGTACGGCGGACGAAGTTGGCCAGCCCCACCCCCCAAGGCTATAGCCCACCCGTTTTTGTGGCCTTTTTCCGCTGGGCGAACTTGGCGCCCTGGCCTTCGTTCGTGTATTTTTGCGGGCGGCTATTGCCGCGGCCTATTTTTGGGAAACAGAGGTGCCTCGCAAAGGCTCGCGCCATTCCGAGTCTGGCGGACGAAGTTGGCCAGCCCCACCCCCCAAGGCTGTAGCCCACCCGTTTTTGTGGCCTTTTTCCGCTGGACGAACTTGGCGCCCCGGCCTTCAAATGGGTATTTTTGGGCGAGGCTGTGCCCGCGCCTATTTTTGGGACACGGAGGCGCGTCGCAAAGTCTCACACCATTCCGAGTACGGCGGACGAAGTTGGCCAGCCTCACCCCCCAAGGCTATAGCCTACCTGTTTTTGTGGCCTTTTTCCGCTGGACGAACTTGGCGCCCCGGCCTTCGGGCGGGTATTTTTGGATGCGGCTGTGTCCGCGGCCTATTTTTGGGACACGGAGGCGCCTCGTAAAGTCTCGCGCCATTCGGAGTACGGCGGACGAAGTTGGCCAACCCCACCCCCCAAGGCTATAGCCCACCCGTTTTTGTGGCCTTTATCCGCTGGACGAACTTGGCGCCCTCGCCTTCGTTTGTGTATATTTACGGGCGGCTGTTGCCGCGGCCTATTTTTGGGAAACAGAGGTGCCTCGCAAAGGCTCGCGCCATTCCGGGTCCGGCGGACGAAGTTGGCCAGCCCCACCCCCCAAGGCAATAGCCCACCCGTTTTGGTGGCATTTTTCCGCTGGACGAACTTGGCGCCCCGGCCTTCGGGCGGGTATTTTTGGGTGCGGCTGTGCCCGCGGCCTATTTTTTGCACACGGAGGCACCTCGCAAAGTCTCGCACCATTCCGAGTACGGCGGACGAAGTTGGCCAGCCTCACCCCCCAAGGCTATAGCCTACCTGTTTTTGTGGCCTTTTTCCGCTGGACGAACTTGGCGCCCCGGCCTCCGGGCGGGTATTTTTGGGCGCGGCTGTGCCCACGGCCTATTTTTGGGACACAGAGGTGCCTCGCCAAGTCTCACGCCATTCCGAGTCCGGCAGACGAAGTTGGCCAGCCCCACCCCACAAGGCTATAGCCCACCCGTTTTGGTGGCCTTTTTCCGCTGGACGAACTTGGCGCCCCGGCCTCCGGGTGGGTATTTTTAGGCACGGCTGTGCACGCGGCCTATTTTTGGGACACGGAGGCACCTCGCAAAGTCTCGCGCCATTCCGAATCCGGCGGACGAAGTTGGCCAGCCCCACCCAGCAAGGCTATAGCCCACCCGTTTTGGTGGCCTTTTTCCGCTGGACGAACTTGGCGCCCCGGCCTCCGGGTGGGTATTTTTAGGCACGGCTGTGCCGGCGGCCTATTTTTGGGACACGGAGGAGCCTCGCAAAGTCTCGCGCAATTCCGAGTCCGGCGGACGAAGTTGGCCAGCCCCACCCCCCAAGGCGATAGCCCACCCGTTTTTTTGGCCTTTTTCCGCTGGACGAACTTGGCGCCCCGGCCTTCGGGCGGGTATTTTTGTGCGCGGCTAAGCCCGCAGCCTATTTTTTGGACACGGAGGTGCCTCACAAAGTCTCGCGCCATTCCGAGTCCGGCGGACGAAGTTGGCCATTCCCACCCCCCAAGGCTATAGCCCACCCGTTTTTGTGGCCTTTTTCCGCTGGACGAACTTGGCGCCACGGCCTTCGGGCGGGTATTTTTGGGCGCGGCTGTGCCCTAGGCTTATTGTTGGGACACGGTGGCGCCTCGCAAAGTCTCGCGCCATTCGTAGTCCGGCGGACGAAGTTGGCCAGCCCCACCCCCCAAGGCTATAGCTCACCCGTTTTTGTGGCCTTTTTCCACTGGACGAACTTGGCGCCCCGGCCTTCGGGCGGGTATTTTTGGGCGCGGCTGTGCCCGTGGCCTATTTTTGGCACACGGATGCGCCACCCAAAGTCCCGCGCCATTCGGAGCCCGGCGGACGAAGTTGGCCAGCCCCACCCCCCAAGGCTATAGCCCACCCGTTTTTGTGGCCTTTTTCCACTGGACGAACTTGGCGCCCCGGCCTTCGGGCGGGTAGTTTTGTACGTGGCTATGCCCGCAGCCTATTTTTTGGACACGGAGGTGCCTCGCAAAGTCTCGCGCCATTCCGAGTCCGGCGGACGAAGTGGGCCATTCCCACCCCCCAAGGCTATAGCCCACCCGTTTTTGTGGCCTTTTTCCGCTGGACGAACTTCGCGCCCCGGCCTTCGGGCGGGTATTTTTTTGCGCGGCTGTGCCCGAGGCCTATTTTTGGCACACGGAGGCGCCACGCAAAGTCTCGCGCCATTGCAAGTCCGGCAGACGAAGTTGGCCAGCCCCACCCCCCAAGGCTATAGCCCACCCGTTTTTGTGGCCTTTTTCCGCTGGACGAACTTGGCGCCCCGGCCTTCGGGCGGGTATTTTTGGGCGCGGCTGTACCCCCGGCCTATTTTTTGCACACGGAGGTGCCTCGCAAAGGCTCGCGCCATTCCGAGTCCGGCGTACGAAGTTGGCCAGCCCCACCCCCCAAGGCAATAGCCCACCCGTTTTTGTGGCATTTTTCCGCTGGACGAACTTGGCGCCCCGGCCTTCGGCCGGGTATTTTTGGGTGCGGCTGTGCCCGCGCCCTGTTTTTGGCACATGGAGGCCCCTCACAAATTCTCGCGCCATTCCGAGTCCGGCGGACGAAGTTGGCCAGCCCCACCCCCCAAGGCTATAGCCCACCCGTTTTTGTGGCCTTTTTCTGCTGGGCGAACTTGGCGTCCCGGACTTCGGGCAGGTATTTTTGGGCGCGGCTGTGCCCGCGGCCTATTTTTGGGACATGGAGGTCCCTCGCAAAGTCTGGCGCCATTCCGAGTCCGGCGGACGAAGTTGGCCAGCCCCACCCAGCAAGGCTATAGCCCACCCGTTTTTGTGGCATTTTTCCGCTGGACGAACTTGGCGTCCCGGCCTTCGGGCAGGTATTTTTGGGCGCGGCTGTGCCCGCGGCCTATTTTTGGCACACGGAGGTGCCTCGCAAAGTCTCGCGCCATTCCGAGTCCGGCGGACGAAGTGGGCCATTCCCACCCCCCAAGGCTATAGCCCACCCGTTTTTGTGGCCTTTTTCCGCTGGACGAACTTCGCGCCCCGGCCTTCGGGCGGGTATTTTTTTGCGCGGCTGTGCCCGAGGCCTATTTTTGGCACACGGAGGCGCCACGCAAAGTCTCGCGCCATTGCAAGTCCGGCAGACGAAGTTGGCCAGCCCCACCCCCCAAGGCTATAGCCCACCCGTTTTTGTGGCATTTTTCCGCTGGACGAACTTGGTGTCCCGGCCTTCGGGCAGGTATTTTTGGGCGCGGCTGTGCCCGCGGCCTATTTTTGGCACACGGAGGTGCCTCGCAAAGTCTCGCGCCATTCCGAGTCCGGCGGACGAAGTTGGCCAGCCCCACCCCACAAGGCTATAGCCAACCCGTTTTGGTGGCCTTTTTCCGCTGGACGAACTTGGCGCCCCGGCCTCCGGGTGGGTATTTTTGGGCGCGGCTGTGCCCGCGGCCTATTTTTTGGACACGGTGGCGCCTCGCAAAGTCTCGCGCCATTCGTAGTCCGGCGGACGAAGTTGGCCAGCCCCACCCCCCAAGGCAATAGCCCACCCGTTTTTGTGGCATTTTTCCGCTGGACGAACTTGGCGCCCCGGCCTTCGGCCGGGTATTTTTGGGTGCGGCTGTGCCCGCGCCCTGTTTTTGGCACATGGAGGCCCCTCACAAATTCTCGCGCCATTCCGAGTCCGGCGGACGAAGTTGGCCAGCCCCACCCCCCAAGGCTATAGCCCACCCGTTTTTGTGGCCTTTTTCTGCTGGGCGAACTTGGCGTCCCGGCCTTCGGGCAGGTATTTTTGGGCTCGGCTGTGCCCGCGGCCTATTTTTGGGACATGGAGGTCCCTCGCAAAGTCTGGCGCCATTCCGAGTCCGGCGGACGAAGTTGGCCAGCCCCACCCAGCAAGGCTATAGCCCACCCGTTTTTGTGGCATTTTTCCGCTGGACGAACTTGGCGTCCCGGCCTTCGGGCAGGTATTTTTGGGCGCGGCTGTGCCCGCGGCCTATTTTTGGCACACGGAGGTGCCTCGCAAAGTCTCGCGCCATTCCGAGTCCGGCGGACGAAGTTGGCCAGCCCCACCCCACAAGGCTATAGCCAACCCGTTTTGGTGGCCTTTTTCCGCTGGACGAACTTGGCGCCCCGGCCTCCGGGTGGGTATTTTTAGGCACGGCTGTGCCCGCGGCCTATTTTTGGGACACGGAGGCGCCTCGCAAAGTCTCGCGCCATTCCGAATCCGGCGGACGAAGTTCGCCAGCCCAACCCAGCAAGGCTATAGCCCACCCGTTTTTGTGGCATTTTTCCGCTGGACGAACTTGGCGTCCCGGCCTTCGGGCAGGTATTTTTGGGCGCGGCTGTGCCCGCGGCCTATTTTTGGTACACGGAGGTGCCTCGCAAAGTCTCGCGCCATTCCGAGTCCGGCGGACGAAGTAGGCCAGCCCCACCCCCCAAGGCTATAGCCCACCCGTTTTTGTGGCATTTTTCCGCAGGACGAACTTGGCGTCCCGGCCTTCGGGCAGGTATTTTTGTGCGCGGCTGTGTCCGCGGCCTATTTTTGGCACACGGAGGTGCCTCGCAAAGTCTCGCGCCATTCCGAGTCCGGCGGACGAAGTTGGCCAGCCCCACCCAGCAAGGCTATAGCCCACCCGTTTTTGTGGCATTTTTCCGCTGGACGAACTTGGCGCCCCGGCCTTCGGGCGGGTATTTTTGTGCGCGGCTATGCCCGCAGCCTATTTTTTGGACACGGAGGTGCCTCGCAAAGTCTCGCGCCATTCCGAGTCCGGCGGACGAAGTTGGCCATTCCCACCCCCCAAGGCTATAGCCCACCCGTTTTTGTGGCCTTTTTCCGCTGGACGAACTTGGCGCCACGGCCTTCGGGCGGGTATTTTTGGGCGCGGCTGTGCCCGCGGCTTATTGTTGGGACACGGTGGGGCCTCGCAAAGTCTCGCGCCATTCGTAGTCCGGCGGACGAAGTTGGCCAGCCCCACCCCCCAAGGCTATAGCTCACCCGTTTTTGTGGCCTTTTTCCGCTGGACGAACATGGCGCCCCGGCCTTCGGGCGGGTATTTTTGGGCGCGGCTGTGCCCGCGGCCTTTTTTTGGTACACGGAGGCGCCTCGTAAAGTCTCGCGCCATTCCGAGTCCGGCGGACAAAGTTGGCCAGCCCCACCCCCCAAGGCAATAGCCCACCCGTTTTTGTGGCATTTTTCCACTGGACGAACTTGGCGCCCCGGCCTTCGGCCGGGTATTTTTGGGTGCGGCTGTTCCCGCGCCCTGTTTTTGGCACATGGAGGCGCCTCGCAAAGTCTCGCGCCATTCCGAGTCCGGCGGACGAAGTTGGCCAGCCCCACCCCCCAAGGCTATAGCCCACCCGTTTTTGTGGCCTTTTTCCGCTGGGCGAACTTGGCGACCCAGTCTCCGGGCGGGTAATTTTTGGGCGCGGCTGTGCCCGCGGCCTATTTTTGGGACATGGAGGTCCCTCGCAAAGTCTGGCGCCATTCCGAGTCCGGCGGACGAAGTTGGCCAGCCCCACCCAGCAAGGCTATAGCCCACCCGTTTTTGTGGCATTTTTCCGCTGGACGAACTTGGCGTCCCTGCCTTCGGGCAGGTATTTTTGGGCACGGCTGTGACCGCGGCCTATTTTTGGCACACGGAGGTGCCTCGCAAAGTCTCGCGCCATTCCGAGTCCGGCGGACGAAGTTGGCCAGCCCCACCCCACAAGGCTATAGCCCACCCGTTTTGGTGGCCTTTTTCCGCTGGACGAACTTGGCGCCCCGGCCTCCGGGTGGGTATTTTTGGGCACGGCTGTGCCCGCGGCCTATTTTTGGGACACGGAGGCGCCTCGCAAAGGCTCGCGCCATTCCGAATCCGGCGGACGAAGTTCGCCAGCCCCACCCAGCAAGGCTATAGCCCACCCGTTTTTGTGGCATTTTTCCGCTGGACGAACTTGGCGTCCCGGCCTTCGGGCAGGTATTTTTGGGCGCGGCTGTGTCTATTTTTGGCACACAGAGGCGCCTCGCAAAGTCTCGCGCCATTCCGAGTGCGGCGGACGAAGTTGGCCAGCCCCACCCAGCAAGGCTATAGCCCACCCGTTTTGTGGCATTTTTCCGCTGGACTTGGCGCCCGGCCTTGGGCGGGTATTTTTTTGCGCGGCTATGCCCGCAGCCTATTTTTTGGACACGGAGGTGCCTCGCAAAGTCTCGCGCCATTCCGAGTCCGGCGGACGAAGTTGGCCATTCCCACCCCCCAAGGCTATAGCCCACCCGTTTTTGTGGCCTTTTTCCGCTGGACGAACTTGGCACCACGGCCTTCGGGCGGGTATTTTTGGGCGCGGCTGTGCCCGCGGCGTATTGTTGGGACACGGTGGCGCCTCGCAAAGTCTCGCGCCAATCGAAGTCCGGCGGACGAAGTTGGCCAGCCCCACTCCCCAAGGCTATAGCTCACCCGTTTTTGTGGCCTTTTTCCGCTGGACGAACTTGGCGCCCCGGCCTTCGGGCGGGTATTTCTGGGCGCGGCTGTGCCCGCGGCCTTTTTTTGGCACACGGAGGCGCCTCGTAAAGTCTCGCGCCATTCCGAGTCCGGCGGACGAAGTTGGCCAGCCCCACCCCCCAAGGCAATAGCCCACCCGTTTTTGTGGCATTTTTCCACTGGACGAACTTGGCGCCCCGGCCTTCGGCCGGGTATTTTTGGGTGCGGCTGTGCCCGCGCCCTATTTTTGGCACATGGAGGCGCCTCGCAAAGTCTCGCGCCATTCCGAGTCCGGCGGACGAAGTTGGCCAGCCCCACCCCCCAAGGCTATAGCCCACCCGTTTTTGTGGCCTTTTTCCGCTGGGCGAACTTGGCGACCCAGTCTCCGGGCGGGTAATTTTTGGGCGCGGCTGTGCCCGCGGCCTATTTTTGGGACATGGAGGTCCCTCGCAAAGTCTGGCGCCATTCCGAGTCCGGCGGACGAAGTGGGCCAGCCCCACCCAGCAAGGCTATAGCCCACCCGTTTTTGTGGCATTTTTCCGCTGGACGAACTTGGCGTCCCGGCCTTCGGGCAGGTATTTTTGGGCACGGCTGTGACCGCGGCCTATTTTTGGCACACGGAGGTGCCTCGCAAAGTCTCGCGCCATTCCGAGTCCGGCGGACGAAGTTGGCCAGCCCCACCCCACAAGGCTATAGCCCACCCGTTTTGGTGGCCTTTTTCCGCTGGACGAACTTGGCGCCCCGGCCTCCGGGTGGGTATTTTTGGGCACGGCTGTGCCCGCGGCCTATTTTTGGGACACGGAGGCGCCTCGCAAAGGCTCGCGCCATTCCGAATCCGGCGGACGAAGTTCGCCAGCCCCACCCAGCAAGGCTATAGCCCACCCGTTTTTGTGGCATTTTTCCGCTGGACGAACTTGGCGTCCCGGCCTTCGGGCAGGTATTTTTGGGCGCGGCTGTGTCCGCGGCCTATTTTTGGCACACGGAGGTGCCTCGCAAAGTCTCGCGCCATTCCGAGTCCGGCGGACGAAGTTGGCCAGCCCCACCCAGCAAGGCTATAGCCCACCCGTGTTTGTGGCATTTTTCCGCTGGAACTTGGCGCCCGGCCTTGGGCGGGTATTTTTTTGCGCTATGCCCGCAGCCTATTTTTTGGACACGGAGGTGCCTCGCAAAGTCTCGCGCCATTCCGAGTCCGGCGGACGAAGTTGGCCATTCCCACCCCCCAAGGCTATAGCCCACCCGTTTTTGTGGCCTTTTTCCGCTGGACGAACTTGGCGCCACGGCCTTCGGGCAGGTATTTTTGTACGTGGCTATGCCCGCGGCCTTTTTTTGGCACACGGAGGCGCCTCGTAAAGTCTCGCGCCATTCCGAGTCCGGCGGACAAAGTTGGCCAGCCCCACCCCCCAAGGCAATAGCCCACCCGTTTTTGTGGCATTTTTCCACTGGACGAAGTTGGCGCCCCGGCCTTCGGCCGGGTATTTTTGGGTGCGGCTGTGCCTGTTTTTGGCACATGGAGGCGCCTCGCAAAGTCTCGCGCCATTCCGAGTCCGGCGGACGAAGTTGGCCAGCCCCACCCCCCAAGGCTATAGCCCACCCGTTTTTGTGGCCTTTTTCCGCTGGGCGAACTTGGCGACCCAGTCTCCGGGCGGGTAATTTTTGGGCGCGGCTGTGCCCGCGGCCTATTTTTGGGACATGGTGGTCCCTCGCAAAGTCTGGCGCCATTCCGAGTCCGGCGGACTAAGTTGGCCAGCCCCACCCCCCAAGGCTATAGCCCACCCGTTTTTGTGGCATTTTTCCGCTGGTCGAACTTGGCGTCCCTGCCTTCGGGCAGGTATTTTAGGGCACGGCTGTGCCTGCGGCCTATTTTTGGCACACGGAGGTGCCTCGCAAAGTCTCGCGCCATTCCGAGTCCGGCGGACGAAGTTGGCCAGCCCCACCCCCCAAGGCTATAGCCCACCCGTTTTTGTGGCCTTTTTCCGCTGGACGAACTTGGCGCCCCGGCCTTCGGGTGGGTATTTTTGGGCACGGCTGTGCCTATTTTTGGGACACGGAGGCGCCTCGCAAAGGCTCGCGCCATTCCGAATCCGGCGGACGAAGTTCGCCAGCCCCACCCAGCAAGGCTATAGCCCACCCGTTTTTGTGGCATTTTTCCGCTGGACGAACTTGGCGCCCCGGCCTTCGGGCGGGTATTTTTTTGCGCGGCTATGCCCGCAGCCTATTTTTTGGACACGGAGGTGCCTCGCAAAGTCTCGCGCCATTCCGAGTCCGGCGGACGAAGTTGGCCATTCCCACCCCCCAAGGCTATAGCCCACCCGTTTTTGTGGCCTTTTTCCGCTGGACGAACTTGGCGCCACGGCCTTCGGGCGGGTATTTTTGGGCGCGGCTGTGCCCGCGGCTTATTGTTGGGACACGGTGGCGCCTCGCAATGTCTCGCGCCATTCGTAGTCCGGCGGACGAAGTTGGCCAGCCCCACTCCCCAAGGCTATAGCTCACCCGTTTTTGTGGCCTTTTTCCGCTGGACGAACTTGGCGCCCCGGCCTTCGGGCGGGTATTTTTGGGCGCGGATGTGCCACACGGTGGCGCCTCGTAAAGTCTCGCGCCATTCCGAGTCCGGCGGACGAAGTTGGCCAGCCCCACCCCCCAAGGCAATAGCCCACCCGTTTTTGTGGCATTTTTCCGCTGGACGAACTTGGCGCCCCGGCCTTCGGCCGGGTATTTTTGGGTACGGCTGTGCCCGCGCCCTGTTTTTGGCACATGGAGGCGCCTCGCAAAGTCTCGCGCCATTCCGAGTCCGGCGGACGAAGTTGGCCAGCCCCACCCCCCAAGGCTATAGCCCACCCGTTTTTGTGGCCTTTTTCCGCTGGGCGAACTTGGCGACCCAGTCTCCGGGTGGGTAATTTTTGGGCGCGGCTGTGCCTGCGGCCTATTTTTGGGACATGGAGGTCCCTCGCAAAGTCTGGCGCCATTCCGAGTCCGGCGGACGAAGTTGGCCAGCCCCACCCAGCAAGGCTATAGCCCACCCGTTTTTGTGGCATTTTTCCGCTGGACGAACTTGGCGTCCCGGCCTTCGGGCAGGTATTTTTGGGCGCGGCTGTGCCCGCGGCCTATTTTTGGCACACGGAGGTGCCTCGCAAAGTCTCGCGCCATTCCGAGTCCGGCGGACGAAGTTGGCCAGCCCCACCCCACAAGGCTATAGCCCACCCGTTTTGGTGGCCTTTTTCCGCTGGACGAACTTGGCGCCCCGGCCTCCGGGTGGGTATTTTTAGGCACGGCTGTGCCCGCGGCCTATTTTTGGGACATGGCGGCACCTCGCAAAGTCTCGCGCAATTCCGAATCCGGCGGACGAAGTTCGCCAGCCCAACCCAGCAAGGCTATAGCCCACCCGTTTTTGTGGCATTTTTCCGCTGGACGAACTTGGCGTCCCGGCCTTCGGGCATGTATTTTTGGGTGCGGCTGTGCCCGCGGCCTAATTTTGTCACACGGAGGTGCCTCGCAAAGTCTCGCGCCATTCCGAGTCCGGCGGACGAAGTAGGCCAGCCCCACCCAGCAAGGCTATAGCCCACCCGTTTTTGTGGCATTTTTCCGCTGGACGAACTTGGCGCCCCGGCCTTCGGGCGGGTATTTTTGTGCGCGGCTATGCCCGTAGCCTATTTTTTGGACACGGAGGTGCCTCGCAAAGTCTCGCGCCATTCCGAGTCCGGCGGACGAAGTTGGCCATTCCCACCCCCCAAGGCTATAGCCCACCCGTTTTTGTGGCCTTTTTCCGCTGGACGAACTTGGCGCCACGGCCTTCGGGCGGGTATTTTTGGGCGCGGCTGTGCCCGCGGCTTATTGTTGGGACACGGTGGCGCCTCGCAAAGTCTCGCGCCATTCGTAGTCTGGCGGACGAAGTTGGCCAGCCCCACCCCCCAAGGCTATAGCTCACCCGGTTTTGTGGCCTTTTTCCGCTGGACGAACTTGGCGCCCGGCCTTGGGCGGGTATTTTTGGCGCGGCTGTGGCAGCGGCTTATTGTTGGCACACGGATGCGCCACCCAAAGTCCCGCGCCATTCGGAGTCCGGCGGACGAAGTTGGCCAGCCCCACCCCCCAAGGCTATAGCCCACCCGTTTTTGTGGCCTTTTTCCACTGGACGAACTTGGCGCCCCGGCCTTCGGGCGGGTATTTTTGTACGTGGCTATGCCCGCAGCCTATTTTTTTGGACACGGAGGTGCCTCGCAAAGTCTCGCGCCATTCCGAGTCCGGCGGACGAAGTGGGCCATTCCCACCCCCCAAGGCTATAGCCCACCCGTTTTTGTGGCCTTTTTCCGCTGGACGAACTTCGCGCCCCGGCCTTCGGGCAGGTATTTTTTTGCGCGGCAGTGCCCGAGGCCTATTTTTGGCACACGGAGGCGCCACGCAAAGTCTCGCGCCATTGCAAGTCCGGCAGACGAAGTTGGCCAGCCCCACCCCCCAAGGCTATAGCTCACCCGTTTTTGTGGCCTTTTTCCGCTGGACGAACTTGGCGCCCCGGCCTTCGGGCGGGTATTTTTGGGCGCGGCTCTGCCCGCGGCCTATTTTTGGCACACGGATGTGCCACGCAAAGTCCCGCGCCATTCGGAGTCCGGCGGATGAAGTGGGCCAGCCCCACCCCCCAAGGCTATAGCCCACCCGTTTTTGTGGCCTTTTTCCACTGGACGAACTTGGCGCCCCGGCCTTCGGGCGGGTATTTTTGTACGTGGCTATGCCCGCAGCCTATTTTTTGGACACGGAGGTGCCTCGCAAAGTCTCGCGCCATTCCGAGTCCGGCGGACGAAGTGGGCCATTCCCACCCCCCAAGGCTATAGCCCACCTGTTTTTGTGGCCTTTTTCCGCTGGACGAACTTCGCGCCCCGGCCTTCGGGCAGGTATTTTTTTGCGCGGCTGTGCCCGAGGCCTATTTTTGGCACACGGAGGCGCCACGCAAAGTCTCGCGCCATTGCAAGTCCGGCAGACGAAGTTGGCCAGCCCCACCCCCCAAGGCTATAGCCCACCCGTTTTTGTGGCCTTTTTCCGCTGGACGAACTTGGCGCCCCGGCCTTCGGGCGGGTATTTTTGGGCGCGGCTGTACCCCCGGCCTATTTTTTCCACACGGAGGTGCCTCGCAAAGGCTCGCGCCATTCCGAGTCCGGCGGACGAAGTTGGCCAGCCCCACCCCCCAAGGCTATAGCCCACCCGTTTTTGTGGCCTTTTTCCGCTGGGCGAACTTGGCGACCCAGTCTCCGGGCGGGTATTTTTGGGCGCGGCTGTGCCCGCGGCCTATTTTTGGGACATGGAGGTCCCTCGCAAAGTCTGGCGCCATTCCGAGTCCGGCGGACGAAGTTGGCCAGCCCCACCCAGCAAGGCTATAGCCCACCCGTTTTTGTGGCATTTTTCCGCTGGACGAACTTGGCGTCCCGGCCTTCGGGCAGGTATTTTTGGGTGCGGCTGTGCCCGCGGCCTATTTTTGGCACACGGAGGTGCCTCGCAAAGTCTGGCGCCATTCCGAGTCCGGCGGACGAAGTTGGCCAGCCCCACCCCACAAGGCTATAGCCCACCCGTTTTGGTGGCCTTTTTCCGCTGGACGAACTTGGCGCCCCGGCCTCCGGGTGGGTATTTTTAGGCACGGCTGTGCCCGCGGCCTATTTTGGACACGGAGGCGCCTCGCAAAGTCTCGCGCCATTCCGAATCCGGCGGACGAAGTTCGCCAGCCCCACCCAGCAAGGCTATAGCCCACCCGTTTTTGTGGCCTTTTTCCACTGGACGAACTTGGCGCCCCGACCTTCGGGCGGGTATTTTTGTACGTGGCTATGCCCGCAGCCTATTTTTTGGACACGGAGGTGCCTCGCAAAGTCTCGCGCCATTCCGAGTCCGGCGGACGAAGTGGGCCATTCCCACCCCCCAAGGCTATAGCCCACCCGTTTTTGTGGCCTTTTTCCGCTGGACGAACTTCGCGCCCCGGCCTTCGGGCTGGTATTTTTTTGCGCGGCTGTGCCCGAGGCCTATTTTTGGCACACGGAGGCGCCACGCAAAGTCTCGCGCCATTGCAAGTCCGGCAGACGAAGTTGGCCAGCCCCACCCCCCAAGGCTATAGCCCACCCGTTTTTGTGGCCTTTTTCCGCTGGACGAACTTCGCGCCCCGGCCTTCGGGCGGGTATTTTTGGGCGCGGCTGTACCCCCGGCCTATTTTTTCCACACGGAGGTGCCTAGCAAAGGCTCGCGCCATTCCGAGTCCGGCGGACGAAGTTGGCCAGCCCCACCCCCCAAGGCTATAGCCCACCCGTTTTTGTGGCCTTTTTCCGCTGGGCGAACTTGGCGACCCAGTCTCCGGGCGGGTATTTTTGGGCGTGGCTGTGCCCGCGGCCTATTTTTGGGACATGGAGCTCCCTCGCAAAGTCTGGCGCCATTCCGAGTCCGGCGGACGAAGTTGGCCAGCCCCACCCAGCAAGGCTATAGCCCACCCGTTTTTGTGGCATTTTTCCGCTGGACGAACTTGGCGTCCCGGCCTTCGGGCAGGTATTTTTGGGCACGGCTGTGCCCGTGGCCTATTTTTGGCACACGGAGGTGCCTCGCAAAGTCTCGCGCCATTCCGAGTCCGGCGGACGAAGTTGGCCAGCCCCACCCCACAAGGCTATAGCCCACCCGTTTTGGTGGCCTTTTTCCGCTGGACGAACTTGGCGCCCCGGCCTCCGGGTGGGTATTTTTAGGCACGGCTGTGCCCGCGGCCTATTTTGGACACGGAGGCGCCTCGCAAAGTCTCGCGCCATTCCGAATCCGGCGGACGAAGTTCGCCAGCCCCACCCCACAAGGCTATAGCCCACCCGTTTTTGTGGCATTTTTCCGCTGGACGAACTTGGCGTCCCGGCCTTCGGGCCGGTATTTTTGGGCGCGGCTGTGCCCGCGGCCTATTTTTGGCACACGGAGGTGCCTCGCAAAGTCTCGCCGCATTCCGAGTCCGGCGGACGAAGTCGGCCAGCCTCACCCCCCAAGGCTATAGCCCACCCGTTTTTGTGGCCTTTTTCCGCTGGACGAACTTGGCGACCCAGCCTCCGGATGGGTATTTTTGGGCGCGGCTGTGCCCGCGTCCTATTTTTGGGATACGGAGGTCCCTCGCAAAGTCTCGCGCCATTCCGAGTCCGGCGGACGAAGTTGGCCAGCCCCACCCAGCAAGGCTATAGCCCACCCGTTTTTGTGGCATTTTTCCGCTGGACGAACTTGGCGTCCCGGCCTTCGGGCAGGTATTTTTGGGCGCGGCTGTGCCCGCGGCCTATTTTTGGCACACGGAGGTGCCTCGCAAAGTCTCGCGCCATTCCGAGTCCGGCGGACGAAGTTGGCCAGCCCCACCCCCCAAGGCTATAGCCCACCCGTTTTTGTGGCATTTTTCCGCTGGACGAACTTGGCGTCCCGGCCTTCGGGCAGGTATTTTTGGGCGCGGCTGTGCCCGCGGCCTATTTTTGGCACACGGAGGTGCCTCGCAAAGTCTCGCGCCATTCCGAATCCGGCGGACGAAGTTGGCCAGCCCCACCCAGCAAGGCTATAGCCCACCCGTTTTTGTGGCATTTTTCCGCTGGACGAACTTGGCGTCCCGGACTTCGGGCAGGTATTTTTGGGCGCACCTGTGCCCATGGCCTATTTTTGGCACACGGAGGTGCCTCGCAAAGTCTCGCGCCATTCCGAGTCCGGCGGACGAAGTTGGCCAGCCCCACCCAGCAAGGCTATAGCCCACCCGTTTTTGTGGCATTTTTCCGCTGGACGAACTTGGCGTCCCGGCCTTCGGGCAGGTATTTTTGGGCGCGGCTGTGCCCGCGGCCTATTTTTGGCACACGGAGGTGCCTCGCAAAGTCTCGTGCCATTCCGAGTCCGGCGGACGAAGTTGGCCAGCCCCACCCCCCAAGGCTATAGCCAACCCGTTTTTGTGGCCTTTTTCCGCTGGACGAACTTCGTGCCCCGGCCTTCGGGCGTGTATTTTTGGGCGCGGCTGTGCCCGTGGCCTATTTTTGGGACACGGAGGAGCCTCACAAAGTCTCGCGCCATTCCAAGTCCGGTGGACGAACTTGCCGCCCCGGACTTCGGGCGGGTATTTTTGGGCGCGGCTGTTCCCGCGGCCTATTTTTGGCACACGGAGGTGCCTCGCAAAGTCTCGCGCCATTCCGAGTCAGGCGGACGAAGTTGGCCTGCCCCACCCCCCAAGGCTGTAGCCCACCCGTTTTTCTGGCCTTTTTCCGCTGGACGAACTTGCCGCCCCGGACTTCGGTCAGGTATTTTTGGGCGCGGCTGTTCCCGCGGCCTATTTTTGGCACACGGAGGTGCCTCGCAAAGTCTCGCGCCATTCCGAGTCCGGCGGACGAAGTTGGCCAGCCCCAACCCCCAAGGCTATAGCCCACCCGTTTTTGTGGCCTTTTTCCAGTGGACGAACTTGGCGCCCCGGCCTTCGGGCGGGTATTTTTGGGCGCGGCTGTGCCCGCGGCCTATTTTTGACACACAAAAGTGCCTCGCAAAGTCTCGCGCCATTCCGAGTCCGGCGGACGAAGTTGGCCAGCCCCAACCCCCAAGGCTATAGCCCACCCGTTTTAGTGGCCTTTTTCCGGTGGACGAACTTGGCGCCCCGGCCTTCGGGTGGGTATTTTTGGGCGCGGCTGTGCCCGTGGCCTATTTTTGGCACACGGAGGTTCCTCGCAAAGTCTCGCGCCATTTCGAGTCCGGCGGACGAAGTTGGCCAGCCCCACCCCAAAATGCTATAGCCCACCCGTTTTTGTGGCCTTTTTCCGTTTGACGAACTTGGCGCCCCGGCCTTCGGGCAGGTATTTTTGGGTGCGGCTGTGCCCGCGGCCTATTTTTGCCAAACGGAGGCGCCTCGCAAAGTCTCGCGCCATTCCGAGTCCGGCGGACGAAGTTGGCCAGCCCCACCGCCCAAGGCTATAGCCCACCCGTTTTTGTGGCCTTTTTCCGCTGGACGAACATGGCGCCCCGGCCTTCAGGCGGGCATTTTTGGGCGCGGCTGTGCCCGCGGCCTATTTTTGGCACACGGAGGTGCCACGCAAAGTCTCGCGCCATTTCGAGTCCGGCGGATTAAGTTGGCCAGCCCCACCCCCCAAGGCTATATCCCACCCGTTTTTGTGGCCTTTTTCCGCTGGCCGAACTTGGCGCCCCAGCCTTTGGGCGGGTATTTTTGAGCGCGGCTGTGCCCGCGGCCTTTTTTTGGCACATGGAGGTGCCTCGCAAAGTCTCGCGCCATTCCGAGTCCGGCGGACGAAGTTGGCCAGCCCCACCCCCCAAGGCTATAGCCAACCCGTTTTTGTGGCCTTTTTCCGCTGGACGAACTTGCCGCCCCGGACTTCGGGCGGGTATTTTTGGGCGCGGCTGTTCCCGCGGCCTTTTTTTGGCACACGGAGGTGCCTCACAAAGTCTCGCGCCATTCCGAGTCCGGCGGACGAAGTTGGCCTGCCCCACCCCCCAGGGCTGTAGCCCACCCGTTTTTGTGGCCTTTTTCCGCTGGACGAACTTGCCGCCCCGGACTTCGGGCGGGTATTTTTGGGCGCGGCTGTTCCCGCGGCCTATTTTTGGCACACGGAGGTGCCTCGAAAATTCTCGCGCCATTCCGAGTCCGGCGGACGAAGTTGGCCAGCCCCAACCCCCAAGGCTATAGCCCACCCGTTTTTGTGGCCTTTTTCCAGTGGACGAACTTGGCGCCCCGGCCTTCGGGCGGGTATTTTTGGGAGCGGCTGTGCCCGTCGCCTATTTTTAGCACACGGAGGCGCCTCGCAAAGTCTCGCGCCATTCCGAGTCCGGCGGACGAAGTTGGCCAGCCCCAACCCCCAAGGCTATATAGCCCACCCGTTTTTGTGGCCTTTTTCCGGCGGACGAACTTGGCGCCCCGGCCTTCGGGCCGGTATTTTTGGGCGCGGCTGTGCCCGCGCCCTATTTTTGGCACACGGAGGTGCCTCGCAAAGTCTCGCGCCATTTCGAGTCCGGCGGACGAAGTTGGCCAGCCCCACCCCCTAAGGCTATAGCCCACCCGTTTTTATGGCCTTTTTCCGCTGGCCGAACTTGGCGCTCCAGCCTTCAGGCGGGTCTTTTTGAGCGCGGCTGTGCCCGCGGCCTTTTTTTGGCACACGGAGGTGCCTCGCAAAGTCTCGCGCCATTCCGAGTCCGGCGGACGACGTTGGCCAGCCCCACCCCCCAAGGCTATTGCCCACCCGTTTTTGTGGCTTTTTTCCGCTGGACGAACTTAGCGCCCCGGCCTTCGGGCGTGTATTTTTGGGCGCGGCTGTGCCCGTGGCCTATTTTTGGGACACGGAGGCGCCTCGCAAAGTCTAGCGCCATTCCGAGTCCCGCGAACGAAGTTGGCCAGCCCCACCCCCCAAGGCTATAGCCCACCCGTTTTTGTGGCCTTTTTCCGCTGGACGAACTTGGCGCCCCGGCCTTCGGGCGGGTATTTTTGGGAGCGGCTGTTCCCGCGGCCTATTTTTGGCACACGGAGCTGGCTCGCAAAGTATCGCGCCATTCCGAGTCCGGCGGACGAAGTTGGCCAGCCCCAACCCCCAAGGCTATAGCCCACCCGTTTTTGTGGCCTTTTTCCGCTGGACGAACTTGGCGCCCCGGCCATTGGGCGGGTATTTTTGGGCGCGGCTGTGCCCACGGCCTATTTTTGACACATGGAGGTGCCTCGTAAAGTGTCGCGCCATTCCGAGTCTGGCGGACGAAGTAGGCCAGCCCCACCCCCCAAGGGTATAGCCCACCCATTTTTGTGGCCTTTTTCCGCTAGACGAACTTAGCGCCCCGGCCTTCGGGCGTGTATTTTTGGGCGTGGCTGTGCCCGTGGCCTATTTTTGGGACACGGAGGTGCCTCGCAAAGTCTCGCGCCATTCCGAGTCCGGCGGACGAAATTGGCCAGCCCCACCACCCAAGGCTATAGCCTTCCCGTTTTTGTGGCCTTTTTCCGCTGGACGAACATGGCACCCCGGCCTTCGGCCGGGTATTTTGGGCGTGGCTGTGCGCGCGGCCTAGTTTTGGACACGGATGTGCCTCGCAAAGTGTCGCGCCATTCCGAGTCCGGCGGACGAAGTTGGCCAGCCGCACCCCCCAAGGCTAAAGCCCACCCGTTTTTGTGGCCTTTTTCCGCTGGACGAACTTGGCGCCCCGGCCTTCGGGCTGGTATTTTTTGGCGTGGCTGTGCGCGCGGCCTATTTTTGGCACACGGAGGCGCCTCGCAAAGTCTCGCGCCATTCTGAGTCCGGCGGACGAAGTTGGCCAGCCCCACCCCCCAAGGCTATAGCCCACCCGTTTTTGTGGCCTTTTTCCGCTGGCCGAACTTGGCGCCCCGACTTTCGGGTGGGTATTTTAGAGTGCGGCTGTGCCTGCGGCCTATTTTTGGCACACGGAGGCGCCTCGCAAAGTCTCGCGCCATTCCGAGTCCGGCGGACGAAGTTGGCTAGCCCCACCCCCCAAGGCTATAGCCCACCCGTTTTTGTGGCCATTTTCCGCTGGACGAACTTGGCGCCCCGGCCTTCGGGCGTGTAATTTTGGGCGCGGCTGTGCCCGCGGCCTATTTTTGGGACACGGAGGCGCCTCGCAAAGTCTCGCGCCATTCCGAGTCCGGCGGACGAAGTCGGCAAGCCCCACCCCCCAAGGCTATAGCCCACCCGTTTTTGTGGCCTTTTTCCGCTGGACGATGTTGGCGCCCCGGCCTTCGGCCGGGTAGTTTTGGGCGCGGCTTTGTCCGCGGCCTATTTTTGGCCCACGGAGGCGGCTCGCAAAGTCTCGCGCCATTCCGAGTCCGGCGGACGAAGTCGGCCAACCCCACCCCCCAAGGCTATAGCCCACCCGTTTTTGTGGCCTTTTTCCGCTGGACGAACTTGGCGCCCCGGCCTTCGGGCGGGTATTTTTGGGCGCGGCTGTGCCCGCGGCCTATTTTTGGGACACGGAGGCGCCTCGCAAAGTCTCGCGCCATTCCGAGTCCGGCGGACGAAGTGGGCCAGCCCCACCCCCCAAGGCTATAGCCCACCCGTTTTTGTGGCCTTTTTCCAGTGGACGAACTTGGCGCCCCGGCCTTCGGGCGGGTATTTTTGGGAGCGGCTGTGCCCGTCGCCTATTTTTAGCACACGGAGGCTCCTCGCAAAGTCTCGCGCCATTCCGAGTCCGGCGGACGAAGTTGGCCAGCCCCACCCCCCAAGGCTATAGCCCACCCGTTTTTGTGGCCTTTTTCCGCTGGACGAACTTGGCGCCCCGGGCTTCGGGCGGGTATTTTTGGGTGCGGTTGTGGCCGCGGCCTATTTTTGGCACACGGAGGCACCTCGCAAAGTCTCGCGCCATTCCGAGTCCGGCGGACGAAGTTGGCCAGCCCCACCCCCCAAGGCTATAGCCCACCCGTTTTTGTGGCCTTTTTCCGCTGGACGAACTTGGCGCCCCGGCCTTCGGGAGGGTATTTTTGGGCGCGGCTCTGTCCGCGGACTATTTTTACCACACGGAGGTGCCTCGCAAAGTCTCGCGCCATTCCGAGTCCGGCGGACGAAGTTGGCCAGCCCCACCTCCCAAGGCTATAGCCCACCGATTTTTGTGGCCTTTTTCCGCTGGACGAACTTAGCGCCCCGGCCTTCGGGCGGGTATTTTTGGGCGCGTATGTGCCCGCGGCCTAGTTTTGGGTCACGGAGGCGCCTCCCAAATTCTCGCGCCATTCCGAGTCCGGCTGACGAAGTTGGCCAGCCCCATCCCCCAAGGCTATAGCCCACCCGTTTTTGTGGCCTTTTTCCGCTGGACGAACATGGCGCCCCGGCCTTCGGCCGGGTATTTTTGGGCGCGGCTGTGCCCGTGGCCTTTTTTTTGGCACGCGGAGGTGCCTCATAAAGGCTCGCTCCATTCCGAGTCCGGCGGACGAAGTTGGCCAGCCCCACCCCCCAAGGCTATAGCCCACACGTTTTTGTGGCATTTTTCCGCTGGACGAACTTGGCACCCCGGCCTTCGGGCGGGTATTTTTGGGCGCGGCTGTGCCCACGGCCTATTTTTGGCACACGGAGGTGCCTCGCAAAGTCTCTCGCCATTCCGAGTCCGGCGGACGAAGTTGGCCAGCCCCACCCCCCAAGGCTATAGCCCACCCGTTTTTGTGGTCTTTTTCCGCTGGACGAACTTGGCGGCCCGGCCTTCGGGCGGGTATTTTTGGGGGCGGCCCTGCCCGTGGCCTATTTTTGGCGCACGGAGGTGCCTCAGAAAGTCTCGCGCCATTCCGAGTTCGGCGGACGAAGTGGGCCAGCCCCACCCCCAAGGCTATAGCCCACCCGTTTTTGTGGCCTTTTTCCGCTGGACAAACTTGGTGCCCCGGCCTTCGGGCGGGTATTTTTGGACGCGGCTGTGCCCGCGGCCTATTTTTGGCACACTGAGGTGCCTCGTAAAGTCTCTCGCCATTCCGAGTCCGGCGGACGAAGTTGGCCAGCCCCACCCCCCAAGGCTATAGCCCACCCATTTTTGTGGCCTTTTCCCGCAGGAAGAAACCGGCGCCCCGACCTTCGGGCGGGTATTTTTTGGCGCAGCTGTGGCCGCGGCCTATTTTTGGCACACGGAGTTGCCTCACAAAGTCTCGCGCCATTCCGAGTCGGGCGGAAGAAGTTTGCCAGCCCCACCCCCCAAGGCTATAGCCCAGCCGTTTTTGTGGCCTTTTTCCGCTGGACGAACCCGGCGCCCTGGCCTTCGGGCGGGTATTTTTGGGCGTGGCTGAGCCCGCGGCCTATTTTTGGCACACGGAGGTGCCTCGCAAAGTCTCGCACCATTCCGAGTCCGGCGGACGGCGTTGGCCAGCCCCACCCCCCAAGGCTATACCCCACCCGTTTTTGTGGCCCTTTTCCGCTCGACGAACTTGGCGCCCCGGCCTTCGGGCGGGTATTTTTGTACGCGGCTGTGCCCGCGGCCTATTTTTGGGACACGGAGGCGCCTCGCAAAGTCTCGCGCCATTCCGAGTACGGCGGACGAAGTTGGCCAGCCCCACCCCCCAAGGCTATAGCCCACCCGTTTTTGTGGCCTTTTTCCGCTGGACGAACTTGGCGCCCCGGCTTTCGGGCGGGTATTTTTGGGTGCGGCTGTGCCCGCGGCCTAATTTTGGGACACGGAGGTGCCTCGTAAAGTCTCGCGCCATTCCGAGTCCGGCGGACGAAGTTGGCCAGCCCCATCCCCCAAGGCTGTAGCCCCACCCGTTTTTGTGGCCTTTTTCCACTGGACGAACTTGGCGCCCCAGCCTTCGGGCGGGTAATTTTGGTCGCGGCTGTGCCCGTGGCCTATTTTTGGCACACAGAGGCGCCTCGCAAAGTCTCGCGCCATTCCGAGTTCGGCGGACGAAGTTGGCCAGCCCCACCCCCCAAGGCTATAGCCCACCCGTTTTTGTGGCCTTTTTCCACTGGACGAACTTCGTGCCCCGGCCTTCGGGCGGGTATTTTCGGGTGCGGCTGTGCCCGCGGCCTATTTTTGGGACACGGAGGTGCCTCGCAAAGTCTCGCGCCATTCCAAGTTCGGCGGACGAAGTTGGCCAGCCCCACCCCCCAAGGCTATAGCCCACCCGTTTTTGTGGCCTTTTTCCGCTGGACGAACATGGCGCCCCGGCCATCGGGCGGGTATTTTTGGGCGCGGCTGTGCGCGCGCCCTATTTTTGGGACACGGAGGCGCATCACAAAGTCTCGCGCCATTCCGAGCCCGGCGGACGAAGTTGGCCAGCCCCACCCTTCAAGGCTATAGCCCACCCAATTTTGTGGCCTTTTTCCGCTGGACGAACTTGGCGCCCCGGCCTTCGGGCGGGTATTTTTTGGCGCGGCTGTGCCCGAGGCCTATTTTTCACACGGAGGTGGCTCGTCTCACGCCATTCCGAGTCCGGCGGACGAAGTTGGCCAGCCCCATCCCCCAAGGCTGTAGCCCCACCCGTTTTTGTGGCCTTTTTCCACTGGACGAAATTGGCGCCCCGGCCTTCGGGCGAGTATTTTTGGGCGCGGCTGTGTCCGCGGCCTATTTTTGCTACACGGAGGTGCCTCACAAAGTCTCGCGCCATACCGAGTCCGGCGGACGAAGTGGGCCAACCCACCCCCCAAGGCTATAGCCCACCCGTTTTTGTGGCCTTTTTCCGCTGGACGAACTTGGCGCCCCGGCCTTCGGGCGGGTAATTTTGGTCGCGGCTGTGCCCGTGGCCTATTTTTGGCACACGGAGGTGCCTCGCAAAGTCTCGTGCCATTCCGAGTTCGGCGGACGAAGTTGGCCAGCTCCACCCCCAAGGCTATAGCCCACCCGTTTTTGTGGCCCTTTTCCGCTGGACGAACTTGGCGCCCCGGCCTTCGGGCGGGTATTTTTGTGCGCGGCTGTGCCCGCGGCCTATTTTTGTAACACGGAGGTGCCACACAAATCTCGCGCCATTCCGAGTCCGGCGGACGAAGTTGGCCAGCCCCACCCCCCAAGGCTATAGCCCACCCGTTTTTGTGGCCTTTTTCCGCTGGACGAACTTGGCGCCCCGGCATTCGGGCTGGTATTTTTGGGCGCGGCTGTGCCCGCTGCCTATTTTTGGCACACAGAGGTGCCTCGCAAAGTCTCGCGCCATTCCGATTCCGGCGGACGAAGTTGGACAGCCCCACCCCCCAAGGCTATAGCCCACCCGTTTTTGTGGCCTTTATCCGCTGGACGAACTTGGCGCCCCGGCCTTCGGGCGGGTATTTTTGGGCGCGGCTTTGCCCGTGGCCTATTTTCGGGACACGGAGGCGCCTCGCAATGTCTCGTGCCATTCCGAGTACGGCGGACGAAGTGGGCCAGCCCCACCCCCCAAGGCTTTAGCCCACCCGTTTTTGTGGCGTTTTTCCGCTGGACGAACTTGGTGCCCCGGCCTTCGGGGGGGTATTTTTGGACGCGGCTGTGCCCGCGGCCTATTTTTAGGACACGGAGGCACCTCGCAAAGTCTCGTGCCATTCCGAGTCCGGCGGACGAATTTGGCCAGCCCCACCCCCCAAGGCTATAGCCCACCCATTTTTGTGGCCTTTTTCCGCTGGACGAACTTGGCGCCCCGATATTCGGGCGGATATTTTTGGGCGCGGCTGTGCCCGTGGCCTATTTTTGGAACACAGAGGTGCCTCGCAAAGTCTCGGGCCATTCCGAGTCCGGCGGACGAAGTTGGCCAGCCCCACCCCCCAAGGCTATAGCCCACCCGTTTTTGTGGCCTTTTTCCGCTGGACGAACTTGGCGCCCCGGCATTCGGGCTGGTATTTTTGGTCGCGGCTGTGCCCGCTGCCTATTTTTGGCACACGGAGGTGCCTCGCAAAGTCTCGCGCCATTCCGAGTCCCGCGGACGAAGTTGGCCAGCCCCACCCCCCAAGACTATGGCCCACCCGTTTTTGTGGCCTTTTTCCGCCGGACGAACTTGGCGCCGCTGCGTTCGGGCGGGTATTTTTGGGCGCGGCTGTGGCCGCGTCCTATTTTTGGGACACGGAGGTGCCTCGTAAAGTCTTGCGCCATTCCGAGTCCGGCGGACGAATTTTGCCAGCCCCACCCCCAAGGCTATAGCCCACCCGTTTTTGTGGCCTTTTTCCGCTGGACGATGTTGGCGCCCCGGCCTTCGGCCGGGTAGTTTTGGGCGCGGCTGTGTCCGCGGCCTATTTTTGGCACACGGAGGCGCCTCGTAAAGTCTCGCGCCATTCCGAGTCCGGCGGACGAAGTTGGCCAGCCCCACCCCCCAAGGCAATAGCCCACCCGTTTTTGTGGCATTTTTCCGCTGGACGAACTTGGCGCCCCGGCCTTCGGCCGGGTATTTTTGGGTGCGGCTGTGCCCGCGCCCTGTTTTTGGCACATGGAGGCGCCTCGCAAAGTCTCGCGCCATTCCGAGTCCGGCGGACGAAGTTGGCCAGCCCCACCCCCCAAGGCTATAGCCCACCCGTTTTTATGGCCTTTTTCCGCTGGGCGAACTTGGCGACCCAGTCTCCGGGCGGGTAATTTTTGGGCGCGGCTGTGCCTGCGGCCTATTTTTGGGACATGGAGGTCCCTCGCAAAGTCTGCCGCCATTCCGAGTCCGGCGGACGAAGTTGGCCAGCCCCACCCAGCAAGGCTATAGCCCACCCGTTTTTGTGGCATTTTTCCGCTGGACGAACTTGGCGTCCCGGCCTTCGGGCAGGTATTTTTGGGCGCGGCTGTGCCCGCGGCCTATTTTTGGCACACGGAGGTGCCTCGCAAAGTCTCGCGCCATTCCGAGTCCGGCGGACGAAGTTGGCCAGCCCCACCCCCCAAGGCTATAGCCCACCCGTTTTGGTGGCCTTTTTCCGCTGGACGAACTTGGCGCCCCGGCCTCCGGGTGGGTATTTTTAGGCACGGCTGTGCCCGCGGCCTATTTTTGGGACACGGAGGCACCTCGCAAAGTCTCGCGCCATTCCGAATCCGGCGGACGAAGTTCGCCAGCCCCACCCAGCAAGGCTATAGCCCACCCGTTTTTGTGGCATTTTTCCGCTGGACGAACTTGGCGTCCCGGCCTTCGGGCAGGTATTTTTGGGCGCGGCTGTGCCCGCGGCCTATTTTTGGCACACGGAGGTGCCTCGCAAAGTCTCGCGCCATTCCGAGTCCGGCGGACGAAGTAGGCCAGCCCCACCCAGCAAGGCTATAGCCCACCCGTTTTTGTGGCATTTTTCCGCTGGACGAACTTGGCGCCCCGGCCTTCGGGCGGGTATTTTTGTGCGCGGCTATGTCCGTAGCCTATTTTTTGGACACGGAGGTGCCTCGCAAAGTCTCGCGCCATTCCGAGTCCGGCGGACGAAGTTGGCCATTCCCACCCCCCAAGGCTATAGCCCACCCGTTTTTGTGGCCTTTTTCCGCTGGACGAACTTGGCGCCACGGCCTTCGGGCGGGTATTTTTGGGCGCGGCTGTGCCCGCGGCTTATTGTTGGGACACGGTGGCGCCTCGCAAAGTCTCGCGCCATTCGTAGTCCGGCGGACGAAGTTGGCCAGCCCCACCCCCCAAGGCTATAGCTCACCCGTTTTTGTGGCCTTTTTCCGCTGGACGAACTTGGCGCCCCGGCCTTCGGGCGGGTATTTTTGGGCGCGGCTGTGGCCGCGGCCTATTTTTGGCACACGGATGCGCCACGCAAAGTCCCGCGCCATTCGGAGTCCGGCGGACGAAGTTGGCCAGCCCCACCCCCCAAGTCTATAGCCCACCCGGTTTTGTGGCCTTTTTCCGCTGGACGAACGTGGCGCCCCGGCCTTCGGGCGGGTCTTTTTGGGCGTGGCTATGCCCGCAGCCTATTTTTTTGGACACGGAGTTGCCTCGCAAAGTCTCGCGCCATTCCGAGTCCGGCGGACGAAGTGGGCCATTCCCACCCCCCAAGGCTATAGCCCACCCGTTTTTGTGGCCTTTTTCCGCTGGACGAACTTCGCGCCCCGGCCTTCGGGCGGGTATTTTTTTGCGCGGCTGTGCCCGAGGCCTATTTTTGGCACACGGAGGCGCCACGCAAAGTCTCGCGCCATTGCAAGTCCGGCAGACGAAGTTGGCCAGCCCCACCCCACAAGGCTATAGCCCACCCGATTTTGTGGCCTTTTTCCGCTGGACGAACTTGGCGCCCGGCCTTCGGCGGGTATTTTTGGGCGCGGCTGGCCCCCCGGCCTATTTTTGCCCCACGGAGGTGCCTCGCAAAGGCTCGCGCCATTCCGAGTCCGGCGGACGAAGTTGGCCAGCCCCACCCCCCAAGGCTATAGCCCACCCGTTTTTGTGGCCTTTTTCCGCTGGGCGAACTTGGCGACCCAGTCTCCGGGCGGGTATTTTTGGGCGCGGCTGTGCCCATTTTTTTGGGACATGGAGCTCCCTCGCAAAGTCTGGCGCCATTCCGAGTCCGGCGGACGAAGTTGGCCAGCCCCACCCAGCAAGGCTATAGCCCACCCGTTTTTGTGGCCTTTTTCCGCTGGACGAACTTGGCGCCCCGGCCTTCGGGCAGGTATTTTTGGGTGCGGCTGTGCCCGCGGCCTATTTTTGGCACACGGAGGTGCCTCGCAAAGTCTGGCGCCATTCCGAGTCCGGCGGACGAAGTTGGCCAGCCCCACCCCACAAGGCTATAGCCCACCCGTTTTGGTGGCCTTTTTCCGCTGGACGAACTTGGCGCCCCGGCCTCCGCGTGGGTATTTTTAGGCATGGCTGTGCCCGCGGCCTATTTTGGACACGGAGGCGCCTCGCAAAGTCTCGCGCCATTCCGAATCCGGCGGACGAAGTTCGCCAGCCCCACCCAGCAAGGCTATAGCCCACCCGTTTTTGTGGCCTTTTTCCACTGGACGAACTTGGCGCCCCGACCTTCGGGCGGGTATTTTTGTACGTGGCTATGCCCGCAGCCTATTTTTTGGACACGGAGGTGCCTCGCAAAGTCTCGCGCCATTCCGAGTCCGGCGGACGAAGTGGGCCATTCCCACCCCCCAAGGCTATTGCCCACCCGTTTTTGTGGCCTTTTTCCGCTGGACGAACTTCGCGCCCCGGCCTTCGGGCTGGTATTTTTTTGCGCGGCTGTGCCAGAGGCCTATTTTTGGCACACGGAGGCGCCACGCAAAGTCTCGCGCCATTGCAAGTCCGGCAGACGAAGTTGGCCAGCCCCACCCCCCAAGGCTATAGCCCACCCGTTTTTGTGGCCTTTTTCCGCTGGACGAACTTGGCGCCCCGGCCTTCGGGCGGGTATTTTTGGGCGCGGCTGTACCCCCGGCCTATTTTTTCCACACGGAGGTGCCTCGCAAAGGCTCGCGCCATTCCGAGTCCGGCGGACGAAGTTGGCCAGCCCCACCCCCCAAGGCTATAGCCCACCCGTTTTGTGGCCTTTTCCGCTGGGCGAACTTGGCCAGTCTCCGGGCGGGTATTTTTGGGCGTGGCTGTGCCGCGGCTATTTTTGGGACATGGAGGTCCTCGCAAAGTCTGGCGCCATTCGAGTCCGGCGGACGAGTTGGCCAGCCCCACCCAGCAAGGCTATAGCCCACCCGTTTTGTGGCATTTTCCGCTGGACGAACTTGGCGTCCCCTTCGGGCAGGTATTTTTGGGCACGGCTGTGCCCGAGGCCTATTTTTGGCACACGGAGGTGCCTCGCAAAGTCTCGCGCCATTCCGAGTCCGGCGGACGAAGTTGGCCAGCCCCACCCCACAAGGCTATAGCCCACCCGTTTTGGTGGCCTTTTTCCGCTGGACGAACTTGGCGCCCGGGCCTCCGGGTGGGTATTTTTAGGCACGGCTGTGCCCGCGGCCTATTTTGGACACGGAGGCGCCTCGCAAAGTCTCGCGCCATTCCGAATCCGGCGGACGAAGTTCGCCAGCCCCACCCAGCAAGGCTATAGCCCACCCGTTTTTGTGGCATTTTTCAGCTGGACGAACTTGGCGTCCCGGCCTTCGGGCAGGTATTTTTGGTGGCGGCTGTGCCCGCGGTCTATTTTTGGCACACGGAGGTGCCTCGCAAAGTCTCGCGCCATTCCGAGTCCGGCGGACGAAGTAGGCCAGCCCCACCCAGCAAGGCTATAGCCCACCCGATTTTGTGGCATTTTTCCGCTGGACGAACTTGGCGCCCCGGCCTTCGGGCGGGTATTTTTGTGCGCGGCTATGCCCGCAGCCTATTTTTTGGACACGGAGGTGCCTCGCAAAGTCTCGCGCCATTCCGAGTCCGGCGGACGAAGTGGGCCATTCCCACCCCCCAAGGCTATAGCCCACCCGTTTTTGTGGCCTTTTTCCGCTGGACGAACTTCGCGCCCCGGCCTTCGGGCGGGTATTTTTTTGCGCGGCTGTGCCCGAGGCCTATTTTTGGCACACGCGGCTGTGCCCGCGGCTTATTGTTGGGACACGGTGGCGCCTTGCAAAGTCTCGCGCCATTCGTAGTCCGGCGGACGAAGTTGGCCAGCCCCACCCCCCAAGGCTATAGCTCACCCGTTTTTGTGGCCTTTTTCCGCTGGACGAACTTGGCGCCCCAGCCTTCGGGCGGGTATTTTTGGGCGCGGCTGTGGCCGCGGCCTATTTTTGGCACACGGATGCGCCACGCAAAGTCCCGCGCCATTCGGAGTCCGGCGGACGAAGTTGGCCAGCCCCACCCCCCAAGGCTATAGCCCACCCGTTTTTGTGGCCTTTTTCCACTGGACGAACTTGGCGCCCCGGCCTTCGGGCGGGTATTTTTGTACGTGGCTATGCCCGCAGCCTATTTTTTGGACACGGAGGTGCCTCGCAAAGTCTCGCGCCATTCCGAGTCCGGCGGACGAAGTGGGCCATTCCCACCCCCCAAGGCTATAGCCCACCCGTTTTTGTGGCCTTTTTCCGCTGAACGAACTTCGCGCCCCGGCCTTCGGGCGGGTATTTTTTTGCGCGGCTGTGCCCGAGGCCTATTTTTGGCACACGGAGGCGCCACGCAAAGTCTCGCGCCATTGCAAGTCCGGCAGACGAAGTTGGCCAGCCCCACCCCCCAAGGCTATAGCCCACCCGTTTTTGTGGCCTTTTTCCACTGGACGAACTTGGCGCCCCGGCCTTCGGGCGGGTATTTTTGGGCGCGGCTGTACCCCCGGCCTATTTTTTGCACACGGAGGTGCCTCGCAAAGGCTCGCGCCATTCCGAGTCCGGCGTACGAAGTTGGCCAGCCCCACCCCCCAAGGCTATAGCCCACCTGTTTTTGTGGCCTTTTTCCGCTGGACGAACTTGGCGCCCCGGCCTTCGGGCGGGTATTTTTGGGTGCGGCTGTGCCCGCGCCCTTTTTTTGGCACACGGAGGCGCCTCGTAAAGTCTCGCGCCATTCCGAGTCCGGCGGACGAAGTGGGCCAGCCCCACCCCCCAAGGCAATAGCCCACCCGTTTTTATGGCATTTTTCCGCTGGACGAACTTGGTGCCCCGGCCTTCGGGCGGGTATTTTTGGGTGTGGCTGTGCCCACGGCTTATTTTTGGCACACGGAGGTGCCTCGCAAAGTCTCGCGCCATTCCGAGTACGGCGGACGAAGTTGGCCAGCCCCACCCCCCAAGGCTATAGCCCACCCGTTTTTGTGGCCTTTTTCCGCTGGGCGAACTTGGCGCCCTGGCCTTCGTTCGTGTATTTTTGCGGGCGGCTGTTGCCGCGGCCTATTTTTGGGAAACAGAGGTGCCTCGCAAAGGCTCGCGCCATTCCGAGTCTGGCGGACGAAGTTGGCCAGCCCCACCCCCCAAGGCTATAGCCCACCCGTTTTTGTGGCCTTTTTCCGCTGGACGAACTTGGCGCCCCGGCCTTTGGGCGGGTATTTTTGGGCACGGCTGTGCCCGCGGCCTATTTTTGGGACGCGGAGGCACCTCGTAAAGTCTCGCGCCATTCCGAGTCCGGCGGACGAAGTTGGCCAGCCCCACCCCCCAAGGTTATAGCCCACCCGTTTTTTTGGCCTTTTTCCGCTGGACGAACTTGGCGCCCCGGCCTCCGGGCGGGTATTTTTGGGCGCGGCTGTGCCCACGGCCTATTTTTGGGACACAGAGGTGCCTCGCCAAGTCTCACGCCATTCCGAGTCCGGCAGACGAAGTTTACCAGCCCCACCCCACAAGGCTATAGCCCACCCGTTTTGGTGGCCTTTTTCCGCTGGACGAACTTGGCGCCCCGGCCTCCGGGTGGGTATTTTTAGGCACGGCTGTGCCCGCGGCCTATTTTTGGGACACGGAGGCGCCTCGCAAAGTCTCGCGCCATTCCGAATCCGGCGGACGAAGTTGGCCAGCCCCACCCAGCAAGGCTATAGCCCACCCGTTTTTGTGGCCTTTTTCCGCTGGACGAACTTGGCGACCCAGTCTCCGGGCGGGTATTTTTGTGCGCGGCTGTGCCCGCGGCCTATTTTTGGGGCATGGAGGTCCCTCGCAAAGTCTGGCGCCATTCCGAGTCCGGCGGACGAAGTTGGCCAGCCCCACCTAGCAAGGCTATAGCCCACCCGTTTTTGTGGGATTTTTCCGCTGGACGAACTTGGCGTCCCGGCCTTCGGGCAGGTATTTTTGGGCGCGGCTGTGCCCGCTGCCTATTTTTGGCACACGGAGGTGCCTCGCAAAGTCTCGCGCCATTCCGAGTCCGGCAGACGAAGTTTACCAGCCCCACCCCCCAAGGCTATAGCCCACCCGTTTTTGTGGCCTTTTTCCGCTGGACGAACTTGGCGACCCAGCCTCCGGATGGGTATTTTTGGGCGCGGCTGTGCCCGCGTCCTATTTTTGGGACACGGAGGTCCCTCGCAAAGTCTCGCGCCATTCCGAGTCCGGCGGACGAAGTTGGCCAGCCCCACCCAGCAAGGCTATAGCCCACCCGTTTTTGTGGCATTTTTCCGCTGGACGAACTTGGCGTCCCAGACTTCGGGCAGGTATTTTTGGGCGCACCTGTGCCCGTGGCCTATTTTTGGCACACGGATTTGCCTCGCAAAGTCTCGCGCCATTCCGAGTCCGGCGGACGAAGTTGGCCAGCCCCACCCCCCAAGGCTATAGCCCACCCGTTTTTGTGGCTTTTTCCGCTGGCCGAACTTGGCGCCCCATCCTTCGGGCGGGTATTTTTGAGCGCGGCTGTGCCCGCGGCCTTTTTTTGGCACATGGAGGTGCCTCGCAAAGTCTCGTGCCATTCCGAGTCCGGCGGACGAAGTTGGCCAGCCCCACCCCCCAAGGCTATAGCCAACCCGTTTTTGTGGCCTTTTTCCGCTGGACGAACTTAGTGCCCCGGCCTTCGGGCGTGTATTTTTGGGCGCGGCTGTGCCCGTGGCCTATTTTTGGGACACGGAGGAGCCTCACAAAGTCTCGCGCCATTCCAAGTCCGGCGGACGAAGTTGGCCAGCCCCACCCCCCAAGGCTATAGCCCACCCGTTTTTGTGGCCTTTTTCCGCTGGACGAACTTGCCGCCCCGGACTTCGGGCGGGTATTTTTGGGCGCGGCTGTTCCCGCGGCCTATTTTTGGCACACGGAGGTGCCTCGCAAAGTCTCGCGCCATTCCGAGTCAGGCGGACGAAGTGGGCCTGCCCCACCCCCCAAGGCTGTAGCCCACCCGTTTTTCTGGCCTTTTTCCGCTGGACGAACTTGCCGCCCCGGACTTCGGGCAGGTATTTTTGAGCGCGGCTGTTCCCGCGGCCTATTTTTGGCACACGGAGGTGCCTCGCAAAGTCTCGCGCCATTCCGAGTCCGGCGGACGAAGTTGGCCAGCCCCAACCCCCAAGGCTATAGCCCACCCGTTTTTGTGGCCTTTTTCCAGTGGACGAACTTGGCGCCCCGGCCTTCGGGCAGGTATTTTTGGGCGCGGCTGTGCCCGCGGCCTATTTTTGACACACAAAAGTGCCTCGCAAAGTCTCGCGCCATTCCGAGTCCGGCGGACGAAGTGGGCCAGCCCCAACCCCCAAGGCTATAGCCCACCCGTTTTAGTGGCCTTTTTCCGGTGGACGAACTTGGCGCCCCGGCCTTCGGGTGGGTATTTTTGGGCGCTGTGCCCGTGGCCTATTTTTGGCACACGGAGGTTCCTCGCAAAGTCTCGCGCCATTTCGAGTCCGCGGACGGTTGGCCAGCCCCACCCCAAAATGCTATAGCCCACCCGCTTTTGTGGCCTTTTTCCGTTTGACGAACTTGGCGCCCCGGCCTTCGGGCAGGTATTTTTGGGTGCGGCTGTGCCCGCGGCCTATTTTTGCCAAACGGAGGCGCCACGTAAAGTCTCGCGACATACCGAGTCCGGCGGACGAAGTAGGCCAGCCCCACCCCCCAAGGCTAAATCCCACCCCATTTTGTGGCCATATTCCGCACGACGAACATGGCGCCCCAGCCATCAGGCGGGTATTTTTGGGCGCGGCTGTGCCCGCGGCCTATTTTTGGCACACGGAGGTGCCTCGTAAAGTCTCGCGCCATTCCGAGTCCGGCGGACGAAGTTGGCCAGCCCCACCGCCCAAGGCTATATCCCACCCGTTTTTGTGGCCTTTTTCCGCTGGCCGAACTTGGCGCCCCAGCCTTTGGGCGGGTATTTTTGAGCGCGGCTGTGCCCGCGGCCTTTTTTTGGCACATGGAGGTGCCTCGCAAAGTCTCGCGCCATTCCGAGTCCGGACGAAGTTGGCCAGCCCCACCCCCCAAGGCTATAGCCAACCAGTTTTGTGGCCTTTTTCCGCTGGACGAACTTGCCGCCCCGGNCTTCGGGCGGGTATTTTTGGCGCTGGCTGTTCCCCTTTTGGCACACGGAGGTGCCTCACAAAGTCTCGCGCCATTCCGAGTCCGGCGGACGAAGTTGGCCTGCCCCACCCCCCAGGGCTGTAGCCCACCCGTTTTTGTGGCCTTTTTCCGCGGGACGAACGTGCCGCCCCGGCCTTCGGCGGGCCGCGGCTGTTCCCGGCCTTTTTTTGGCACACGGAGGTGCCTCGAAAATTCTCGCGCCATTCCGAGTCCGGCGGACGAAGTTGGCCAGCCCCAACCCCCAAGGCTATAGCCCACCCGTTTTTGTGGCCTTTTTCCGGCGGACGAACTTGGCGCCCCGGCCTTCGGGCCGGTATTTTTGGGCGCGGCTGTGCCCGCGCCCTATTTTTGGCACACGGAGGTGCCTCACAAAGTCTCGCGCCATTTCGAGTCCGGCGGACGAAGTGGGCCAGCCCCACCCCCCAAGGCTATAGCCCACCCGTTTTTATGGCCTTTTTCCGCTGGACGAACTTGGCGCTCCAGCCTTCAGGCGGGTCTTTTTTAGCGCGGCTGTGCCCGCGGCCTTTTTTTGGCACACGGAGGTGCCTCGCAAAGTCTCGCGCCATTCCGAGTCCGGCGGACGACGTTGGCCAGCCCCACCCCCCAAGGCTATTGCCCACCCGTTTTTGTGGCTTTTTTCCGCTGGACGAACTTAGCGCCCCGGCCTTCGGGCGTGTATTTTTGGGCGCGGCTGTGCCCGTGGCCTATTTTTGGGACACGGAGGCGCCTAGCAAAGTCTCGCGCCATTCCGAGTCCGGCGAACGAAGTTGGCCAGCCCCACCCCCCAAGGCTATAGCCCACCCGTTTTTGTGGCCTTTTTCCGCTGGACGAACTTGCCGTCCCGGACTTCGGGCGGGTATTTTTGGGCGCGGCTGTTCCCGCGGCCTATTTTTGGCACACGGAGCTGGCTCGCAAAGTATCGCGCCATTCCGAGTCCGGCGGACGAAGTTGGCCAGCCCCAACCCCCAAGGCTATAGCCCACCCGTTTTTGTGGCCTTTTTCCGCTGGACGAACTTGGCGCCCCGGCCATTGGGCGGGTATTTTTGGGCGCGGCTGTGCCCACGTCCTATTTTTGACACATGGAGGTGCCTCGTAAAGTGTCGCGCCATTCCGAGTCTGGCGGACGAAGTAGGCCAGCCCCACCCCCCAAGGGTATAGCCCACCCATTTTTGTGGCCTTTTTCCGCTAGACGAACTTAGCGCCCCGGCCTTCGGGCGTGTATTTTTGGGCGTGCCTGTGCCCGTGGCCTATTTTTGGGACACGGAGGCGCCTCGCAAAGTCTCGCGCCATTCCGAGTCCGGCGGACGAAATTGGCCAGCCCCACCACCCAAGGCTATAGCCTTCCCGTTTTTGTGGCCTTTTTCCGCTGGACGAACATGGCACCCCGGCCTTCGGCCGGGTATTTTGGGCGTGGCTGTGCGCGCGGCCTAGTTTTGGACACGGATGTGCCTCGCAAAGTGTCGCGCCATTCCGAGTCCGGCGGACGAAGTTGGCCAGCCGCACCCCCCAAGGCTAAAGCCCACCCGTTTTTGTGGCCTTTTTCCGCTGGACGAACTTGGCGCCCCGGCCTTCGGGCTGGTATTTTTGTGCGGCTGTGCGCGCGGCCTATTTTTGGCACACGGAGGCGCCTCGCAAAGTCTCGCGCCATTCTGAGTCCGGCGGACGAAGTTGGCCAGCCCCACCCCCCAAGGATATAGCCCACCCGTTTTTGTGGCCTTTTTCCGCTGGCCGAACTTGGCGCCCCGGCCTTCGGGAGGGTATTTTTGGGCGCGGCTCTGTCCGCGGACTATTTTTACCACACGGAGGTGCCTCGCAAAGTCTCGCGCCATTCCGAGTCCGGCGGACGAAGTTGGCCAGCCCCACCTCCCAAGGCTATAGCCCACCCATTTTTGTGGCCTTTTTCCGCTGGACGAACTTAGCGCCCCGGCCTTCGGGCGGGTATTTTTGGGCGCGTATGTGCCCGCGGCCTAGTTTTGGGTCACGGAGACGCCTCCCAAATTCTCGCGCCATTCCGAGTCCGGCTGACGAAGTTGGCCAGCCCCACCCCCCAAGGCTATAGCCCACCCGTTTTTGTGGCCTTTTTCCGCTGGACGAACATGGCGCCCCGGCCTTCGGCCGGGTATTTTTGGGCGCGGCTGTGCCCGTGGCCTTTTTTTTGGCACACGGAGGTGCCTCGTAAAGGCTCGCTCCATTCCGAGTCCGGCGGACTTAGTTGGCCAGCCCCACCCCCCAAGGCTATAGCGCACACGTTTTTGTGGCATTTTTCCGCTGGACGAACTTGGCACCCCGGCCTTCGGGCGGGTATTTTTGGGCGCGGCTGTGCCCACGGTCTATTTTTGGCACACGGAGGTGCCTCGCAAAGTCTCTCGCCATTCCGAGTCCGGCGGACGAAGTTGGCCAGCCCCACCCCCCAAGGCTATAGCCCACCCGTTTTTGTGGTCTTTTTCCGCTGGACGAACTTGGCGGCCCGGCCTTCGGGCGGGTATTTTTGGGGGCGGCCCTGCCCGTGGCCTATTTTTGGCGCACGGAGGTGCCTCAGAAAGTCTCGCGCCATTCCGAGTTCGGCGGACGAAGTGGGCCAGCCCCACCCCCAAGGCTATAGCCCACCCGTTTTTGTGGCCTTTTTCCGCTGGACAAACTTGGTGCCCCGGCCTTCGGGCGGGTATTTTTGGACGCGGCTGTGCCCGCGGCCTATTTTTGGCACACTGAGGTGCCTCGTAAAGTCTCTCGCCATTCCGAGTCCGGCGGACGAAGTTGGCCAGCCCCACCCCCCAAGGCTATAGCCCACCCATTTTTGTGGCCTTTTCCCGCAGGAAGAAACCGGCGCCCCGACCTTCGGGCGGGTATTTTTTAGCGCAGCTGTGCCCGCGGCCTATTTTTGGCACACGGAGTTGCCTCACAAAATCTCGCGCCATTCCGAGTCGGGCGGACGAAGTTGGCCAGCCCCACCCCCCAAGGGTATAGCCCACCCGTTTTTGTGGCCTTTTTCCGTTGGACGAACTTGGCGCCCCGGCCTTCGGGCGGGTATTTTTGGGCACGGCTGTGCCCGCGGCCTATTTTTGGGACACGGAGGCGCCTCGCAAAGTCTCGCGCCATTCCGAGTCCGGCGGACGAAGTTGGCCAGCCCCACCCCCCAAGGCTGTAGCCCCACCCGTTTTTGTGGACTTTTTCCACTGGACGAACTTGGCGCCCGGCCTTCGGGCGGGTATTTTTGGGTACGGCTGTGCCCGCGGCCTATTTTTGGCACACTGAGGTGCCTCGCAAAGTCTCGCGCCATTCCGAGTCCGGCGGAAGAAGTTGGCCAGCCCCACCCCCCAAGGCTATAGCCCAGCCGTTTTTGTGGCCTTTTTCCGCTGGACGAACCTGGCGCCCTGGCCTTCGGGCGGGTATTTTTGGGCATGGCAGTGCCCGCGGCCTATTTTTGGCACACGGAGGTGCCTCGCAAAGTCTCGCGCCATTCCGAGTCCGGCGGAAGAAGTTGGCCAGCCCCACCCCCCAAGGCTATAGCCCAGCCGTTTTTGTGGCCTTTTTCCGCTGGACGAACCCGGCGCCCTGGCCTTCGGGCGGGTATTTTTGGGCGTGGCTGTGCCCGCGGCCTATTTTTGGCACACGGAGGTGCCTCGCAAAGTCTCGCACCATTCCGAGTCCGGCGGACGGCGTTGGCCAGCCCCACCCCCCAAGGCTATAGCCCACCCGTTTTTGTGGCCCTTTTCCGCTGGACGAACTTGGCGCCCCGGCCTTCGGGCGGGTATTTTTGTACGCGGCTGTGCCCGCGGCCTATTTTTGGGACACGGAGGTGCCTCGCAAAGTCTCGCGCCATTCCGAGTACGGCGGACGAAGTTGGCCAGCCCCACCCCCCAAGGCTATAGCCCACCCGTTTTTGTGGCCTTTTTCCGCTGGACGAACTTGGCGCCCGGCTTTGGGCGGGTATTTTGGGTGCGGCTGTGCCCGCGGCCTAATTTTGGGACACGGAGGTGCCTCGTAAAGTCTCGCGCAATTCCGAGTCCGGCGGACGAAGTTGGCCAGCCCCATCCCCCAAGGCTGTAGCCCCACCCGTTTTTGTGGCCTTTTTCCACTGGACGAACTTGGCGCCCCAGCCTTTGGGCGGGTAATTTTGGTCGCGGCTGTGCCCGAGGCCTATTTTTGGCACACAGAGGCGCCTCGCAAAGTCTCGCGCCATTCCGAGTTCGGCGGACGAAGTTGGCCAGCCCCACCCCCCAAGGCTATAGCCCACCCGTTTTTGTGGCCTTTTTCCACTGGACGAACTTCGTGCCCCGGCCTTCGGGCGGGTATTTTCGGGTGCGGCTGTGCCCGCGGCCTATTTTTGGGACACGGAGGTGCCTCGCAAAGTCTCGCGCCATTCCGAGTTCGGCGGACGAAGTTGGCCAGCCCCACCCCCCAAGGCTATAGCCCACCCGTTTTTGTGGCCTTTTTCCGCTGGACGAACATGGCGCCCCGGCCTTCGGGCGGGTATTTTTGGGTACGGCTTTGCCCGCGGCCTATTTTTTGGACACGGAGGCGCCTTGCAAAGTCTCGCGCCATTCCGAGTCCGGCGGACGAAGTTGGCCAGCCCCACCCCCCAAGGCTATAGCCCACCCAATTTTGTGGCCTTTTTCCGCTGGACGAACTTGGCGCCCCGGCCTTCGGGCGGGTATTTTTTGGCGCGGCTGTGCCCGCGGCCTATTTTTCGTACACGGAGGTGGCTCGCAACGTCTCACGCCATTCCGAGTCCGGCGGACGAAGTTGGCCAGCCCCATCCCCCAAGGCTGTAGCCCCACCCGTTTTTGTGGCCTTTTTCCACTGGACGAACTTGGCGCCCCGGCCTTCGGGCGAGTATTTTTGGGCGCGGCTGTGTCCGCGGCCTATTTTTGCTACACGGAGGTGCCTCACAAAGTCTCGCGCCATTCCGAGTCCGGCGGACGAAGTGGGCCAACCCACCCCCCAAGGCTATAGCCCACCCGTTTTTGTGGCCTTTTTCCGCTGGACGAACTTGGCGCCCCGGCCTTCGGGCGGGTATTTTTGGGCGCGGCTGTGCCCGCGGCCTATTTTTGGCACACGGAGGCGCCTCGCAAAGTCTCGCGCCATTCCGAGTCCGGCGGACGAAGTTGGCCAGCCCCACCCCCCAAGGCTATAGCCCACCCGTTTTTGTGGCCTTTTTCCGCTGGACGAACTTGGCGCCCCGGCATTCGGGCTGGTATTTTTGGGCGCGGCTGTGCCGCTGCCTATTTTTGGCACACAGAGGTGCCTCGCAAAGTCTCGCGCCATTCCGATTCCGCGGACGAGTTGGACAGCCCCACCCCCCAAGGCAATAGCCCACCCGTTTTGTGGCCTTTATCCGCTGGACGAACTTGGCGCCCCGGCCTTCGGGCGGGTATTTTTGGGCGCGGCTGTGCCCGTGGCCTATTTTCGGGACACGGAGGCGCCTCGCAATGTCTCGTGCCATTCCGAGTACGGCGGACGAAGTGGGCCAGCCCCACCCCCCAAGGCTTTAGCCCACCCGTTTTTGTGGCCTTTTTCCGCTGGACGAACTTGGTGCCCCGGCCTTCGGGGGGGTATTTTTGGACGCGGCTGTGCCCACGGCCTATTTTTAGGACACGGAGGCACCTCGCAAAGTCTCGTGCCATTCCGAGTCCGGCGGACGAATTTGGCCAGCCCCACCCCCCAAGGCTATAGCCCACCCATTTTTGTGGCCTTTTTCCGCTGGACGAACTTGGCGCCCCGATCTTCGGGCGGATATTTTTGGGCACGGCTGTGCCCGCGGCCTATTTTTGGAACACAGAGGTGCCTCGCAAAGTCTCGGGCCATTCCGAGTCCGGCGGACGAAGTTGGCCAGCCCCACCCCCCAAGGCTATAGCCCACCCGTTTTTGTGGCCTTTTTCCGCTGGACGAACTTGGCGCCCCGGCATTCGGGCTGGTATTTTTGGGCGCGGCTGTGCCCGTGGCCTATTTTCGGGACACGGAGGCGCCTCGCAATGTCTCGTGCCATTCCGAGTACGGCGGACGAAGTGGGCCAGCCCCACCCCCCAAGGCTTTAGCCCACCCGTTTTTGTGGCCTTTTTCCGCTGGACGAACTTGGCGCCCGGCATTCGGGCTGGTATTTTTGGCGCTGTGCCCGTGGCCTATTTTCGACACGGAGGCGCCTCGCAATGTCTCGCCATTCCGAGTGGGCGGATGGGCCAGCCCCACCCCAAGGCTTTAGCCCACCCGCTTTTTGTGGCCTTTTTCCGCTGGACGAACTTGGTGCCCGGCCTTCGGGGTATTTTTGGACGCGCTGTGCCTGCCTATTTTTAGGACACGGAGGCACCTCGCAAAGTCTCGTGCCATTCCGAGTCCGGCGAACGAATTTGGCCAGCCCCACCCCCCAAGGCTATAGCCCACCCATTTTTGTGGCCTTTTTCCGCTGGACGAACTTGGCGCCCCGATCTTCGTGCGGATATTTTTGGGCGCGGCTGTGCCCGCGGCCTATTTTTGGAACACAGAGGTGCCTCGCAAAGTCTCGGGCCATTCCGAGTCCGGCGGACGAAGTTGGCCAGCCCCACCCCCCAAGGCTATAGCCCACCCGTTTTTGTGGCCTTTTTCCGCTGGACGAACTTGGCGCCCCGGCATTCGGGCTGGTATTTTTGGTCGCGGCTGTGCCCGCTGCCTATTTTTGGCACACGGAGGTGCCTCGTAAAGTCTCGCGCCATTCCGAGTCCCGCGGACGAAGTTGGCCAACCCCACCCACCAAGACTATGGCCCACCCGTTTTTGTGGCCTTTTTCCGCCGGACGAACTTGGCGCCGCTGCGTTCGGGCGGGTATTTTTGGGCGCGGCTGTGGCCCCGTCCTATTTTTGGGACACGGAGGTGCCTCGTAAAGTCTTGCGCCATTCCGAGTCCGGCGGACGAAGTTTGCCGGCCCCACCCCCAAGGCTATAGCCCACCCGTTTTTGTGGCCCTTTTCCGCCGGACGAACTTGGCGCCGCGGCCTTCGGGCGGGTATTTTTGTACGCGGCTGTGCCCGCGGCCTATTTTTGGGACACGGAGGCGCCTCGCAAAGTCTCATGCCATTCCGAGTCCGGCGGACGAAGTTGCCCAGCCACACCCCCCAAGGCAATAGCCCACCCGTTTTTGTGGCCTTTTTCCGGTGGACGAACTTGGCGCCCCGGCCTTCGGGCAGGGATTATTGGGCGCGGCTGTGCCCGTGGCCTATTTTTGGGACACGGAGGCGCCTCGCAATGTCTCGCGCCATTCCGAGTCCGGTGGACGAAGTTGGCCAGCCCCACCCCCCAAGGCTATAGCCCACCCGTTTTTGTGGCCTTTTTCCGCTGGACGAACTTGGCGCCCCGGCATTCGGGCTGGTATTTTTGGGCGCGGCTGTGCCCGCTGCCTATTTTTGGCACACGGAGGTGCCTCGCAAAGTCTCGCGCCATTCCGATTCCGGCGGACGAAGTTGGACAGCCCCACCCCCCAAGGCTATAGCCCACCCGTTTTTGTGGCCTTTATCCGCTGGACGAACTTGGCGCCCCGGCCTTCGGGCGGGTATTTTTGGGCGCGGCTGTGCCCGTGGCCTATTTTCGGGACACGGAGGCGCCTCGCAATGTCTCGTGCCATTCCGAGTACGGCGGACGAAGTGGGCCAGCCCCACCCCCCAAGGCTATAGCCCACCCGTTTTTGTGGCCTTTTTCCGCAGGACGAATTTGGCGCCCCAGCCCTCGGGCGGGTATTTTTGGGCGCGGCTGTGTCCGCGCCCTGATTTTGGGACACGGAGGCGCCTCGCAAAGTCTCGTGCCATTCCGAGTCCGGCGGACGAATTTGGCCAGCCCCACCCCCCAAGGCTATGGCCCACCCATTTTTGTGGCCTTTTTCCGCTGGACGAACTTGGCGCCCCGATCTTCAGGCGGATATTTTTGGGCGCGGCTGTGCCCGCGGCCTATTTTTGGAACACAGAGGTGCCTCGCAAAGTCTCGGGCCATTCCGAGTCCGGCGGACGAAGTGGGCCAGCCCCACCCCCCAAGGCTATAGCCCACCCGTTTTTGTGGCCTTTTTCCACTGGACGAACTTGGCGCCCCGGCATTCGGGCTGGTATTTTTGGTCGCGGCTGTGCCCGCTGCCTATTTTTGGCACACGGAGGTGCCTCGCAAAGTCTCGCGCCATTCCGATTCCGGCGGACGAAGTTGGACAGCCCCACCCCCCAAGGCTATAGCCCACCCGTTTTTGTGGCCTTTTTCCGCTGGACGAACTTGGCGCCCCGGCCTTCGGGCGGGTATTTTTGGGCGTGGCTATGCCCGCATCTATTTTTGGGACACGGAGGTGCCTCGCAAAGTCTCGCGCCATTCCCAGTCCGGCGGACGAAGTTGGCCAGCCCCATCCCCCAAGGCTCAAGCCCACCCGTTTTTGTGGCCTTTTAACGCTGGACGAACTTGGCGCCCCGGCCTTCGGGCGGGTATTTTTGGGTGCGGCTGTGCCCGTGGCCTATTTTTGGGACACGGAGGTGCCTCGTAAAGTCTTGCGCCATTCGGAGTACGGCGGACGAAGTTGGCCAGCCCCACCCCCCAAGGCTATAGCCCACCCGTTTTTGTGGCATTTTTCCGCTGGACGAACTTGGCGCCCCGGCCTTCGGGCGGGTATTTTTGGACGCGGCTGTGCCCGCGGCCTATTATTAGGACACGGAGGCACCTCGCAAAGTCTCGTGCCATTCCGAGTCCGGCGGACGAATTTGGCCAGCCCCACCCCCCAAGGCTATAGCCCACCCATTTTTGTGGCCTTTTTCCGCTGGACGAACTTGGCGCCCCGATCTTTGGGCGGATATTTTTGGGCGCGGCTGTGCCCGCGGCCTATTTTTGGAACACAGAGGAGCCTCGCAAAGTCTCGGGCCATTCCGAGTCCGGCGGACGAAGTTGGCCAGCCCCACCCCCCAAGGTTATAGCCCACCCGTTTTTGTGGCCTTTTTCCGTTGGACGAACTTGGCGCCCCGACCTTCGGGCGGGTATTTTTGGGCGCGGCTCTGCCCGCGACCTATTTTTGGCACACGGAGGTGCCTTGCAAAGTCTCACGCGATTCCGAGTCCGGCGGACGAAGTTGGCCAGCCCCACCCCCCAAGGCTATGGCCCACCCGTTTTTGTGGCCTTTTTCCGCCGGACGAACTTGGCGCCGCTGCGTTCGGGCGGGTATTTTTGGGCGCGGCTGTGGCCGCGGCCTATTTTTGGGACACGGAGGTGCCTCGTAAAGTCTTGCGCCATTCCGAGTCCGGCGGACGAAGTTGCCCAGCCCCACCCCCCAAGGCTATAGCCCACCCGTTTTTGTGGCCTTTTTCCGCAGGACGAACTTGGCGCCCCGACCTTCGGGCGGGTATTTTTGGGCGCGGCTGTGCCCGTGGCCTATTTTTGGCACACGGAGGCGCCTCGTAATGTCTCGCGCCATTCCGAGTTCGGCGGACGAAGTTGGCCAGCCCCACCCCCTAAGGCTATAGCCCACCCGTTTTTATGGCCTTTTTCCGCTGGACGAATTTGGCGCCCCGGCCTTCGGGTGGTTATTTTTGGTCGCGGCTGTGCCCGCGGCCTATTTTTGGCACACGGAGGCGCCTCGTAATGTCTCGCGCCATTCCGAGTTCGGCGGACGAAGTTGGCCAGCCCCAACCCCCAAGGCTATAGCCCACCCGTTTTTGTGGCCTTTTTCCGCAGGACGAACTTGGCGCCCCGGCCTTCGGGCGGGTATTTTTGGGCGCGGCTGTGCCCGCGGCCTATTTTTGCAACACGGAGGTGCCACGCAAAGTCTCGCGCCATTCCGAGTCCGGCGGACGAAGTTGGCCAGCCCCACCCCCCAAGGCTATAGCCCACCCGTTTTTGTGGCCTTTTTCCGCTGGACGAACTTGGCGCCCCGGCCTTCGTGCGGGTATTTTTGGGCGCGGCTATGCCCACGTCTATTTTTGGGACACGGAGGTTTCTCGCAAAGTCTCGCGCCATTCCGAGTCCGGCGGACGAAGTTGGCCAGCCCCATCCCCCAAGGCTCTAGCCCACCCGTTTTTGTAGCCTTTTTCCGCTGGACGAACATGGCGCCCCGGCCTTCGGGCAGGGATTATTGGGCGCGGCTGTGGCCACGTCCTATTTTTGGCACACGGAGGCGCCTCACAAAGTCTCGCGCCATTCCGAGTCCGGTGGACGAAGTTGGCCAGCCCCACCCCCCAAGGCTATAGCCCACCCGTTTTTGTGGCCTTTTTCCGCTGGACGAACTTGGCGCCCCGGCCTTCGAGCGGGGATTTTTGGGCGCGGCTGTGCCCGCGGCCTATTTTTCCGACACGGAGGCGCCTCGCAAATTCTCGCGCCATTCCGAGTCCGGGGGACGAAGTTGGCCAGCCCCACCCCCCAAGGCTATGGCCCACCCGTTTTTGTGGCCTTTTTCCGCTGGACAAACTTGGCGCCCCGACCTTCGGGCGGGTATTTGTGGCCGCGGCTGTGTCCGCGGCCTATTTTTAGCACATGGAGGTGCCTCGCATAGTCTCGCACCATTCCGAGTCCGGCGGACGAAGTTAGCCAGCCCCACCCCCCAAGGCTATAGCCCACCCGTTTTTGTGGCCTTTTTCCGCTGGACGAATTTGGCGCCCCAGCCCTCGGGCGGGTATTTTTTGGCGCGGCTGTGCCCGCGCCCTGATTTTGGGACACGGAGGTGCCTCGCAAAGTCTCGCGCCATTCCGAGTCCGGCGGACGAAGTTGGCCAGCCCCACCCCCCAAGGCTATAGCCCACCCGTTTTTGTGGCCTTTTTCCGCTGGACGAACTTGGCGCCCCGGCCTTCGGGCGGTAATTTTTGGGCGCGGCTGTGTCCGCTGCCAATTTTTGGCACACGGAGGCGCCTCTCAAAGTCTCGCGCCATTCCGATTCCGGCGGATGAAGTGGGACAGCCCCACCCCCCAAGGCTATAGCCAACCCGTTTTTGTGGCCTTTTTCCGCTGGACGAACTTGGCGCCCCGGCCTTCGGGCAGGTATTTTTGGGCGCGGCGGTGCCCGTGGCCTATTTTTGGCGCACGGAGGCGCCTCGCAATGTCTCGCGCCATTCCGAGTCCGGCGGACAAGTTGGCCAGCCCCACCCCCCAAGGATATAGCCCACCCGTTTTTGTGGCCTTTTTCCGCTGGACGAATTTGGCGCCCCAGCCCTCGGGCGGGTATTTTTTGGCGCGGCTGTGCCCGCGCCCTGATTTTGGGACACGGAGGTGCCTCGCAAAGTCTCGCGCCATTCCGAGTCCGGCGGACGAAGTTGGCCAGCCCCACCCCCCAAGGCTATAGCCCACCCGTTTTTGTGGCCTTTTTCCGCTGGACGAACTTGGCGCCCCGGCCTTCGGGCGGTAATTTTTGGGCGCGGCTGTGTCCGCTGCCTATTTTTGGCACACGGAGGCGCCTCACAAAGTCTCGCGCCATTCCGAGTCCGGTGGACGAAGTTGGCCAGCCCCACCCCCCAAGGCTATAGCCCACCCGTTTTTGTGGCCTTTTTCCGCTGGACGAACTTGGCGCCCCGGCCTTCGAGCGGGGATTTTTGGGCGCGGCTGTGCCTGCAGCCGATTTTTGGCACACGGAGGCACCTCGCAAAGTCTCGCGCCATTCCGAGTCCGGCGGACGAAGTTGGCCAGCCCCATCCCCCAAGGCTCTAGCCCACCCGTTTTTGTAGCCTTTTTCCGCTGGACGAACATGGCGCCCCGGCCTTCGGGCAGGGATTATTGGGCGCGGCTGTGGCCACGGCCTATTTTTGGCACACGGAGGCGCCTCACAAAGTCTCGCGCCATTCCGAGTCCGGTGGACGAAGTTGGCCAGCCCCACCCCCCAAGGCTATAGCCCACCCGTTTTTGTGGCCTTTTTCCGCTGGACGAACTTGGCGCCCCGGCCTTCGAGCGGGGATTTTTGGGCGCGGCTGTGCCCGTGGCCTATTTTTCCGACACGGAGGCGCCTCGCAAATTCTCGCGCCATTCCGAGTCCGGGGGACGAAGTTGGCCAGCCCCACCCCCCAAGGCTATGGCCCACCCGTTTTTGTGGCCTTTTTCCGCTGGACAAACTTGGCGCCCCGACCTTCGGGCGGGTATTTTTGGCCGCGGCTGTGTCCGCGGCCTATTTTTAGCACATGGAGGTGCCTCGCATAGTCTCGCACCATTCCGAGTCCGGCGGACGAAGTTAGCCAGCCCCACCCCCCAAGGCTATAGCCCACCCGTTTTTGTGGCCTTTTTCCGCTGGACGAATTTGGCGCCCCAGCCCTCGGGCGGGTATTTTTTGGCGCGGCTGTGCCCGCGCCCTGATTTTGGGACACGGAGGTGCCTCGCAAAGTCTCGCGCCATTCCGAGTCCGGCGGACGAAGTTGGCCAGCCCCACCCCCCAAGGCTATAGCCCACCCGTTTTTGTGGCCTTTTTCCGCTGGACGAACTTGGCGCCCCGGCCTTCGGGCGGGTATTTTTGGGCGCGGCTGTGTCCGCTGCCTATTTTTGGCACACGGAGGCGCCTCTCAAAGTCTCGCGCCATTCCGATTCCGGCGGATGAAGTGGGACAGCCCCACCCCCCAAGGCTATAGCCAACCCGTTTTTGTGGCCTTTTTCCGCTGGACGAACTTGGCGCCCCGGCCTTCGGGCAGGTATTTTTGGGCGCGGCGGTGCCCGTGGCCTATTTTTGGCGCACGGAGGCGCCTCGCAATGTCTCGCGCCATTCCGAGTCCGGCGGACAAGTTGGCCAGCCCCACCCCCCAAGGATATAGCCCACCCGTTTTTGTGGCCTTTTTCCGCTGGACGAACTTGGCGCTCCGGTCTTCGGACAGGTATTTTTGGGCACGGCTATGCCTGCAGCCGATTTTTGGCACACGGAGGCACCTCGCAAAGTCTCGCGCCATTCCGAGTCCGGCGGACGAAGTTGGGCAGCCCCACCCCCGAAGGCTATAGCCCACCCGTTTTTGTGGCCTTTTTCCGCTGGACGAACTTGGCGCTCCGGTCTTCGGACAGGTATTTTTGGGCACGGCTATGCCTGCAGCCGATTTTTGGCACACGGAGGCGCCTCACAAAGTCTCGCGCCTTTCCGAGTCCGGCGGACGAAGTTGGCCAGCCCCACCCACCAAGGCTATAGCCCACCCGTTTTTGTGGCCTTTTTCCGCTGGACGAACTTTGCGCCCCGGCCTTGGGGTCGGTATTTTTGGGCGCAGCTGTTCCCGCGGCTTATTTTTGGCACACGGAGGTGCCTTGCAAAGTCTCGCGCCATTCCGAGTCCGGCGGACGAAGTGGGCCGGCCCCACCCCCCAAGGATATAGCCCACCCGTTTTTGTGGCCTTTTTCCCTGGGACGAACTTGGCGCCCCGGCCTTCGGGCGGGTATTTTTGAGCGCGGCTGTGCCCACGGCCTATTTTTGGCACACGGAAGCACCTCGCAAAGTCTCGCGCCATTCCGAGTCCGGCGGACAAAGTTGGCCAGCCCCACCCCCCAAGGCCATAGCCCACCCGTTTTTGTGGCCTTTTTCCGCTGGACGAACTTGGCGCCCCGGCCTTCGGGCGGGAATTTTTGGGCGCGGCTGTACCCCCGGCCTATTTTTTGCACACGCAGGTGCCTCGCAAAGGCTCGCGCCATTCCGAGTCCGGCGTATGAAGTTGGCCAGTCCCACCCCCCAAGGCTATAGCCCACCCGTTTTTGAGGTCATTTTCCGCTGGACGAACTTGGCGCCCCGGCCTTCGGGTGGGTATTTTGGGCGCAGCTGTGTCCGCGGCCTATTTTTGGGACACGGAGGTGCCTCGCAAAGTCTCGTGCCACTCCGAGTCCGGCGGACGAAGTTGGCCAGCCCCACCCCCCAAGGCTATAGCCCACCCGTTTTTGTGGCCTTTTTCCGCTGGACGAACTTGGCGCCCCGGCCTTCGGACGGGTATTTTCTGGTGCGGCTGTGCCCGCGGCCTATTTTTGGCACATGGAGGTGCGTCGCAAAGTCTCGCCCCATTCCGAGTCCGGCGGACGAAGTTGGCCAGCCCCACCCGCCAAGGCTATAGCCCACCCGTTTTTGAGGTCATTTTCTGCTGGACGAACTTGGCGCCCCGGCCTTCGGGTGGGTATTTTTGGGCAAGGCTGTGCCCGCGGCTTATTTTTTGCACACGGAGGAGCCTCGCAAAGTCTCGCACCATTCCGAGTCCGGCGGACGAAGTTGGCCAGCCCCACCCCCCAAGGATATAGCCCACCCGTTTTTGTGGCCTTTTCCCGCTGGACGAACTTGGCCCCCCGGCCTTCGGGCAGGTATTTTTGGGCGCGGCTGTGCCCGCGGCCTATTTTTGGCGCACGGAGGCGCCTCGCAAGGTCTCGCGCCATTCCGAGTCCGGCGGACGAAGTTGGCCAGCCCCACCCCCCAAGGATATAGCCGACCCGTTTTTGTGGCCTTTTTCCGCTGGACGAACTTGGCGCCCCGGCCTTCGGGCGGGTATTTTTGGGCGCGGTTCTGCCCGCGGCGTATTTTTGGCGCACGGAGGCACCTCGCAAAGTCTCGCGCCATTCCGAGTCCGGCGGACGAAGTTGGCCAGCCCCACCCCCGAAGGCTATAGCCCACCCGTTTTTGTGGCCTTTTTCCGCTGGACGAACTTGGCGCTCCGGTCTTCGGACAGGTATTTTTGGGCGCGGCTATTCCTGCAGCCGATTTTTGGCACACGGAGGCGCCTCACAAAGTCTCGCGCCTTTCCGAGTCCGGCGGACGAAGTTGGCCAGCCCCACCCACCAAGGCTATAGCCCACCCGTTTTTGTGGCCTTTTTCCGCTGGACGAACTTTGCGCCCCGGCCTTGGGGTCGGTATTTTTGGGCGCAGCTGTTCCCGCAGCTTATTTTTGGCACACGGAGGTGCCTTATAAAGTCTCGCGCCATTCCGAGTCCGGCGGACGAAGTGGGCTGGCCCCACCCCCCAAGGATATAGCCCACCCGTTTTTGTGGCCTTTTTCCCTGGGACGAACTTGGCGCCCCGGCCTTCGGGCGGGTATTTTTGAGCGCGGCTGTGCCCACGGCCTATTTTTGGCACACGGAAGCACCTCGCAAAGTCTCGCGCCATTCCGAGTCCGGCGGACAAAGTTGGCCAGCCCCACCCCCCAAGGCTATAGCCCACCCGTTTTTGTGGCCTTTTTCCGCTGGACGAACTTGGCGCCCCGGCCTTCGGGCGGGTATTTTTGGATGCGGCTGTGCCCGCGGCCTATTTTTAGGACACGGAGGCACCTCGCAAAGTCTCGTGCCATTCCGAGTCCGGCGGACGAATTTGGCCAGCCCCACCCCCCAAGGCTATAGCCCACCCATTTTTGTGGCCTTTTTCCGCTGGACGAACTTGGCGCCCCGATCTTCGGGCGGATATTTTTGGGCGCGGCTGTGCCCGCGGCCTATTTTTGGAACACAGAGGTGCCTCGCAAAGTCTCGGGCCATTCCGAGTCCGGCGGACGAAGTTGGCCAGCCCCACCTCCCAAGGCTATAGCCCACCCGTTTTTGTGGCCTTTTTCCGTTGGACGAACTTGGCGCCCCGACCTTCGGGCGGGTATTTTTGGGTACGGCTCTGCCCACGAACTATTTTTGGCACACGGAGGTGCCTCGCAAAGTCTCACGCGATTCCGAGTCCGGCGGACGAAGTTGGCCAGCCCCACCCCCAAGGCTATAGCCCACCCGTTTTTGTGGCCCTTTTCCGCTGGACGAACTTGGCGCCCCGGCCTTCGGGCGGGTATTTTTGTGCGCGGCTGTGCCCGTGGCCTATTTTTGGGACACGGAGGTGCCTCGCAATGTCTCGCGCCATTCCGAGTCCCGCGGACGAAGTTGGCCAGCCCCACCCCCCAAGGCTATGGCCCACCCGTTTTTGTGGCCTTTTTCCGCCGGACGAACTTGGCGCCGCTGCGTTCGGGCGGGTATTTTTGGGCGCGGCTGTGGCCGCGTCCTATTTTTGGGACACGGAGGTGCCTCGTAAAGTCTTGCGCCATTCCGAGTCCGGCGGACGAAGTGGGCCAGCCCCACCCCCAAGGCTATAGCCCACCCGTTTTTGTGGCCCTTTTCCGCCGGACGAACTTGGCGCCGCGGCCTTCGGGCGGGTATTTTTGTGTGCGGCTGTGCCCGCGGCCTATTTTTGGGACATGGAGGCGCCTCGCAAAGTCTCACGCCATTCCGAGTCCGGCGGACGAAGTTGCCCAGCCCCACCCCCCAAGGCTATAGCCCACCCGTTTTTGTGGCCTTTTTCCGGTGGACGAACTTGGCGCCCTGGCCTTCGGGCAGGGATTATTGGGCGCGGCTGTGCCCGTGGCCTATTTTTGGGACACGGAGGCGCCTCGCAATGTCTCGCGCCATTCCGAGTCCCGCGGACGAAGTTGGCCAGCCCCACCCCCCAAGGCTATGGCCCACCCGTTTTTGTGGCCTTTTTCCGCCGGACGAACTTGGCGCCGCTGCGTTCGGGCGGGTATTTTTGGGCGCGGCTGTGGCCGCGGCCTATTTTTGGGACACGGAGGTGCCTCGTAAAGTCTTGCGCCATTCCCAGTCCGGCGGACGAAGTTGCCCAGCCCCACCCCCCAAGGCTATAGCCCACCCGTTTTTGTGGCCTTTTTCCGCAGGACGAACTTGGCGCCCCGACCTTCGGGCGGGTATTTTTGGGTGCGGCTGTGCCCGTGGCCTATTTTTGGCACACGGAGGCGCCTCGTAATGTCTCGCGCCATTCCGAGTTCGGCGGACGAAGTTGGCCAGCCCCATCCCCCAAGGCTATAGCCCACCCGTTTTTGTGGCCTTTTTCCGCAGAACGAACTTGGCGCCCCGGCCTTCGGGCGGGTATTTTTGGGCGCGGCTGTGCCCGCGGCCTATTTTTGCAACACGGAGGTGCCACGCAAAGTCTCGCGCCATTCCGAGTCCGGCGGACGAAGTTGGCCAGCCCCACCCCCCAAGGCTATAGCCCACCCGTTTTTGTGGCCTTTTTCCGCTGGACGAACTTGGCGCCCCGGCCTTCGTGCGGGTATTTTTGGGCGCGGCTATGCCCACCTCTATTTTTGGGACACGGAGGTTTCTCGCAAAGTCTCGCGCCATTCCGAGTCCGGCGGACGAAGTTGGCCAGCCCCATCCCCCAAGGCTCTAGCCCACCCGTTTTTGTAGCCTTTTTCCGCTGGACGAACTTGGCGCCCCGGCCTTCGGGCGGGTATTTTTGGCCGCGGCTGTGTCCGCGGCCTATTTTTAGCACATGGAGGTGCCTCGCATAGTCTCGCACCATTCCGAGTCCGGCGGACGAAGTTAGCCAGCCCCACCCCCCAAGGCTATAGCCCACCCGTTTTTGTGGCCTTTTTCCGCAGGACGAATTTGGCGCCCCAGCCCTCGGGCGGGTATTTTTTGGCGCGGCTGTGCCCATGGCCTATTTTTGGCACACAGAGGCGCCTCGCAAGGTCTCGCGCCATTCCGAGTCCGGCGGACGAAGTTGGCCAGCCCCACCCCCCAAGGATATAGCCCACCCGTTTTCGTGGCCTTTTTCCGCTGGACGAACTTGGCGCCCCGGCCTTCGGGCGGGTATTTTTGGGCGCAGCTGTGCCCGCGGCCTATTTTTGCAACACGGAGGTGCCACGCAAAGTCTCGCGCCATTCCGAGTCCGGCGGACGAAGTTGGCCAGCCCCACCCCCCAAGGCTATAGCCCACCCGTTTTTGTGGCCTTTTTCCACTGGACGAACTTGGCGCCCCGGCCTTCAGGTTGGTATTTTTGGGCGCGGCTGTGCCCGTGGCCTATTTTTGGCACACAGAGGCGCCTCGTAATGTCTCGCGCCATTCCGAGTTCGGCGGACGATGTTGGCCAGCCCCACCCCCCAAGGCTATAGCCCACCCGTTTTTGTGGCCTTTTTCCGCTGGACGAACTTGGCGCCCCGGCCTTCGGGCGGGTATTTTTGGGCGCGGCTGTGGCCGCGGCCTATTTTTGCAACACGGAGGTGCCACGCAAAGTCTCGCGCCATTCCGAGTCCGGCGGACGAAGTTGGCCAGCCCCACCCCCCAAGGCTATAGCCCACCCGTTTTTGTGGCCTTTTTCCGCTGGACGAACTTGGCGCCCCGGCCTTCGTGCGGGTATTTTTGGGCGCGGCTATGCCCACGTCTATTTTTGGGACACGGTGGTTTCTCGCAAAGTCTCGCGCCATTCCGAGTCCGGCGGACGAAGTTGGCCAGCCCCATCCCCCAAGGCTCTAGCCCACCCGTTTTTGTAGCCTTTTTCCGCTGGACGAACTTGGCGCCCCGGCCTTCGGGCAGGGATTATTGGGCGCGGCTGTGGCCACGGCCTATTTTTCCGACACGGAGGCGCCTCGCAAATTCTCGCGCCATTCCGAGTCCGGTGGACGAAGTTGGCCAGCCCCACCCCCCAAGGCTATAGCCCACCCGTTTTTGTGGCCTTTTTCCGCTGGACGAACTTGGCGCCCCGGCCTTCGAGCGGGGATTTTTGGGCGCGGCTGTGCCCGCGGCCTATTTTTCCGACACGGAGGCGCCTCGCAAATTCTCGCGCCATTCCGAGTCCGGGGGACGAAGTTGGCCAGCCCCACCCCCCAAGGCTATGGCCCACCCGTTTTTGTGGCCTTTTTTCGCTGGACAAACTTGGCGCCCCGACCTTCGGGCGGGTATTTTTGGCCGCGGCTGTGTCCGCGGCCTATTTTTAGCACATGGAGGTGCCTCGCATAGTCTCGTACCATTCCGAGTCCGGCGGACGAAGTTAGCCAGCCCCACCCCCCAAGGCTATAGCCCACCCGTTTTTGTGGCCTTTTTCCGCAGGACGAATTTGGCGCCCCAGCCCTCGGGCGGGTATTTTTTGGCGCGGCTGTGCCCGCGCCCTGATTTATGGACACGGAGGTGCCTCGCAAAGTCTCGCGCCATTCCGAGTCCGGCGGACGAAGTTGGCCAGCCCCACCCCCCAAGGCTATAGCCCACCCGTTTTTGTGGCCTTTTTCCACTGGACGAACTTGGCGCCCCGGCCTTCAGGTTGGTATTTTTGGGCGCGGCTGTGCCCGTGGCCTATTTTTGGCACACAGAGGCGCCTCGTAATGTCTCGCGCCATTCCGAGTTCGGCGGACGATGTTGGCCAGCCCCACCCCCCAAGGCTATAGCCCACCCGTTTTTGTGGCATTTTTCCGCTGGACGAACTTGGCGCCCCGGCCTTCGGGCGGGTATTTTTGGGCGCGGCTGTGTCCGCTGCCAATTTTTCGCACACGGAGGCGCCTCGCAAAGTCTCGCGCCATTCCGATTCCGGCGGATGAAGTGGGACAGCCCCACCCCCCAAGGCTATAGCCAACCCGTTTTTGTGGCCTTTTTCCGCTGGACGAACTTGGCGCCCCGGCCTTCGGGCAGGTATTTTTGGGCGCGGCTGTGCCCGTGGCCTATTTTTGGCGCACGGAGGAGCCTCGCAATGTCTCGCGCCATTCCGAGTCCGGCGGACAAGTTGGCCAGCCCCACCCCCCAAGGATATAGCCCACCCGTTTTCGTGGCCTTTTTCCGCTGGACGAACTTGGCGCCCCGGCCTTCGGGTGGGTATTTTTGGGCGCGGCTCTGCCCGCGGCGTATTTTTGCCACACGGAGGCACCTCGCAAAGTCTCGTGCCATTCCGAGTCCGGCGGACGAAGTTGGGCAGCCCCACCCCCGAAGGCTATAGCCCACCCGTTTTTGTGGCCTTTTTCCGCTGGACGAACTTGGCGCTCCGGTCTTCGGACAGGTTTTTTTGGGCATGGCTATGCCTGCAGCCGATTTTTGGCACATGGAGGCGCCTCACAAAGTCTCGCGCCTTTCCGAGTCCGGCGGACGAAGTCGGCCAGCCCCACCCACCAAGGCTATAGCCCACCCGTTTTTGTGGCCTTTTTCCGCTGGACGAACTTTGCGCCCCGGCCTTGGGGTCGGTATTTTTGGGCGCAGCTGTTCCCGCGGCTTATTTTTGGCACACGGAGGTGCATTGCAAAGTCTCGCGCCATTCCGAGTCCGGCGGACGAAGTGGGCCGGCCCCACCCCCCAAGGATATAGCCCACCCGTTTTTGTGGCCTTTTTCCCTGGGACGAACTTGGCGCCCCGGCCTTCGGGCGGGTATTTTTGAGCGCGGCTGTGGCCACGGCCTATTTTTGGTACACGGAAGCACCTCGCAAAGTCTCGCGCCATTCCGAGTCCGGCGGACAAAGTTGGCCAGCCCCACCCCCCAAGGCCATAGCCCACCCGTTTTTGTGGCCTTTTTCCGCTGGACGAACTTGGCGCCCCGGCCTTCGGGCGGGTATTTTTGGGCGCGGCTGTACCCCCGGCCTATTTTTTGCACATGGAGGTGCGTCGCAAAGTCTCGCGCCATTCCGAGTCCGGCGGACGAAGTCGGCCAGCCCCACCCGCCAAGGCTATAGCCCACCCGTTTTTGAGGTCATTTTCCGATGGACGAACTTGGCGCCCCGGCCTTCGGGTGGGTATTTTTGGGCAAGGCTGTGCCCGCGGCTTATTTTTTGCACACGGAGGAGCCTCGCAAAGTCTCGCGCCATTCCGAGTCCGGCGGACGAAGTGGGCCAGCCCCACCCCCCAAGGATATAGCCCACCCGTTTTTGTGGCCTTTTCCCGCTGGACGAACTTGGCCCCCCGGCCTTCGGGCAGGTATTTTTGGGCGCGGATGTGCCCGCAGCCTATTTTTGGCGCACGGAGGCGCCTCGCAAGGTCTCGCGCCATTCCGAGTCCGGCGGACGAAGTTGGCCAGCCCCACCCCCCAAGGATATAGCCCACCCGTTTTCGTGGCCTTTTTCCGCTGGACGAACTTGGCGCCCCGGCCTTCGGGCGGGTATTTTTGGGCGCGGTTCTGCCCGCGGCGTATTTTTGGCGCACGGAGGCACCTCGTAAAGTCTCGCGCCATTCCGAGTCCGGCGGACGAAGTGGGCCGGCCCCACCCCCCAAGGATATAGCCCACCCGTTTTTGTGGCCTTTTTCCCTGGGACGAACTTGGCGCCCCGGCCTTCGGGCGGGTATTTTTGAGCGCGGCTGTGCCCACGGCCTATTTTTGGCACACGGAAGCACCTCGCAAAGTCTCGCGCCATTCCGAGTCCGGCGGACAAAGTTGGCCAGCCCCACCCCCCAAGGCCATAGCCCACCTGTTTTTGTGGCCTTTTTCCGCTGGACGAACTTGGCGCCCCGGCCTTCGGGCGGGTATTTTTGGGCGCGGCTGTACCCCCGGCCTATTTTTTGCACACGGAGGTGCCTCGCAAAGGCTCGCGCCATTCCGAGTCCGGCGTATGAAGTTGGCCAGTCCCACCCCCCAAGGCTATAGCCCACCCGTTTTTGAGGTCATTTTCCGCTGGACGAACTTTGCGCCCCGGCCTTGGGGTCGGTATTTTTGGGCGCAGCTGTTCCCGCGGCTTATTTTTTGCACACGGAGGTGCCTTATAAAGTCTCGCGCCATTCCGAGTCCGGCGGACGAAGTGGGCTGGCCCCACCCCCCAAGGATATAGCCCACCCGTTTTTGTGGCCTTTTTCCCTGGAACGAACTTGGCGCCCCGGCCTTCGGGCGGGTATTTTTGAGCGCGGCTGTGCCCACGGCCTATTTTTGGCACACGGAAGCACCTCGCAAAGCCTCGCGCCATTCCGAGTCCGGCGGACAAAGTTGGCCAGCCCCACCCCCCAAGGCTATAGCCCACCCGTTTTTGAGGTCATTTTCCGCTGGACGAACTTGGCGCCCCGGCCTTCGGGTGGGTATTTTTGGGCAAGGCTGTGCCCGCGGCTTATTTTTTGCACACGGAGGAGCCACGCAAAGTCTCGCGCCATTCCGAGTCCGGCGAACGAAGTGGGCCAGCCCCACCCCCCAAGGATATAGCCCACCCGTTTTTGTGGCCTTTTCCCGCTGGACGAACTTGGCCCCCCGGCCTTCGGGCAGGTATTTTTGGGCGCGGCTGTGCCCGCGGCCTATTTTTGGCGCACGGAGGCGCCTCGCAAGGTCTCGCGCCATTCCGAGTCCGGCGGACGAAGTTGGCCAGCCCCACCCCCCAAGGATATAGCCCACCCGTTTCGTGGCCTTTTCCGCTGGACGAACTTGGCGCCCGGCCTTGGGCGGGTATTTTGGGCGCGGTTCTGCCCGATTTTTGGCGCACGGAGGCACCTCGCAAAGTCTCGCCATTCCGACTCCGGCGGACAAGTTGGCCAGCCCCACCCCGAAGGCTATAGCCCACCCGCTGTGGCCTTTTTCCGCTGGACGACTTGGCGCCCGGCCTTCGGGTATTTTTGGGCGCGGTTCTGCCCAAGGCGTATTTTTGGCGCACGGAGGCACCTCGCAAAGTCTCACGCCATTCCGAGTCCGGGCGGATTTGGCCAGCCCCACCCCCGAAGGCTATAGCCCACCCGTTTTTGTGGCCTTTTTCCGCTGGACGAACTTGGCGCTCCGGTCTTCGGACAGGTATTTTTGGGCGCGGCTATGCCTGCAGCCGATTTTTGGCACACGGAGGCGCCTCACAAAGTCTCGCGCCTTTCCGAGTCCGGCGGACGAAGTTGGCCAGCCCCACCCACCAAGGCTATAGCCCACCCGTTTTTGTGGCCTTTTTCCGCTGGACGAACTTTGCGCCCCGGCCTTGGGGTCGGTATTTTTGGGTGCAGCTGTTCCCGCGGCTTATTTTTTGCACACGGAGGTGCCTTATAAAGTCTCTCGCCATTCCGAGTCCGGCGGACGAAGTGGGCTGGCCCCACCCCCCAAGGATATAGCCCACCCGTTTTTGTGGCCTTTTTCCCTGGGACGAACTTGGCGCCCCGGCCTTCGGGCGGGTATTTTTGAGCGCGGCTGTGCCCACGGCCTATTTTTGGCACACGGAAGCACCTCGCAAAGCCTCGCGCCATTCCGAGTCCGGCGGACAAAGTTGGCCAGCCCCACCCCCCAAGGCTATAGCCCACCCGTTTTTGTGGCCTTTTTCCGCTGGACGAACTTGGCGCCCCGGCCTTCGGACGGGTATTTTTGGGCGCGGCTGTGCCTGCGGCCTATTTTTGGCACACGGAGGCACCTCGCAAAGTCTCGCGCCATTCCGAGTCCGGCGGACGAAGTTGGCCAGCCCCACCCCCCAAGGCTATATCCCACCCGTTTTGGTGGCCTTTTTCCGCTGGACGAACTTGTGGCCCCAGCCTTCGGGCAGGTATTTTTGGGCGCGGCTGTGCCCGCTGCTTATTTTTGGCATACGGAGGCACCTAGCAAAGTCTCGCACCATTCCGAGTCCGGCGGACGAAGCGGGCCAGCCCCACTCCCCAAGGCTATAGCACACCCGTTTTTGTGGCCTTTTTCCGCTGGACGAACTTGGCGCCCCAGCCTTCGGGCGGGTATTTTTGGGCGCGGCTGTGCCCGCGGCCTATTTTTGGCACACGGAGGCGCCTCGCCAAGTCTCGCGCCATTCCGAGTCCGGCGGACGAAGTTGGCCAGCCCCACCCCCCAAGGCTATAGCGCACCCGTTTTTGTGGCCTTTTTCCGCTGGACGAACTTGGCGCCCCGGCCTTCGGGCGGGTATTTTTGGGCCCGGAAGTGCCCGCGGCCTATATTTGGCACACGGAGAAGCCTTGTAAAGTCTCTCGCCATTCCGAGTCCGGCAGACGAAGTTGGCAAGCCCCACCCCCCAAGGATATAGCCCACCCGTTTTTGTGGCCTTTTCCCGCTGGACGAACTTGGCCCCGGCCTTCGGGCAGGTATTTTGGCGCTGTGCCCGCGGCCTATTTTTGGCGCACGGAGGCGCCTCGCAAGGTCTCGCGCCATTCTGAGTCCGCGGACGGTTGGCCAGCCCCACCCCCAAGGATATAGCCCACCCGTTTTCGTGGCCTTTTTCCGCTGGACGAACTTGGCGCCCCGGCCTTCGGAGGGGTATTTTTGGGCGCGGTTCTGCCCGCGGCCTATTTTTGGCACACGGAGGCACCTCGCAAAGTCTCGCGCCATTCCGAGTCCGGCGGACGAAGTTGGCCAGCCCCACCCCCCAAGGCTATAGCGCACCCGTTTTTGTGGCCTTTTTCCGCTGGACGAACTTGGCGCCCCGGCCTTCGGGCGGGTATTTTTGGGCCCGGAAGTGCCCGCGGCCTATATTTGGCACACGGAGAAGCCTTGTAAAGTCTCTCGCCATTCCGAGTCCGGCAGACGAAGTTGGCCAGCCCCACCCCCCAAGGATATAGCCCACCCGTTTTTGTGGCCTTTTCCCGCTGGACGAACTTGGCCCCCCGGCCTTCGGGCAGGTATTTTTGGGCGCGGCTGTGCCCGCGGCCTATTTTTGGCGTACGGAGGCGCCTCGCAAGGTCTCGCACCATTCCGAGTCCGGCGGACGAAGTTGGCCAGCCCCACCCCCCAAGGATATAGCCCACCCGTTTTCGTGGCCTTTTTCCGCTGGACGAACTTGGCGCCCCGGCCTTCGGACGGGTATTTTTGGGCGCGGTTCTGCCCGCGGCCTATTTTTGGCACACGGAGGCACCTCGCAAAGTCTCGCGCCATTCCGAGTCCGGCGGACGAAGTTGGCCAGCCCCACCCCCCAAGGCTATAGCCCACCCGTTTTTGTGGCCTTTTTCCGCTGGACGAACTTGGCGCCCCGGCCTTCGGGCGGGTATTTTTGGGCGCGGCTGTGCCTGCGGTATATTTTTGGCACACGGAGGCACCTCACAAAGTCTCGCGCCATTCCGAGCCCGCGGATTTGGCCAGCCCCACCCCAAGGCTATAGCGCACCCGTTTTTGTGGCATTTTCCGCTAGGCAGACTTGGCGCCCGGCCTTCGGGCGGGTATTTTTGGGTGCGGCTGTGCCCGCGGCCTACTTTTGGCAGATGGAGGCGCCTCGCTAAGTTTCGCGCCATTACGAGTCCGGCAGACGAAGTTTGCCAGCCCCACCCCCCAAGGCTATAGCCCACCCGTTTTTGTGGCCTTTTTCCGCTGGACGAACTTGGCGCCCCAGCCTTCGGATGGGTATTTTAGGGCGCGGCTGTGCCCACGGCCTATTTTTGGCAAATGGAGGAGCCTCGCAAAGTCTCGCACCATTCCGGGTCTGGCGGACGAAGGTGGCCAGCCCCACCCGCCAAGGCTATAGCCCACCCGTTGTTGAGTTCATTTTCCGCTGGACGAACTTGGCGCCCCGGCCTTCGGGTGGGTATTTTTGGGCGCGGCTGTGCCCGCGGCTTATTTTTTGTACACGGAGGAGCCTCGCAAAGTCTCGTGCCATTCCGAGTCCGGCGGACGAAGTTGGCCAGCCCCACCCCCCAAGGATATAGCCCACCCGTTTTTGTGGCCTTTTCCCGCTGGACGAACTTGGCCCCCCGGCCTTCGGGCAGGTATTTTTGGGCGCGGCTGTGCCCGCGGCCTATTTTTGGCGCACGGAGGTGCCTCGCAAGGTCTCACGCCATTCCGAGTCCGGCCGACGAAGTGGGCCAGCCCCACCCCCCAAGGATATAGCCCACCCGTTGTCGTGGCCTTTTTCCGCTGGACGAACTTGGCGCCACGGCCTTCGGACGGGTATTTTTGGGCGCGGCTGTGCCTGCGGCCTATTTTTGGCACACGGAGGCACCTCGCAAAGTCTCGCGCCATTCCGAGTCCGGCGGACGAAGTTGGCCAGCCCCACCCCCCAAGGCTATAGCGCACCCGTTTTTGTGGCCTTTTTCCGCTAGACGAACTTGGCGCCCCGGCGTTCGGGCAGGTATGGTTGGGCGCCGCTGTGCCCGAGGCCTATTTTTGGGACACGGAGGCACCTCGCAAAGTCTCGCGCCATTCCGAGTCCGGCGGACGAAGTTGGCCAGCCCCACCCCCCAAGGCTATAGCGCACCCGTTTTTGTGGCCTTTTTCCGCTGGACGAACTTGGCGCCCCGGCCTTCGGACGGGTATCTTTGGGCGCGGCTGTGCCTGCAGCCTATTTTTGGCACACAGAGGCACCTCGAAAAGTCTCGCGCCATTCCGAGTCCGGCGGACGAAGTTGGCCAGCCCCACCCCCCAAGGCTATAGCGCACCCGGTGTTGTGGCCTTTTTCCGCTTGACGAACATGGCGCCCGGCCTTCGGGAGGGTATTTTTGGGTGCGGCTGTTCATGAGGCCTATTTTTGGCACATTTTGGCTGCTCGATAAGTTTCGTGACATTCCGAGTCCGGCGGACGAAGTTGGCCAGCCCCACCCCCCAAGGCTATAACCCACCCGTTTTTGTGGCCTTTTTCCGCTGGACGAACTTGGCGCCCCGGCCTTCGGGTGGGTATTTTTGGGCACGGCTATTCCCGCGGCCTATTTTTGGCACATGGTGGCACCTCGCAAAGTCTCGCGCCATTCCGAGTCCGGCGGACAAAGTTGGCCAGCCCCACCCCCCAAGGCTATAGCCCACCCGTTTTTGTGGCCTTTTTCCGCTGGACGAACTTGGCGCCCCGGCCTTCGGGTGGGTATTTTTGGGCACGGCTATTCCCGCGGCCTATTTTTGGCACACGGAGGCACCTCGCAAAGTCTATCGCCATTCCGAGTCCGGCAGATGAAGTTGGCCAGCCCCACACCCCAAGGCTATTGCCCGCCCGTTTTTGTGGCCTTTTTCCGCTGGACGAACTTGGCGCCCCGGCCTTCGGGCGGGTATTTTTGTGCGCAGCTGTGCCCGCGGCCTATTTTAAGCACACGGAGGCTCCTCGTAAAGTCTCGCGCCATTCCGAGTCCGGCGGACGAAGTTGGCCAGTACCACCCCCCAAGGCTATAGCCCACCCGTTTTTGTGGCCTTTTTTCGCTGGACGAACTTGGCGCCCCGGCCTTCGGGCGGGTATTTTTGTGCGCGGCTGTTCCCGCGGCCTATTTTTGGAACACGGAGGCGCCTCGCAAAGTCTAGCGCCATTCCGAGTCCGGCGGACGAAGTTGGCCAGCCCCACCCCCCAAGGCTATAACCCACCCGTTTTTGTGGCCTTTTTCCGCTGGACGAACTTGGCGCCCCGGCCTTCGGGCGGGTATTTTTGGGTGCGGCTGTGCCCGCGGCCTACTTTTGGCACATGGAGGCGCCTCGCTAAGTTTCGCGCCATTCCGAGTCCGGCAGACGAAGTTTGCCAGCCCCACCCCCCAAGGCTATAGCCCACCCGTTTTTGTGGCCTTTTTCCGCTGGACGAACTTGGCGCCCCGGCCTTCGGACGGGTATTTTCTGGCGCGGCTGTGCCCGCGGCCTATTTTTGGCACATGGAGGTGCCTCGCAAAGTCTCGCGCCATTCCGAGTCCGGCGGACGAAGTTGGCCAGCCCCACCCGCCAAGGCTATAGCCCACCCGTTTTTGAGTTCATTTTCCGCTGGACGAACTTGGCGCCCCGGCCTTCGGGTGGGTATTTTTGGGCGCGGCTGTGCCCGCGGCTTATTTTTTGTACACGGAGGAGCCTCGCAAAGTCTCGTGCCATTCCGAGTCCGGCGGACGAAGTTGGCCAGCCCCACCCCCCAAGGATATAGCCCACCCGTTTTTGTGGCCTTTTCCCGCTGGACGAATTTGGCCCCCCGGCCTTCGGGCAGGTATTTTTGGGCGCGGCTGTGCCCGCGGCCTATTTTTGGCGCACGGTGGTGCCTCGCAAGGTCTCGCGCCATTCCGAGTCCGCCCGACGAAGTGGGCCAGCCCCACCCCCCAAGGATATAGCCCACCCGTTGTCGTGGCCTTTTTCCGCTGGACGAACTTGGCGCCCCGGCCTTCGTGCGGGTATTTTTGGGCGTGGCTCTGCCCACGGCCTATTTTTGGCACACGGAGGCACCTCGCAAAGTCTCGCGCCATTCCGAGTCCGGCGGACAAAGTTGGCCAGCCCCACCCCCCAAGGCTATAGCCCACCCGTTTTTGTCGCCTTTTTCCGCTGGACGAACTTGGCCCCCCGGCCTTCGGGCAGGTATTTTTGGGCGCGGCTGTGCCCGCGGCCTATTTTTGGCGCACGGAGGTGCCTCGCAAGGTCTCGCGCCATTCCGAGTCCGGCCGACGAAGTGGGCCAGCCCCACCCCCCAAGGCTATAGCCCACCCGTTTTTGTCGCCTTTTTCCGCTGGACGAACTTGGCGCCACGGCCTTCGGACGGGTATTTTTGGCGCGGCTGTGCCTGCGGCCTATTTTGGCACACGGAGGCACCTCGCAAAGTCTCGCGCCATTCCGAGTCCGGGACGGTTGGCCAGCCCCACCCCCAAGGCTATAGCGCCCCCGTTTGTCTGGCCTTTGTCCGCTCGACGAACTTGGCGCCCCGGCTTTCGGGCAGGTATTTTGGTGCACCTCTGTGCCCGTGGCCTATTTTTGGGACACGGAGGCACCTCGCAAAGTCTCGCGCCATTCCGAGTCCGGCGGACGAAGTTGGCCAGCCCCACCCCCCAAGGCTATAGCGCACCCGTTTTTGTGGCCTTTTTCCGCTGGACGAACATGGCGCCCCGGCCTTCGGGCGGGTATGTTTGGGGGCGGCTGTGCCACCGGCCTAATTTTGGCACACGGAGGCACCTCGAAAAGTCTCGCGCCATTCCGAGTCCGGCGGACGAAGTTGGCCAGCCCCACCCCCCAAGGCTATAGCGCACCCGTTTTTGTGGCCTTTTTCCGCTTGACGAACATGGCGCCCCGGCCTTCGGGAGGGTATTTTTGGGTGCGGCTGTGCCCACGGCCTACTTTTGGCACATGGAGGCACCTCGCTAAGTTTCGTGCCATTCCGAGTCCGGCGGACGAAGTTGGCCAGCCCCACCCGCCAAGGCTATAGCCCACCCGTTTTTGAGTTCATTTTCCGCTGGACGAACTTGGCGCCCCGGCCTTCGGGTGGGTATTTTTGGGCGCGGCTGTGCCCGCGGCTTATTTTTTGTACACGGAGGAGCCTCGCAAAGTCTCGTGCCATTCCGAGTCCGGCGGACGAAGTTGGCCAGCCCCACCCCCCAAGGATATAGCCCACCCGTTTTTGTGGCCTTTTCCCGCTGGACGAATTTGGCCCCCCGGCCTTCGGGCAGGTATTTTTGGGCGCGGCTGTGCCCGCGGCCTATTTTTGGCGCACGGAGGTGCCTCGCAAGGTCTCGCGCCATTCCGAGTCCGGCGGACGAAGTTGGCCAGCCCCACCCCCCAAGGATATAGCCCACCCGTTGTCGTGGCCTTTTTCCGCTGGACGAACTTGGCGCCCCGGCCTTCGTGCGGGTATTTTTGGGCGTGGCTCTGCCCACGGCCTATTTTTGGCACACGGAGGCACCTCGCAAAGTCTCGCGCCATTCCGAGTCCGGCGGACAAAGTTGGCCAGCCCCACCCCCCAAGGCTATAGCCCACCCGTTTTTGTCGCCTTTTTCCGCTGGACGAACTTGGCCCCCCGGCCTTCGGGCAGGTATTTTTGGGCGCGGCTGTGCCCGCGGCCTATTTTTGGCGCACGGAGGTGCCTCGCAAGGTCTCGCGCCATTCCGAGTCCGGCCGACGAAGTGGGCCAGCCCCACCCCCCAAGGCTATAGCCCACCCGTTTTTGTCGCCTTTTTCCGCTGGACGAACTTGGCGCCACGGCCTTCGGACGGGTATTTTTGGGCGCGGCTGTGCCTGCGGCCTATTTTTGGCACACGGAGGCACCTCGCAAAGTCTCGCGCCATTCCGAGTCCGGCGGACGAAGTTGGCCAGCCCCACCCCCCAAGGATATAGCGCACCCGTTTTTGTGGCCTTTTTCCGCTAGACGAACTTGGCGCCCCGGCTTTCGGGCAGGTATTTTTGGGCACCTCTGTGCCCGTGGCCTATTTTTGGGACACGGAGGCACCTCGCAAAGTCTCGCGCCATTCCGAGTCCGGCGGACGAAGTTGGCCAGCCCCACCCCCCAAGGCTATAGCGCACCCGTTTTTGTGGCCTTTTTCCGCTGGACGAACTTGGCGCCCCGGCCTTCGGACGGGTATCTTTGGGCGCGGCTGTGCCTGCAGCCTATTTTTGGCACACGGAGGCACCTCGAAAAGTCTCGCGCCATTCCGAGTCCGGCGGACGAAGTTGGCCAGCCCCACCCCCCAAGGCTATAGCGCACCCGTTTTTGTGGCCTTTTTCCGCTTGACGAACATGGCGCCCCGGCCTTCGGGAGGGTATTTTTGGGTGCGGCTGTGCCCACGGCCTACTTTTGGCACATGGAGGCACCTCGCTAAGTTTCGTGCCATTCCGAGTCCGGCGGACGAAGTTGGCCAGCCCCACCCCCCAAGGCTATAGCCCACCCGTTTTTGTGGCCTTTTCCCGCTGGACGAACTTGGCCCCCCGGCCTTCGGGCGGGTATTTTTGGGCGCGGCTTTGCCCGCGGCCTATTTTTGGCGCACGGAGGCGCCTCGCAAGGTCTCGCGCCATTCCGAGTCCGGCGGACGAAGTTGGCCAGCCCCACCCCCCAAGGATATAGCCCACCCGTTTTCGTGGCCTTTTTCCGCTGGACGAACTTGGCGCCCCGGCCTTCGGGCGGGTATTTTTGGGCGCGGCTGTGCCCGCGGCCTATTTTTGGCACACGGAGGCACCTCGCAAAGTCTCGCGCCATTCCGAGTCCGGCGGACGAAGTTGGCCAGCCCCACCCCCCAAGGCTATAGCCCACCCGTTTTTGTGGCCTTTTTCCGCTGGACGAACTTGGCGCCCCGGCCTTCGGACGGGTATTTTTGGGCGCGGCTGTGCCTGCGGCCTATTTTTGGCACACGGAGGCTCCTCGCAAAGTCTCGCGCCATTCCGAGTCCGGCGGACGAAGTTGGCCAGCCCCACCCCCCAAGGCTATAGCGCACCCGTTTTTGTGGCCTTTTTCCGCTGGACGAACTTGGCGCCCCGGCCTTCGGACGGGTATTTTTGGGCGCGGCTGTGCCTGCGGCCTATTTTTGGCACACAGAGGCACCTCGCAAAGTCTCACGCCATTCCGAGTCCGGCGGACGAAGTGGGCCAGCCCCACCCCCCAAGGCTATAGCGCACCCGTTTTTGTGGCCTTTTTCCGCTAGACGAACTTGGCGCCCCGGCCTTCGGGCGGGTATTTTTGGGTGCGGCTGTGCCCGCGGCCTACTTTTGGCACATGGAGGCGCCTCGCTAAGTTTCGCGCCATTCCGAGTCCGGCAGACGAAGTTTGCCAGCCCCACCCCCCAAGGCTATAGCCCACCCGTTTTTGTGGCCTTTTTCCGCTGGACGAACTTGGCGCCCCGGCCTTCGGACGGGTATTTTCTGGCGCGGCTGTGCCCGCGGCCTATTTTTGGCACATGGACGTGCCTCGCAAAGTCTCGCGCCATTCCGAGTCCGGCGGACGAAGTTGGCCAGCCCCACCCGCCAAGGCTATAGCCCACCCGTTTTTGAGTTCATTTTCCGCTGTACGATCCTGGCGCCCCCGCCCTTGGGTGGTTATTTTTGGGCGCGGCTGTGCCCGCGGCTTATTTTTTGTACACGGAGGAGCCTCGCAAAGTCTCGTGCCATTCCGAGTCCGGCGGACGAAGTTGGCCAGCCCCACCCCCCAAGGATATAGCCCACCCGTTTTTGTGGCCTTTTCCCGCTGGACGAATTTGGCCCCCCGGCCTTCGGGCAGGTATTTTTGGGCGCGGCTGTGCCCGCGGCCTATTTTTGGCGCACGGAGGTGCCTCGCAAGGTCTCGCGCCATTCCGAGTCCGCCCGACGAAGTGGGCCAGCCCCACCCCCCAAGGATATAGCCCACCCGTTGTCGTGGCCTTTTTCCGCTGGACGAACTTGGCGCCCCGGCCTTCGTGCGGGTATTTTTGGGCGTGGCTCTGCCCACGGCCTATTTTTGGCACACGGAGGCACCTCGCAAAGTCTCGCACCATTCCGAGTCCGGCGGACAAAGTTGGCCAGCCCCACCCCCCAAGGCTATAGCCCACCCGTTTTTGTCGCCTTTTTCCGCTGGAAGAACTTGGCGCCACGGCCTTCGGACGGGTATTTTTGGGCGCGGCTGTGCCTGCGTCCTATTTTTGGCACACGGAGGCACCTCGCAAAGTCTCGCGCCATTCCGAGTCCGGCGGACGAAGTTGGCCAGCCCCACCCCCCAAGGCTATAGCGCACCCGTTTTTGTGGCCTTTTTCCGCTAGACGAACTTGGCGCCCCGGCTTTCGGGCAGGTATTTTTGGGCACCTCTGTGCCCGTGGCCTATTTTTGGGACACGGAGGCACCTCGCAAGGTCTCGCGGCACTCCGAGTCCGGCGGACGAAGTTGGCCAGCCCCACCCCCCAAGGCTATAGCCCACCCGTTTTTGTGGCCTTTTTCCGCTGGAAGAACTTTGCGCCCCGGCCTTGGGGTCGGTATTTTTGGGCGCAGCTGTTCCCGCGGCTTATTTTTGGCACACGGAGGCGCCTTGCAAAGTCTCGCGCCATTCCGAGTCCGGCGGACGAAGTGGGCCGGCCCCACCCCCCAAGGATATAGCCCACCCGTTTTTGTGGCCTTTTTCCCTTGGACGAACTTGGCGCCCCGGCCTTCGGGCGGGTATTTTTGAGCGCGGCTGTGCCCACGGCCTATTTTTGGCACACGGAGGCACCTCGCAAAGTCTCGCGCCATTCCGAGTCCGGCGGACAAAGTTGGCCAGCCCCACCCCCCAAGGCTATAGCCCACCCGTTTTTGTCGCCTTTTTCCGCTGGACGAACTTGGCGCCCCGGCCTTCGGACGGGTATTTTTGGGCGCGGCTGTGCCTGCGGCCTATTTTTGGCACACGGAGGCACCTCGCAAAGTCTCGCGCCATTCCGAGTCTGGCGGACGAAGTGGGCCAGCCCCACCCCCCAAGGCTATAGCGCACCCGTTTTTGTGGCCTTTTTCCGCTAGACGAACTTGGCGCCCCGGCTTTCGGGCAGGTATTTTTGGGCACCTCTGTGCCCGTGGCCTATTTTTGGGACACGGAGGCACCTCGCAAAGTCTCGCGCCATTCCGAGTCCGGCGGACGAAGTTGGCCAGCCCCACCCCCCAAGGCTATAGCGCACCCGTTTTTGTGGCCTTTTTCCGCTGGACGAACTTGGCGCCCCGGCCTTCGGACGGGTATCTTTGGGCGCGGCTGTGCTTGCAGCCTATTTTTGGCACACGGAGGCACCTCGCAAAGTCTCGCGCCATTCCGAGTCCGGCGGACGAAGTTGGCCAGCCCCACCCCCCAAGGCTATAGCGCACCCGTTTTTGTGGCCTTTTTCCGCTTGACGAACATGGCGCCCCGGCCTTCGGGAGGGTATTTTTGGGTGCAGCTGTGCCCACGGCCTACTTTTGGCACATGGAGGCACCTCGCTAAGTTTCGCGCCATTCCGAGTCCGGCGGACGAAGTTGGCCAGCCCCACCCCCCAAGGCTATAGCCCACCCGTTTTTGTGGCCTTTTTCCGCTGGACGAACTTGGCGCCCTGGCCTTCGGGCGGGTATTTTTGGACGCGGCTGTGCCCGCGGCCTATTTTTGGCACACGGAGGCGCCTCGCAAATCTCGCGCCATTCCGAGTCCGGCGTTCGAAGGTTGCCAGCCCCACCCCCCAAGGCTATAGCCCACCCGTTTTTGTGGCCATTTTCCGCTGGACGAACTTGGCGCCCCGGCCTTCGGGTGGGTATTTTTGGGCACATCTGTGCCCGCGGCCTATTTTTGGGACACGGAGGTGCCTCGCAAAGTCTCGCGCCATTCCGAGTCCGGCGGACGAAGTTGGCCAGCTCCACCCCCCAAGGCTATATCCCACCCGTTTTGGTGGCCTTTTTCCGCTGGACGAACTTGTGGCCCCAGCCTTCGGGCAGGTATTTTTGGGCGCGGCTGTGCCCGCTGCTTATTTTTGGCATACGGAGGCACCTAGCAAAGTCTCGCACCATTCCGAGTCCGGCGGACGAAGTGGGCCAGCCCCACTCCCCAAGGCTATAGCACACCCGTTTTTGTGGCCTTTTTCCGCTGGACGAACTTGGCGCCCCAGCCTTCGGGCGGGTATTTTTGGGCGCGGCTGTGCCCGCGGCTTATTTTTGGCACACGGAGGCGCCTCGCCAAGTCTCGCGCCATTCCGAGTCCGGCGGACGAAGTTGGCCAGCCGCACCCCCCAAGGCTATAGCGCACCCGTTTTTGTGGCCTTTTTCCGCTGGACGAACTTGGCGCCCCGGCCTTCGGGCGGGTATTTTTGGGCCCGGAAGTGCCCGCGGCCTATATTTGGCACACGGAGAAGCCATGTAAAGTCTCTCGCCATTCCGAGTCCGGCAGACGAAGTTGGCCAGCCCCACCCCCCAAGGCTATAGCCCACCCGTTTTTGTGGCCATTTTCCGCTGGACGAACTTGGCGCCCCGGCCTTCGGGTGGGTATTTTTGGGCACGGCCGTTCCCGCGGCCTATTTTTGGGACACGGAGGTGCCTCGCAAAGTCTCGCGCCATTCCGAGTCCGGCGGACGAAGTTGGCCAGCCCCACCCCCCAAGGCTATATCCCACCCGTTTTGGTGGCCTTTTTCCGCTGGACGAACTTGTGGCCCCAGCCTTCGGGCGGGTATTTTTGGGCACGGCTGTGCCCGCTGCTTATTTTTGGCATACGGAGGCACCTCGCAAAGTCTCGCACCATTCCGAGTCCGGCGGACGAAGTGGGCCAGCCCCACTCCCCAAGGCTATAGCACACCCGTTTTTGTTGCCTTTTTCCGCTGGACGAACTTGGCGCCCCAGCCTTCGGGCGGGTATTTTTGGGCGCGGCTGTGCCCGCGGCCTATTTTTGGCACACGGAGGCGTCTCGCCAAGTCTCACGCCATTCCGAGACCGGCGGGCGAAGTTGGCCAGCCCCACCCCCCTAGGCTATAACCCACCCGTTTTTGTGGCCTTTTTCCGCTGGTCGAACTTGCCGCCCCGGCCTTCGGGCGGGTATTTTTGGGCGCGGCCGTGCCCGCGGCGTATTTTTGGCCCACGGAGGTGCCTCGCAATGTCTCGCGCCATTCCGAGTCCGGCGGACGAAGTTGGCCAGCCCCACCCCCCAAGGCTATAGCCCACCCGTTTTTGTGGCCTTTTTCCGCTGGACGAAATTGGCGCCCCGGCCTTCGGGCGGGTATTTTTGGGCGCGGCTGTGCCCGCGGCCAATTTTTGGGACACGGAGGTGCCTCGCAAAGTCTCGCGCCATTCCGAGTCCGGCGGACGAACTTGGCCAGCCCCACCCCGTAAGGCTCTAGCCCACCTGTTTTTGTGGCCTTTTTCCGCTGGACGAACTTGGCGCCCCGGCCTTCGGGCGGGTATTTTTGTGTTCGGCTGTGCCTGCGGCCTATTTTTGGCACACGGAGGCACCTCGTAAAGTCTCGCGCCATTCCGAGTCTGGCGGATGGAGTTGGCCAGCCCCACCCCCCAAGGCTATAGCCCACCCGTTTTTGTGGCCTTTTTCCGCTGGACGAACTTGGCGCCCTGGCCTTCGGGCGGGTATTTTTGGGCGTGGCTGTGCCCGCGGCCAATTTTTCGGACACAGAGGTGCCTTGCAAAGTGTCGCGCCATTCCGAGTCCGGCGGACGAAGTTGGCCAGCCCCACCCCCCAAGGCTATAGCCCACCCGTTTTTGTGGCCTTTTTCCGCTGGACGAATTTGGCGCCCCGGCCTTTGGGCGGGTATTTTTGGGCGCGGCTGTGCCCGCGGCCTTTTTTTGGCACACGGAGGTGCCTCGTAAAGTCTCGCGCCATTCCGAGTCTGGCGGATGGAGTGGGCCAGCCCCACCCCCCAAGGTATAGCCCACCCGTTTTTGTGGCCTTTTTCCGCTGGACGAACTTGGCGCCCCGGCCTTCGGGCGGGTATTTTTGGGCGCGGCTGTACCCGCGGCCAATTTTTGGGACACGGAGGTGCCTCGAAAAGTCACGCGCCATTCCGAGTCCGGCGGACGAAGTTGGTCAGCCCCACCCCGCAAGGCTATAGCCCACCCGTTTTTGTGGCCTTTTTCCGCTGGACGAACTTGGCGCCCCGGCCTTCGGGCGGGTATTTTTGTGTTCGGCTGTGCCTGCGGCCTAGTTTTGGCACATGGAGGTGCCTCGTAAAGTCTCGCGCAATTCCGAGTCTGGCGATGGAGTTGGCCAGCCCCACCCCCCAAGGCTATAGCCCACCCGTTTTTGTGGCCTTTTTCCGCTGGACGAACTTGGCGCCCCGGCCTTCGGGCGGGTATTTTTGGGCGCGGCTGTGCCCGCGGCCAATTTTTGGGACACGGAGGTGCCTCGCAAAGTCTCGCGCCATTCCGAGTCCGGCGGACGATGTGGGCCAGCCCCACCCCGCAAGGCTATAGCCCACCCGTTTTTGTGGCCTTTTTCCGCTGGACGAACTTAGCGCCCCGGCCTTCGGGAGGGTATTTTTTGGCGCGGCTGTGCCCGCGGACTATTTTATGCACACGGAGGCGTCTCGCAAAGTCTCGCGCCATTCCGAGTCCGACGGACGAAGTTGGCCAGCCCCACCCCCAAAGGCTACAGCCCACCCGTTTTTGTGGCCTTTTTCAGCTGGACCAACTTGGCGCAGCGGCCTTCGGACTGGTATTTTTGGGCGCGGCTGTGCCTGCGGCCTATTTTTGGCACACGGAGGCGCCTCGCAAAGTCTCGCGCCATTCCGAGTCCGGCGGACGAAGTTGGTCAGCCCCACCCCCCAAGGCTATAGCGCACCCGTTTTTGTGGCCTTTTTCCGCTGTACGAACTTGGCGCCCCGGCCTTCTGGCGGGTATTTTTGGGCCTGGAAGTGCCCGCGGCCTATATTTGGCACACGGAGAAGCCTTGTAAAGTCTCTCGCCATTCCGAGTCCGGCAGACGAAGTTGGCCAGCCCCACCCCCCAAGGCGATAGCCCACCCGTTTTTGTGTCCTATTTTCGCTGGACGAACTTGGCGCCCCGGCCTTCGGGTGGGTATTTTTGGGTGCAGCTGTGCCCGCGGCCTATTTTTCGGACAAGGAGGGGCCTCGCCAACTCTCGCGCCATTCCGAGTCCGGTAGACAAAGTTGGCCAGCCCCCCCCCCCAAGGCTATAGCCCACCCGTTTTTGTGGCATTTTCCGCTGGACGAACTTAGCGCCCCGGCCTTCGGGAGGGTATTTTTTGGCGCGGCTGTGCCCGCGGACTATTTTATGCACACAGAGGTGCCTCGCAAAGTCTCGCACCATTCCGAGTCCGACGGACGAAGTTGGCCAGCCCCACCCCCCAAGGCTACAGCCCACCCGTTTTTGTGGCCTTTTTCAGCTGGACGAACTTGGCGCCCCGGCCTTCGGACTGGTATTTTTGGGCGCGGCTGTGCCTGCGGCCTATTTTTGGCACACGGAGGCGCCTCGCAAAGTCTCGCGCCATTCCGAGTCCGGCGGACGAAGTTGGCCAGCCCCACCCCCCAAGGCTATAGCGCACCCGTTTTTGTGGCCTTTTTCCGCTGGACGAACTTGGCGCCCCGGCCTTCGGGCGGGTATTTTTGGGCCCAGAAGTGCCCGCGGCCTATATTTGGCACACGGAGAAGCCTTGTAAAGTCTCTCGCCATTCCGAGTCCGGCAGACGAAGTTGGCCAGCCCCACCCCCCAAGGCTATAGCCCACCCGTTTTTGTGTCCTATTTTCGCTGGACGAACTTGGCGCCCCGGCCTTCGGGCGGGTATTTTTGGGTGCAGCTGTGCCCACGGCCTATTTTTGGGACAAGGAGGGGCCTCGCCAACTCTCGCGCCATTCCGAGTCCGGTAGACAAAGTTGGCCAGCCCCCCCCCCCCAGGCGATAGCCCACCCGTTTTTGTGGCCTTTTTCCGCTGGACGAACTTGGCACCCCGGCCTTCGGGCGGGTATTTTTGGGGGCGGCTGTGCCCGCGGACTATTTTTGGCACACGGAGGCGCTTCACAAAGTCTCCCGCCATTCCGAGTCCGACGGACGAAGTTTGCCAACCCCACCCCCCAAGGCTATAGCCCACCCGTTTTTGTGGCCTTTTTCCGCTGGACGAACTTGGTGCCCCGGCCTTCGGACGGGTATTTTTTGGCGCGGCTGTGCCTGCGGCCTATTTTTGGCACACGGAGGTGCCTCGCAAAGTCTCGCGCCATTCCAAGTCCGGCGGACGAAGTCGGCCCGCCCCACCCCCCAAGGCTATAGCCCACCCGTTTTTGTGGCCTTTTTCAGATGGCCGAACTTGGCGCCCCGGCCTTCGGATGGATATTTTTGGGCGCGGCTGTGCCTGCGGCCTATTTTTGGCACACGGAGTTGCCTCGCCAAGTGTCGTGCCATTTCGAGTCCGGCGGACGAAGTTGGCCAGCCCCACCCCCCAAGGCTATAGCGCACCCGTTTTTGTGGCCTTTTTCCGCTGGACGAACTTGGGGCCCCGGCCTTCGGGCGGGTATTTTTTGGCCCGGCTTTGCCCGCGGCCTATTTTTGGCACACGGAGAAGCCTTGTAAAGTCTCGCGTCATTCCGAGTCCGGCAGACGAAGTTGGCCAGCCCCACCCCCCAAGGCTATAGCCCACCCGTTTTTGTGGCCATTTTTCGCTGGATGAACTTGGCGCCCCAGCCTTCGGGCGGGTATTTTTGGGCGCGCCTATGCCCGCAGCCTATTTTTGGGACAAGGAGGAGCCTCGCCAAGTCTCGCTCCATTCCGAGTCCGGCAGACGAAGTTGGCCAGCCCCCCCCCAAGGCTATAGCCCACCCGTTTTTGTGGCCTTTTTCCGCTGGACGAACTTGGCGCCCCGGCCTTCGGGCGGGTATTTTTGGGTGCGGCTGTGCCCGCGGCCTATTTTTGGCACACGGAGGCACCTCGCAAAGTCTCGCGCCATTCCGAGTCCGGCGGACGAAGTGGGCCAGCCCCACTCCCCAAGGCTATAGCACACCCGTTTTTGTTGCCTTTTTCCGCTGGACGAATTTGGCGCCCCGGCCTTCGGGCTGGTATTTTTGGGTGCGGCTGTGCCCGCGGCCTATTTTTGGCACACGGAGGTGCCTCACAATGTCTCGCGCCATTCCGAGTCCGGCGGACGAAGTTGGCCAACCCCACCCCCCAAGGCTATAGCCCACCCGTTTTTGTGGCCTTTTTCTGCTGGACGAACTTGGTGCCCCAGCCTTCGGGCGGGTATTTTTGGGCGCGCCTATGCCCGCAGCCTATTTTTGGGACAAGGAGGCGCCTCGCCAAGTCTCGCGCCATTCCGAGTCCGGCAGACGAAGTTGGCCAGCCCCCCCCCCCAAGGCTATAGCCCACCCGTTTTTGTGGCCTTTTTCCGCCGGACGATCTTGGCGCCCCGGCCTTCGGGTGGGTATTTTTGGACGCGGCTGTGCCCGCGGCCTATTTTTGGCACACGGAGTCGCCTCGCAAAGTCTCGCGCCATTCCGAGTCCGGCAGACGAAGTGGGCCAGCCCCACCCCTCAAGGCTATAGCCCACCCGTTTTTGTGGCCTTTTTCCGCTGGACGAACTTGGTGTCCCGCCCTTCGGGCAGGTATTTTTGGCAGCGGCTGTGGCCGCGGCATATTATTGGCACACGGAGGCGCCTCGCAAAGTCTCGCGCCATTCCGAGTCCGACGGGCGAAGTTGGCCAGCCCCACCCCCCGAGGCTATAGCCCACCCATTTTTGTGGCCTTTTTCCGCTGGACGAACTTGGCGCCCCGGCTTTCGGGTGGGTATTTTTGGGTGCGGCTGTGCCCGCGGCCTATTTTTGGCACACGGAGGCGCCTCGCAAAGTCTCGCGCCATTCCGAGTACGGCGGACGAAGTTGACCAGCCCCACCCCCCAAGGCTATAGCCCACCCATTTTTGTGGCCTTTTTCCGCTGGACGAACTTGGCGCCCCAGCCTTCGGGCGGGTATTTTTTGGCGCGGCTGTGCCCGCCTATTTTTTACACGGAGGCGCCGCAATGTCTCGCGCGTTCAAGTCCACGAAGTTGGCCAGCCCTACCCCCCAAGGCTATAGCCCACACGTTTTTGTGGCCTTTTTCCGCTGGACGAACTTGGCGCCCCAGCCTTCGGGCGTGTATTTTTGGGCGCGACTGTGCCCGCGGCCTATTTTTGGGAGACGCAGGTGCCTCACAATATCTCGCCCCATTCCGAGTCCGGCGGACGAACTTGGCTAGCCCCACCCCCCAATGCTATAGCCCACCTGTTTTTGTGGCCTTTTTCCACTGGACAAACTTGGCGCCCCGTCCTTCGGAGGGGTATTTTTGGGCATGGCTGTGGCCGCGGCCTATTTTTGACACATGGAGGCGCGTCGCAAAGTCTCGCCCCATTCCGAGTCCGACGGGCGAAGTTGGCCAGCCCCACCCCCCGAGGCTATAGCCCACCCGTTTTTGTGGCCTTTTTCCGCAGGACGATCTTGGCGCCCCGGCCTTCGGGTGGGTATTTTTGGGCGTGGCTGTGCCCGCGGACTATTATTGGCACCCGGAGGTGCCACGTTAAGTCTCGCGCCATTCCGAGTCCGACGGACGAAGTTGGCCAGCCCCACCCCCTAAGGCTATAGCCCACCCGTTTTTGTGGCCTTTTTCTGCTGGACGAACTTGGGGCCCCGGCCTTCGGGCGGGTATTTTTGGGCCCGGCTTTGCCCGCGGCCTATTTTTGGCACACGGAGAAGCCTTGTAAAGTCTCGCGCCATTCCGAGTCCGGCAGACGAAGTTGGCCAGCCCCACCCCCCAAGGCTATAGCCCACCCGTTTTTGTGGCCTTTTTTCGCTGGATGAACTTGGCGCCCCAGCCTTCGGGCGGGTATTTTTGGGCGCGCCTATGCCCGCAGCCTATTTTTCGGACAAGGAGGCGCCTCGCCAAGTCTCGCGCCATTCCGAGTCCGGCAGACGAAGTTGGCCAGCCCCCCCCCCCCCCAAGGCTATAGCCCACCCGTTTTTGTGGCCTTTTTCTGCTGGACGAACTTGGCGCCCCGGCCTTCGGGCGGGTATTTTTGGGCGCGGCTGTGCCCGCGGCCTATTTTTGGCACACGGAGGCACATCGCAAAGTCTCGCGCCATTCCGAGTCCGGCGGACGAAGTGGGCCAGCCCCACTCCCCAAGGCTATAGCACACCCGTTTTTGTTGCCTTTTTCCGCTGGACGAATTTGGCGCCCCGGCCTTCGGGCTGGTATTTTTGGGTGCGGCTGTGCCCGCGGCCTATTTTTTGCACACGGAGGCGGCTCACAATGTCTCGCGCCATTCCGAGTCCGGCGGACGAAGTTGGCCAACCCCACCCCCCAAGGCTATAGCCCACCCGTTTTTGTGGCCTTTTCCGCTGGACGAACTTGGTGCCCCAGCCTTCGGGCGGGTATTTTTGGGCGCGGCTGTGCCCACGGCCTATTTTTGGGACATGGAGGAGCCTCGCAAAGTCTCGCGCCATTCCGAGTACGGCGGACGAAGTTGACCAGCCCCACCCCCCAAGGCTATAGCCCACCCATTTTTGTGGCCTTTTTCCGCTGGACGAACTTGGCGCCCCGGCCTTCGGGCGGGTATTTTTTGGCGCGGCTGTGCCCGCGGCCTATTTTTGGCACACGGAGGCGCCTCGCAATGTCTCGCGCCGTTCCAAGTCCGGCGGACGAAGTTGGCCAGCCCTACCCCCCAAGGCTATAGCCCACACGTTTTTGTGGCCTTTTTCCGCTGGACGAACTTGGCGCCCCAGCCTTCGGGCGTGTATTTTTGGGCGCGACTGTGCCCGCGGCCTATTTTTGGGAGACGCAGGTGCCTCACAATATCTCGCGCCATTCCGAGTCCGGCGGACGAAGTTGGCCAGCCCCACCCCCCAAGGCTATAGCCCACCCGTTTTTGTGGCCTTTTTCCGCTGGACGAACTTGGCGCCCCGGCCTTCGGGCGGGTATTTTTTGACGCGGCTGTGCCCGCGGCCTATTTTTGGCACACGGAGGTGCCTCGCAATGTCTCGCACCATTCCAAGTCCGGCGGACGAAGTGGGCCAGCCCCACCCCCCAAGGCTATAGCCCACACGTTTTTGTGGCCTTTTTCCGCTGGACGAACTTGGCGCCCGGGCCTTCGGGCGGGTATTTTTGGGCGCGACTGTGCCCGCGGCCTATTTTTGGGAGACGGAGGTGCCTCGCAATGTCTCGCACCATTCCAAGTCCGGCGGACGAAGTTGGCCAGCCCCACCCCCCAAGGCTATAGCCCACACGTTTTTGTGGCCTTTTTCCGCTGGACGAACTTGGCGCCCCGGCCTTCGGGCGGGTATTTTTGGGCATGGCTGTGACCGCGGCCTATTTTTGGGACACGGAGGTGCCTCGCAAAGTTTCGCGCCATTCCGAGTCCGGCGGACGAAGTTGACCAGCCCCACCCCCCAAGGCTATAGCCCACCCGTTTTTGTGGCCTTTTTCCGCTGGACGATCTTGGCGCCCCGGCCTTCGGGTGGGTATTTTTGGGCGTGGCTGTGCCCGCGGACTATTATTGGCACACGGAGGTGCCACGTTAAGTCTCGCGCCATTACGAGTCCGACGGACGAAGTTGGCCAGCCCCACCCCCTAAGGCTATAGCCCACCCGTTTTTGTGGCCTTTTTCTGCTGGACGAACTTGGCGCCCCGGCCTTCGGGCTGGTATTTTTGGGCGCGGCTGTGCCCGCGGCCTATTTTTGGGACACGGAGGTGCCTCGCTAAGTCTCGCGCCATTCCGAGACCGGCGGACGAAGTTGGCCAGCCCCACCCCCAAGGCTATAGCCCACCCGTTTTTGTGGCCTTTTTCCGCTGGACGAACTTGGCGCCCCGGCCTTCGGGCGGGTATTTTTGGGCGCGGCTGTGCCCGCGGCCTATTTTTGGGAGACGCAGGTGCCTCGCAATGTCTCGCGCCATTCCGAGTCCGGCGGACGAAGTTGGCCATCCCCACCCCCCAAGGCTATAGCCCACCCGTTTTTGTGGCCTTTTTCCGCTGGACGAACTTGGCGCCCGGGCCTTCGGGCGGGTATTTTTGCGGCTGTGCCCATTTTTGGCACACGGAGGCGCCGCAATGTCTCGCGCCATTCCAAGTCCGGCGGATTGGGCCAGCCCCACCCCCAAGGCTATAGCCCACACGATTTTGGGGCCTTTTTCCGCTGGACGAACTTGGCGCCCGGGCCTTCGGGCGGGTATTTTTGGGCGCGACTGTGCCCGCGGCCTATTTTTGGGAGACGCAGGTGCCTCGCAATGTCTCGCGCCATTCCGAGTCCGGCGGACGAAGTTGGCCAGCCCCACCCCCCAAGGCTATAGCCCACCCGTTTTTGTGGCCTTTTTCCGCTGGACGAACTTGGCGCCCCGGCCTTCGGGCGGGTATTTTTTGGCGCGGCTGTGCCCGCGGCCTATTTTTTGCACACGGAGGTGCCTCGCAATGTCTCGCGCCATTCCAAGTCCGGCGGACGAAGTGGGCCAGCCCCACCCCCCAAGGCTATAGCCCACACGTTTTTGTGGCCGTTTTCCGCTGGACGAACTTGGCGCCCTGGCCTTCGGGCGGGTATTTTTGGGCGCGACTGTGCCCGCGGCCTATTTTTGGGAGACGGAGGTGCCTCGCAATGTCTCGCACCATTCCAAGTCCGGCGGACGAAGTTGGCCAGCCCCACCCCCCAAGGCTATAGCCCACACGTTTTTGTGGCCTTTTTCCGCTGGACGAACTTGGCGCCCCGGCCTTCGGGCGGGTATTTTTGGGCATGGCTGTGACCGCGGCCTATTTTTGGGACACGGAGGTGCCTCGCAAAGTTTCGCGCCATTCCGAGTCCGGCGGACGAAGTTGACCAGCCCCACCCCCCAAGGCTATAGCCCACCCGTTTTTGTGGCCTTTTTCCGCTGGACGATCTTGGCGCCCCGGCCTTCGGGTGGGTATTTTTGGGCGCGGCTGTGCCCGCGGACTATTATTGGCACACGGAGGTGCCACGTTAAGTCTCGCGCCATTACGAGTCCGACGGACGAAGTTGGCCAGCCCCACCCCCTAAGGCTATAGCCCACCCGTTTTTGTGGCCTTTTTCTGCTGGACGAACTTGGCGCCCCGGCCTTCGGGCTGGTATTTTTGGGCGCGGCTGTGCCCGCGGCCTATTTTTGGGACACGGAGGTGCCTCGCTAAGTCTCGCGCCATTCCGAGACCGGCGGACGAAGTTGGCCAGCCCCACCCCCCAAGGCTATAGCCCACCCGTTTTTGTGGCCTTTTTCCGCTGGACGAACTTGGCGCCCCGGCCTTCGGGCGGGTATTTTTGGGCGCGGCTGTGACCGCGGCCTATTTTTGGGACACGGAGGCGCCTCGCAAATTTGGGGCCATTCCGAGTCCGGCGGACGAAGTTGACCAGCCCCACCCCCCAAGGCTATAGCCCACCCGTTTTTGTGGCCTTTTTCCGCTGGACGAACTTGGCGCCCCGGCCTTCGGGCGGGTATTTTTGGGCGCGGCTATGCCGGCGGCCTATTTTTGCGACACGGAGGCGTCTCACAAAGTTTCGCGCCATTCCGAGTCCGGCGGACGAAGTGGGCCAGCCCCACCCCCCAATGCTATAGCCCACCCGTTTTTGTGGCCTTTTTCCGCTGGACGAACTTGGCGCCCTGACCTTCGGGCGTGTATTTTTGGGCGCGGCTGTGACCGCGGCCTATTTTTGGGACACAGAGGCGCCTCGCAAAGTCTTGCGCCATTCCGAGTCCGGCGGACGAAGTTGGCCAGCCCCACCCCCCAAGGCTATAGCCCACCCGTTTTTGTGGCCTTTTTCCGCTGGACGATCTTGGCGCCCCGGCCTTCGGTTGGGTATTTTTGGACGCGGCTGTGCCCGCGGCCTATTTTTGGCACACGGAGTCGCCTCGCAAAGTCTCGCGCCATTCCGAGTCCGGCGGACGAAGTGGGCCAGCCCCACCCCTCAAGGCTATAGCCCACCCGTTTTTGTGGCCTTTTTCCGCTGGACGAACTTGGCGTCCCGGACTTTGGGCAGGTATTTTTGGCCGCGGCTGTGGCCGTGGCCTATTATTGGCACACGGAGGCGCCTCGCAAAGTCTCGCGCCATTCCGAGTCCGACGGGCGAAGTTGGCCAGCCCCACCCCCCAAGGCTATAGCCCACCCGTTTTTGTGGCCTTTTTCCGCTGGACGAACTTGGCGCCCTGGCCTTCGGGCGTGTATTTTAGGGCGCGGCTGTGACCGCGGCCTATTTTTGGGACACAGAGGTGCCTCGCAAAGTCTTGTGCCATTCCGAGTCCGGCGGACGAAGTTGGCCAGCCCCACCCCCCAAGGCTATAGCCCACCCGTTTTTGTGGCCTTTTTCCGCTGGACGATCTTGGCGCCCCGGACTTCGGGCGTGTATTTTTGGACGCGGCTGTGCCCGCGGCCTATTTTTGGCACACGGAGTCGCCTCGCAAAGTCTCGCGCCATTCCGAGTCCGGCGGACGAAGTGGGCCAGCCCCACCCCTCAAGGCTATAGCCCACCCGTTTTTGTGGCCTTTTTCCGCTGGACGAACTTGGCGTCCCGGCCTTTGGGCAGGTATTTTTGGCCGCGGCTGTGGCCGTGGCCTATTATTGGCACACGTAGGCGCCTCGCAAAGTCTCGCGCCATTCCGAGTCCGACGGGCGAAGTTGGCCAGCCCCACACCCCAAGGCTATAGCCCACCCGTTTTTGTGGCCTTTTTCCGCTGGACGAACTTGGCGCCCCGGCCTTCGGGTGGGTATTTTTGGGCGCGGCTGTGCCCGCGGCCTATTTTTGGGACACAGAGGCGCCTCGCAAAGTCTCGCGCCATTCCGAGTCCGGCGGACGAAGTTGGCAAGCCCCACCCCCCAAGGCTATAGCCCACCCGTTTTTGTGGCCTTTTTCTGCAGGACGAACTTGGCGCCCCGCACTTCGGGCGGGTATTTTTGGGCGTGGCTGTGCCCGCGGCCTATTTTTGGGACACGGAGGCGCCTCGCAAAGTCTCGCGCCATTCCGTGTCCGTCGGATGAAGTTGGCCAGCCCCACCCCCAAAGGCTATAGCCCACCCGGTTTTGTGGCCTTTTTCCGCTGGACGAACTTGGCGCCCCGGCCTTCGGGTGGGTATTTTTGGGCGCGGCTGTGCCCGCGGCCTATTTTTGGCACACGGAGGCGCCTCGCAAATTCTTTCGCCATTCCTATCCGGCGGACGAAGTTGGCCTGCCCCATCCCCCAAGGCTATAGCCCACCCGTTTTTGTGGCCTTTTTCCGCAGGACGAACTCGGCGCCCCGGAATTCGGGCGGGTATTTTTCGGCGCGGCTGTGCCCGCAGCCTATTTTTGGTACACGGAGGCGCCTCGCAAATTCTCGCCCAATTCCGAGTCCGGCGGACGAAGTTGGCCAGCCCCACCCCCCAAGGCTATAGCCCACCCGTTTTTGTGGCCTTTTTCCGCTGGACGATCTTGGCGCCCCGGCCTTCGGGTGGGTATTTTTGGACGCGGCTGTGCCCGCGGCCTATTTTTGGCACACGGAGTTGCCTCGCAAAGTCTCGCGCCATTCCGAGTCCGGCGGACGAAGTGGGCCAGCCCCACCCCTCAAGGCTATAGCCCACCCGTTTTTGTGGCCTTTTTCCGCTGGACGAACTTGGCGTCCCGGCCTTTGGGCAGGTATTTTTGGCCGCGGCTGTGGCCGTGGCCTATTATTGGCACACGGAGGCGCCTCGCAAAGTCTCGCGCTATTCCGAGTCCGACGGGCGAAGTGGGCCAGCCCCACCCCCCAAGGCTATAGCCCACCCGTTTTTGCGGCCTTTTTCCGCTGGACGAACTTGGCGCCCTGGCCTTCGGGCGTATATTTTAGGGCGCGGCTGTGCCCGCGGCCTATTTTTGGGACACAGAGGCGCCTCGCAAAGTCTTGCGCCATTCCGAGTCCGGCGGACCAAGTTGGCCAGCCCCACCCCCCAAGGCTATAGCCCACCCGTTTTTGTGGCCTTTTTCCGCTGGACGATCTTGGCGCCCCGGACTTCGGGCGTGTATTTTTGGACGCGGCTGTGCCCACGGCCTATTTTTGGCACACGGAGTCGCCTCGCAAAGTCTCGCGCCATTCCGAGTCCGGCGGACGAAGTGGGCAAGCCCCACCCCTCAAGGCTATAGCCCACCCGTTTTTGTGGCCTTTTTCCGCTGGACAAACTTGGCGTCCCGGCCTTTGGGCAGGTATTTTTAGCCGCGGCTGTGGCCGTGGCCTATTATTGGCACACGTAGGCGCCTCGCAAAGTCTCGCGCCATTCCGAGTCCGACGGGCGAAGTTTGCCAGCCCCACCCCCCAAGGCTATTGCCCACCCGTTTTTGTGGCCTTTTTCCGCTGGACGAACTTGGCGCCCCGGCCTTCGGGTGGGTTATTTTGGGCGCGGCTGTGCCCGCGGCCTATTTTTGGGACACAGAGGCGCCTCGCAAAGTCTCGCGCTATTCCGAGTCCGGCGGACGAAGTTGGCAAGCCCCACCCCCCAAGGCTATAGCCCACCCGTTTTTGTGGCCTTTTTCTGCAGGACGAACTTGGCGCCCCGCACTTCGGGCGGGTATTTTTGGGCGTGTCTGTGTCCGCGGCCTATTTTTGGGACACGGAGGCGCCTCGCAATGTCTCGCGCCATTCCGTGTCCGGCGGATGAAGTTGGCCAGCCCCACCCCCAAAGGCTATAGCCCACCCGTTTTTGTGGCCTTTTTCCGCTGGACGAACTTGGCGCCCCGGCCTTCGGGTGGGTATTTTTGGGCGCGGCTGTGCCCGCGGCCTATTTTTGGCACACGGAGGCGCCTCGCAAATTCTTTCGCCATTCCTATGCGGCGGACGAAGTTGGCCTGCCCCATCCCCCAAGGCTATAGCCCACCCGTTTTTGTGGCCTTTTTCCGCAGGACGAACTCGGCGCCCCGGAATTCGGGCGGGTATTTTTCGGCGCGGCTGTGCCCGTGGCCTATTTTTGGTACACGGAGGCGCCTCGCAAATTCTCGCCCAATTCCGAGTCCGGCGGACGAAGTTTGCCAGCCCCACCCCCCAAGGCTATAGCCCAACCGTTTTTGTGGCTTTTTTCCGCTGGACGAACTTGGCAACCCGGCCTTCGGGCGGGTATTTTTAGGCGCGGCTGTGCCCGCGGCCTATTTTTGGCACACGGAGGCGCCTCGCAAAGTCTCGCTCCATTCCGAGTCCGTCGGACGAAGTTGGCCAGCCCCACCCCCCAAGGCTATAGCCCACCCGTTTTTGTGGCCTTTTTCCGCTGGACGAACTTGGCGCCCCGGCCTTCCAGCGATTATTTTTGGACGCGGCTGTGACCGCGGCCTATTTTTGGGACACGGAGGCACCTCGCAATGTCTCGCGCCATTCCGAGCCCGGCGGACGAAGTTGGCCAGCCCCACCCCCCAAGGCTATAGCCCACCCGTTTTTGTGGCCTTTTTCCGTTGGACGAACTTGGCGCCCCGGCCTTCGGGCGGGTATTTTTGGGCCGGCTGTGCCCGCGGCCTATTTTAGGGAAACGGAGGCACCTCACAAAGTATCGCGCAATTCCGAGTCCGTTGGACGAAGTTGGCAAGCCCCACCCCCCAAGGCTATAGCCCACCCGATTTTGTGGCCTTTTTCCGCTGGACGAACTTGGCGCCCTGGCCTTCGGGCTGGTATTTTTCGGCGCGGCTGTGCCCGCTTCCTATTATTGGCACACGGAGGCGCCTCGCAAAGCCCCGCGCCGTTCCGAGTCAGGCGGACGAAGTTGGCCAGGCCCACCCCCCAAGGCTGTAGCCCACCCGTTTTACTGGCCTTTTTCCGCTGGACGAACTTGGCGCCCCGGCCTTCGGGTGGGTATTTTTGGGTGCGGCTTTGCCCGCGGCCTATTTTTGGCGCACGGAGGCTGCTCGCAAAGTCTCGCGCCATTCCGAGTCCATCGGACGAAGTTGGCAAGCCCCACCCCCCAAGGCTATAGCCCACCCGTTTTTGTGGCCTTTTTCCGCTGGACGAACTTGGCGCCCTGGCCTTCGGGCTGGTATTTTTCGGCGCGGCCGTGCCCGCTTCCTATTATTGGCACACGGAGGCGCCTCGCAAAGCCCCGCGCCGTTCCGAGTCAGGCGGACGAAGTTGGCCAGGCCCACCCCCCAAGGCTGTAGCCCACCCGTTTTACTGGCCTTTTTCCGCTGGACGAACTTGGCGCCCCGGCCTTCGGGTGGGTATTTTTGGGTGCGGCTTTGCCCGCGGCCTATTTTTGGCGCACGGAGGCTGCTCGCAAAGTTTCGCGCCATTCCGAGTCCATCGGACGAAGTTGGCAAGCCCCACCCCCCAAGGCTATAGCCCACCCGTTTTTGTGGCCTTTTTCCGCTGGACGAACTTGGCGCCCTGGCCTTCGGGCTGGTATTTTTCGGCGCGGCCGTGCCCGCTTCCTATTATTGGCACACGGAGGCGCCTCGCAAAGCCCCGCGAGTCCGCGACGAAGTTGGCCAGGCCCACCCCCCAAGGCTGTAGCCCACCCGTTTTACTGGCCTTTTTCCGCTGGACGAACTTGGCGCCCCGGCCTTCGGGTGGGTATTTTTGGGTGCGGCTTTGCCCGCGGCCTATTTTTGGGACACAGAGGTGCCTCGAAAAGTCTCGCGCCATTCCGAGTCCGGCGGACGATGTTGGCCAGCCCCACCCTCCAAGGCTATAGCACACCCGTTTTTGTGGCATTTTTCCGCTGGACGAACTTGGCGCCCCGGCCTTCGGGCGGGTATTTTTGGGCGCGGCTGTGCCCGCGGACTATTTTTGGCACACGGAGGCGCCTCACAAAGTCTCGCTCCATTCCGAGTCCGATGGACGAAGTTTGCCAGCCCCACCCCCCAAGGCTATAGCCCACCCGTTTTTGTGGCCTTTTTCTGCTGGACGAACTTGGTGCCCTGGCCTTCGGGCTGGTATTTTTGGGCGGTGCTGGGACCGCGGCCTATTTTTGGGACACGGAGGCGCCTCGCAAAGTCTCGCGCCATTCCGAGTCCGGCGGACGAAGTTGGCCAGCCCCACCCCCCAAGGCTATAGCCCACCCGTTTTTGTGGCCTTTTTCCGCTGGACGATCTTGGCGCCCCGGCCTTCGGGTGGGTATTTGTGGACGCGGCTGTGCCCGCAGCCTATTTTTGGCACACGGAGTCGCCTCGCAAAGTCTCGCGCCATTCCGAGTCCGGCGGATGAATTGGGCCAGCCCCACCCCCTAAGGCTATAGCCCACCCGTTTTTCTGGCCTTTTTCCGCTGGACGAACTTGGCGCCCTGGCCTTCGGGCGTGTATTTTTGGGCGTGGCTGTGACCGCGGCCTATTTTTGGGAGACAGAGGCGCCTCGCAAAGTCTTGCGCCATTCCGTGTCCGGCGGACGAAGTTGGCCAGCCCCACCCCCCAAGGCTATAGCCCACCCGTTTTTGTGGCCTTTTTCCGCTGGACGATCTTGGCGCCCCGGCCTTCGGGCGGGTATTTTTGGGCGTGGCTGTGACCGCGGACTATTTTTGGCACACGGAGGTGCCTCGTTAAATCTCGCGCCATTCCGAGTCCGACGGACGAAGTTGGCCAGCCCCACCCCCTAAGGCTATAGCCCACCCGTTTTTGTGGCCTTTTTCTGCTGGACGAACTTGGCGCCCCGGCCTTCGGGCGGGTATTTTTGGGCGCGGCTGTGCCCGCAGCCTATTTTTGGGACACGGAGGTGCCTCGCTAAGTCTCGCGCCATTCCAAGACCGGCGGACGAAGTTGGCCAGCCCCACCCCCCAAGGCTATAGCCCACCCGTTTTTGTGGCCTTTTTCCGCTGGACGAACTTGGCGCCCTGGCCTTCGGGCGGGTATTTTTGGGCGTGGCTGTGACCGCGGCCTATTTTTGGGACACGGAGGTGCCTCGCAAAGTTTCACGCCATTCCGAGTCCGGCGGACGAAGTTGGCCAGCCCCACCCCCCAAGGCTATAGCCCACCCGTTTTTGTGGCCTTTTTCCGCTGGACGAACTTGGCGTCTCGGCCTTCGGGCAGGTATTTTTGGCCGCGGCTGTGGCCGTGGCCTATTATTGGCACATGGAGGCGCCTCGCAAAGTTTCACGCCATTCCGAGTCCGGCGGACGAAGTTGGCCAGCCCCACCCCCCAAGGCTATAGCCCACCCGTTTTTGTGGCCTTTTTCCGCTGGACGAACTTGGCGTCTCGGCCTTCGGGCAGGTATTTTTGGCCGCGGCTGTGGCCGTGGCCTATTATTGGCACATGGAGGCGCCTCGCAAAGTCTCGCGCCATTCCTAGTCCGACGGGCGAAGTTGGCCAGCCCCACCCCCCAAGGCTATAGCCCACCCGTTTTTGTGGCCTTTTTCCGCTGGACGAACTTGGCGCCCCGGCCTTCGGGCGGGTAATTTTGGGCGCGGCTGTGCCCGCGGCCTATTTTTGGGACACGGAGGCGCCTCGCAAAGTCTCGCGCCATTCCGAGTCCGGCGGACGAAGTTGGCAAGCCCCACCCCCCAAGGCTATAGCCCACCCGTTTTTGTGGCCTTTTTCCGCAGGACGAACTTGGCGCCCCGAACTTCGGGCAGGTATTTTTGGGCGCCGCTGTGCCCGTGGCCTATTTTTGGGACACGGAGGCGCCTCGCAAAGTCTCGCGCCATTCCGAGTCCGGCGGACGAAGTTGGCAAGCCCCACCCCCCAAGGCTATAGCCCACCCGTTTTTGTGGCCTTTTTCCGCAGGAAGAACTTGGCGCCCCGAACTTCGGGCAGGTATTTTTGGGCGCCGCGGTGCCCGCGGCCTATTTTTGGGACACGGAGGCGCCTCGCAAAGTCTCGCGCCATTCCGTGTCCGGCGGATGAAGTTGGCCAGCCCCACCCCCAAAGGCTATAGCCCACCCGTTTTTGTGGCCTTTTTCCGCTGGACGAACTTGGCGCCCCGGCCTTCGGGTGGGTATTTTTGGGCGCGGCTCTGCCCGCGGCCTATTTTTGGAACATGGAGGGGCCTGGTAAAGTCTTTCGCCATTCCTATCCGGCGGACGAAGTTGGCCTGCCCCACCCCCCATGGCTATAGCCCACTCGTTTTTGTGGCCTTTTTCCGCAGGACGAACTCGGCGCCCCGGAATTCGGGCGGGTATTTTTGGGCGCGGCTGTGCCCACGGCCTGTTTTTGGTACACGGAGGCGCCTCGCAAATTCTCGCCCAATTCCGAGTCCGGCGGACGAAGTGGGCCAGCCCCACCCCCCAAGGCTATAGCCCACCCGTTTTTGTGGCCTTTTTCCGCTGGACGAACTTGGCGACCCGGCCTTCGGGCAAGTATTTTTTAGCGCAGCTGTGCCCGCGGCCTATTTTTGGCACATGGAGGCACCTCACAAAGTCTCGCGCCATTCCGAGTCCGTCGGACGAAGTTGGCCAGCCCCACCCCCCAAGGCTATAGCCCAACCGTTTTTGTGGCCTTTTTCCGTTGGACGAACTAGGCGCCCCGGCCTTCGGGCGGGTATTTTTGGGCGCGGCTGTGCCCGCGGCCTATTTTTGGGACACGGAGGTTCCTCACAAAGTATCGCGCCATTCCGAGTCCGTTGGACGAAGTTGGCCAGCCCCACCCCCCAAGGCTATAGCCCACCCGTTTTTGTGGCCTTTTTCCGCTGAACGAACTTGGCGCCCTGGCCTTCGGACGGGTATTTTTGGGCGCGGCTGTGCCCGCGGCCTATTTTTGGGACATGGAGGTGCCTCGCAAAGTCTCTTACCATTCCAAGTCCGGCGGACGAAGTTGGCCTGCCCCACCCCCCAAGGCTATAGCCCACCCGTTTTTGTGGCCTTTTTCCGCTGGACGAACATGGCGCCCCGGCCTTCAGGCGGGTATTTTTGGGCGCAGCTGTGTTCGTGGCCTAATTTTCGCACACGGAGGCGCCTCGCTAAGTCTCGCGGCATTCCGAGTCCGGCGGACGAAATTTGCCGGCCCCACCCCCCAAGGCTATAGCACACCCGTTTTTGTGGCCTTTTTCCACTGGACGAACTTGGCGCCCCGGCCTTCGGGCGGTTATTTTTGGGCGCGGCTGTGCCCGTTGCCTATTTTTGGCACACGGAGGTACCTCGCAAAGTCTCGCGCCATTCTGAGTCCGGCGGACGAAGTTGGCCAGCCCCACCCCCCAAGGCTATAGCCCACCCGTTTTTGTGGCCTTTTTCCGCTGGACGAACTTGGCGCCCCGGCCTTCGGGCGGGTATTTTTGCGCGCGGCTGTGCCTGCGGCCTATTTTTGACGTTCGGAGGCACCTCGCAATGTCTCGAGCCATTCCGAGTCCGGCGGACGAAGTTGGCCAGCCCCACCCCCCCAAGGCTATAGCCCACCCGTTTTACTGGCCTTTTTCCGCTGGACGAATTTGGCGCCCCGGCCTTCGGGAGGGTCTTTTTGGGCGCGGCTGTGCCCGTGGCCTATTTTTGGCACATGGAGGCGCCTCGCAAAGTCTCGCGCCATTCCGAGTCCGGCGGACGAAGTCGGCCAGCCCCACCCCCCATCGCTATAGCCCACCCGTTTTTGTGGCCTTTTTCCGCTGGACGAACTTGGCGCCCCGGCCTTCGGGCGGGTATTTTTGGGCGCGGCTGTGCCTGCGGCCTATTTTTGACGTTCGGAGGCACCTCGCAATGTCTCGAGCCATTCCGAGTCCGGCGGATGAAGTTGGCCACCCCCACCCCCCCAAGGCTATAGCCCACCCGTTTTACTGGCCTTTTTCCGCTGGACGAATTTGGCGCCCCGGCCTTCGGGAGGGTATTTTTGGGCGCGGCTGTGCCCGTGGTCTATTTTTGGCACATGGAGGCGCCTCGCAAAGTCTCGCGCCATTCCGAGTCCGGCGGACGAAGTCGGCCAGCCCCACCCCCCATCGCTATATCCCACCCGTTTTTGTGGCCTTTTTCCGTTGGACGAACTAGGCGCCCCGGCCTTCGGGCGGGTATTTTTGGGCGCGGCTGTGCCCGCGGCCTATTTTTGGGACACGGAGGTGCCTCACAAAGTATCGCGCCATTCCGAGTCCGGTGGACGAAGTTGGCCAGCCCCACCCCCCAAGGCTATAGCCCACCCGTTTTTGTGGCCTTTTTCCGCTGAACGAACTTGGCGCCCCGGCCTTTGAGCGGGTATTTTTGGGCGCGGCTGTGCCCGCGGCCTATTTTTGGCACACGGAGGCGCCTCGCAAAGTCCCACGCCATTCGGAGTCCGGCGGACGAAGTTGGCCAGCCCCACCCCCCAAGGATAAAGCCAACCCGTTTTTGTGGCCTTTTTCCGCTGGACGAACTTGGCGCCCCGGCCTTCGGGCGGGTATTTTTGCGCGCGGCTGTTCCCGAGGCCTATTTTTGGGAAATGGAGGTGCCTCACAAAGTCTCGCGCCATTCCGAGTCCGGCGGACGAAGTTGGCCAGCCCCACCCCCCAAGGCTATAGCCCACCCGTTTTTGTGGCCTTTTTCCGCTGGACGAACTTGGCGCCCCGGCCTTCGGGCAGGTATTTTTGCGCGCGGCTGTACCCCCGGCCTATTTTTTGCATACGGAGGTGCCTCGCAAAGTCTCGCTCCATTCCGAGTCCGGCGTACGAAGTTGGCCAGTCCCACCCCCCAAGGCTATAGCCCACCCGTTTTTTAGGTCATTTTCCGCTGGACGAACTTGGCGCCCCGGCCTTCGGGTGTGTATTTTTGGGCGCGGTTGTGCCCGTTGCTTATTTTTGGGACACGGAGGCGCCTCGCAAAGTCTCGCGCCACTCCGAGTCCAGCGGACGAAGTTGGCCAGCCCCACCCCCCAAGGCTATAGCCCACCCGTTTTTGTGGCCTTTTTCCGCTGGACGAACTTGGCGCCCCGGCCTTCGGGGGGGTATTTTTGGGCGCGGCTGTGGCCGCGGCTTATTTTTTGTACACGGAGGAGCCTCGCAAAGTCTCGCGCCATTCCGAGTCCGGCGGACGAAGTTGGCCAGCCCCACCCCCCAAGGCTATAGCCCACCCGTTTTTGTGGTCTTTTTCCGCTGGACGAACTTGGCGCCCCGGCCTTCGGGCGGGTATTTTTGGGAGCCGCTGTGCGCGCGGCCAATTTTTGACACACGGGGGTGACTCGCAAAGTCTCGCGCCATTCCGAGTCCGGCTGACGAAGTTGGCCAGCCGCACCCCCCAAGGCTAAAGCCAACCAGTTTTTGTGGCCTTTTTCCGCTGGACGAACTTGGCGCCCCGGCCTTCGGGCGGGTATTTTTGGGCGCGGCTGTGCCCGCGCCTATTTTTGGGAAACGGAGGTGCCTCGCAAAGTCTCGCGCCATTCCGAGTCCGGCGGACGAAGTTGGCCAGCCCCACCCCCCAAGGCTCTAGCCCATCCGTTTTTGTGGCCTTTTTCCGCTGGACGAACTTGGCGCCCCGGCCTTCGGGCAGGGATTGTTGGGCGCGGCTGTGGCGGCGGCCTATTTTTGGCACACGGAGGCGCCTCACAAAGTCTCGCGCCATTCCGAGTCCGGCGGACGAAGTTGGCCAGCCCCACCCCCCAAGGCTATAGCCCATCCGTTTTTGTGGCCTTTTTCCGCTGGACGAACTTGGCGCCCCGGCCTTTGAGCGGGTATTTTTGGGCGCGGCTGTGCCCGCGGCCTACTTTTGGCACACGGAGGTGCCTCGCAAAGTCCCACGCCATTCCGAGTCCGGCGGACGAAGTGGGCCAGCCCCACCCCCCAAGGCTATAGCCCACCCGTTTTTGAGGTCATTTTCCGCTGGACGAACTTGGCGCCCCGGCCTTCGGGTGTGTATTTTTGGGCGCCTATTTTTGGGACACGGAGTCGCCTCGCAAAGTCTCGCGCCACTCCGAGTCCAGCGGACGAAGTTGGCCAGCCCCACCCCCCAAGGCTATAGCCCACCCGTTTTTGTGGCCTTTTTCCGCTGGACGAACTAGGCGCCCCAGCCTTCGGACGGGTATTTTTTGGCGCGACTGTGCCCGCGGCCTATTTTTGGCACACGGAGGCGCCTCGCAAAGTCTCACGCCAATCCGAGTACGGCGGACGAAGTCGGCCAGCCCCACCCCCCAAGGCTATAGCCCACCTGTTTTTGTGGCCTTTTTCCGCTGGACGAACTTGGCGCCCCGGCCTTCGGGCGGGTATTTTTGGGTGCGGCTGTGCCCGCAGCCTATTTTTGGCACACGGAGGCGCCTCGCAACGTCTCGCGCCATTCCGAGTCCGGCGGACGAAGTTGGCCAGCCCCACCCCCCAAGGCTATAGCCCACCCGTTTTTGTGGCCTTTTTCCGCTGGACGAACTTGGCGCCCCGGCCTTCGGGCGGATATTTTTGGCCGCGGCTGTATTTTCTCGCCATTCCGAGTCCGGCTGGCCAGCCCCCACCCCCAAGGCTATAGCCCACCCGCTTTTTTTGTGGCCTTTTTCCGCTGGACGCTATATTTTTGGGCCTCACGGGGCTGCTCCGCTGGATTGGCGCCCGATTTTTGTCCGGCCCGGATTCGGTGGCCAGCCCCACCCCTGGCTATAGCCCACCCGCTTTTGTGGCCTTTTTCCGCTGGACGAACTTGGCGCCCCGGCCTTCGGGGTATTTTTGGGCGCGGATTTTTTGGGACACGCCTCGCGCCATTCCGAGTCCGGCGGACGGTTGGCCAGCCCCACCCCCAAGGCTATAGACCACCCGCTTTTGTGGCCTTTTTCCGCTGGACGAACTTGGCGCCCTGGCCTTGGGCGGGTATTTTTGGGGCGCGGCTGTGCCTATTTTTGGGACTCACCTTCCGAGTCCGGCGGACGAAGTTGGCCAGCCCCACCCCCCCAGGCGATATCCCACCCGGTTTTGTGGCCTTTTTCCGCTGGACGAACTTGGCGCCCGGCCTTAGGGTATTTTTGGCGCGGCTGTGCCCGCGGCCTATTTTTACACGGAGGCGCCTCGCAAGGTCTCGCGCCATTCCGAGTCCGCGGACGGTTGGCCAGCCCCACCCCCAAGGCTATATCCCACCCGCTTTTTGTGGCCTTTTTCCGCTGGACGAACTTGGCGCCCGGCCTTCGGGCGGGTATTTTTTTGGGCGCGGCCCGCGCCTATTTTTGGGTCACGGAGGTGCCTCGCAAAGTCTCGCGCCATTCCGAGTCCGGCGGACGAAGTCGGCCAGCCCCACCCCCCAAGGCTATAGACCACCCGTTTTTGTGGCCTTTTTCCGCTGGACAAACTTGGCCCCCCGGCCTTCGGGCGGGTATTTTTTGGCGCGGCTGTGCCCGCAGCCTATTTTTGTCACACGGAGGCGCCTCGCTAAGTCTCGCGCCATTCCGAGTCCGGCGGACGAAGTGGGCCAGCCCCACCCCCCAAGGCTATAGCCCACCCGTTTTTGTGGCCTTTTTCCGCTGGTCGATCTTGGCGGCCCGGCCTTCGGGCAGTTATTTTTGGGCGCGGCTGTGTCCGCGGCCTATTTTTGGGTCACGGAGGTGCCTCGCAAAGTCTCGCGCCATTCCAAGTCCGGCGGACGAAGTAGGCCAGCCCCACCCCCCAAGGCTATAGCCCACCCATTTTTGTGGCCTTTTTCCGCTGGACGAACTTGGCGCCCCGGCCTTCGGGGGGTATTTTTGGGCGCGGCTGTGCCCGCGGCCTATTTTTGGGACATGGAGACGCCTCGCAAAGTCTCACGCCATTCCGAGTCCGGCGGACGAAGTCGTCCAGCCCCACCCACCAAGGCTATAGCCCACCCGTTTTTGTGGCCTTTTTCCGCTGGACGAACTTGGCGCCCCGGCCTTCGGACGGGTATTTTTGGGCGCGGCTGTGCCCGTGGCCTATTTTTGGCACACGGAGGCGCCTCGCAAAGTCTCGCGCCATTCCGAGTCCGGCGGATGAAGTGGGCCAGCCCCACCCCCCAAGGCTATAGCCCACCCGTTTTTGTTGCCTTTTTCCGCTGGATGAACTTGGCGCCCCTGCCTTCGGGCGGGTATTTTTGGGCGCGGCTGTGCCCGCGGCCTATTTTTGGCACACGCAGGCGCCTCGCAAAGTCTCGCGCCATTCCGAGTCCGGCGCACGAAGTTGGCCAGCCCCACCCCCCAAGGCTATAGCCCACCCGTTTTTGTGGCCTTTTTCCGCTTGACGAACTTGGCGCCCAGGCCTTCGGGCGGGTATTTTTGGGCAAGGCTTTGTCCGTGGCCTATTTTTGGCACACGGAGGCGCCTCGCAAAGTCTCGCGCCATTCCGAGTCCGGCGGACGAAGTTGGCCAGCCCCCCCCCCCAAGGCATTAGCCCCCCCCCCCCTGTTTTTGTGGCCTTTTTCCGCTGGACGAACTTGGCGCCCCGGCCTTCGGGCTGGTATTTTTGGGCGCGGCTGTGCCTGCGGCCTATTTTTGGCACACAGAGGCGCCTCGCAAAGTCTCGCGCCATTCTGAGTCCGGCGGACGAATTTGGCAGCCCCACCCCCCAAGGCCATACCCCACCCGTTTTTGTGGCCTTTTTCCGCTGGACGAACATGGTGCCCCGGCCTTCGGGCGGGTATTTTTGGGCGCGGCTGTGCCCGTGGCCTATTTTTGGCAGACGGAGGCGCCTCGTAAAGTCTCACGCCATTCCGAGTCCGGCGGACAAAGTTAGCCAGCCCCACCCCCCAAGGCTATAGCCCACCCGTTTTTGTGGCCTTTTTCCGCTGGACGAACTTGGCGCCCCGGCCTTCGGCCTGGTATTTTTAGGCGCGGCTGTGCCCGCGGCCTATTTCTAGCACACGGAGGCGCCTTGCAAAGTCTCGCTCCATTCCGAGTCCGGCGGACAAAGTTGGCCAGCCCCACCCCCCAAGGCGCCCACCCGTTTTTGTGGCCTTTTTCTGCTGGATGAACTTGGCGCCCCGACCTTCGGGCGGGTATTTTTGGGCGCGGCTGTGCCTGCGGCCTATTTTTGGCACACAGAGGCACCTCGCAAAGTCTCGCGCCATTCCGAGTCCGGCGGACGAAGTTCGCCAGCCCCACCCCCCAAGGCTATAGCCCACCCGTTTTTGTGGCCTTTTTCCGCTGGACGAACTTGGCGCCCCGGCCTTCGGGTGGGTATTTTTGGGCGCGGCTGTGACCGCAGCCTATTTTTGGCACACGGAGGTGCCTCGCAAAGTCTCGCGCAATTCCGAGTCCGGCGGACGAAGTTGGCCAGCCCCACCCCCCAAGGCTATAGCCCACCCGTTTTTGTGGCCTTTTTCCGCTGGACGAACTTGGCGCCCCGGACTTCGGGCGGGACTTTTTGGGGGCGGCTGTGCCCGCGGCCTATTTTTGGCACACGGAGGCGCCTCGCAAAGTCTCGCGCCATTCCGAGTCCGGCGGACGAAGTTGGCCAGCCCCACCCCCCAAGGCTATAGCCCACCCGTTTTTGTGGCCTTTTTCCGCTGGACGAACTTGGCGCCCCGGCCTTCGGGCGGGTATTTTTGGGCGCGGCTGTGCCCGCAGCCTATTTTTGGCACACGGAGGTGCCTCGCAAAGTCACGCGCCATTCCGAGTCTGGCAGACGAAGTTGCCCAGCCCCACCCCCCAATGCTATAGCCCACCCGTTTTTGTGGCCTTTTTCCGCTGGACGAACTTGGCGCCCCGGCCTTCGGGCTGGTATTTTTGGGCGCGCCTCTGCCCGCTGCCTATTTTTAGCATACGGAGTCGCCTCGCAAAGTCTCGCGCCATTCCGAGTCCGGCGGACGAAGTTGGCCAGCCCCACCCCCCAAGGCTATAGCACACCCGTTTTTGTGGCCTTTTTCCGCTGGACGAACTTGGCGCCCCGGACTTCGGGCAGGTATTTTTGGGCGCGGCTGTGCCTGCGGCCTTTTTTTGGCACACAGAGGCACCTCGCAAAGTCTCGCGCCATTCTGAGCCCGGCGGACGAATTTGGCAGCCCCACCCCCCAAGGCCATACCCCACCCGTTTTTGTGGCCTTTTTCCGCTGGACGAACATGGTGCCCCGGCCTTCGGGCGGGTATTTTTGGGCGCGGCTGTGCCCGTGGCCTATTTTTGGCACACGGAGGCACCTCGTAAAGTCTCACGCCATTCCGAGTCCGGCGGACAAAGTTAGCCAGCCCCACCCCCCAAGGCTATAGCCCACCCGTTTTTGTGGCCTTTTTCTGCTGGACGAACTTGGCGCCCCGGCCTTCGGCCTGGTATTTTTAGGCGCGGCTGTGCCCGCGGCCTATTTCTAGCACACGGAGGCGCCTCGCAAAGTCTCGCTCCATTCCGAGTCCGGCGGACAAAGTTGGCCAGCCCCACCCCCAAAGGCGCCCACCCGTTTTTGTGGCCTTTTTCTGCGGGATGAACTTGGCGCCCCGACCTTCGGGCGGGTATTTTTGGGCGCGGCTGTGCCCGCGGCCTATTTTTGTTACACGGAGGGGCCTCGCAAAGTCTCGCGCCATTCCGAGTCCGGCGGACGAAGTTCGCCAGCCCCACCCCCCAAGGCTATAGCCCACCCGTTTTTGTGGCCTTTTTCCGCTGGACGAACTTTGCGCCCCGGCCTTCGGGCGGGTATTTTTGGGCACGGCTGTACCTGTGGCCTATATTTGGCACACAGAGGTGCCTCGGAATTTCTCGCGCCATTCCGAGTCCGGCGGACGAAGTCGGCCAGCCCCACCCCCCAAGGCTATAGCCCACCCGTTTTTGTTGCCTTTTTCCGCTGGATGAACTTGGCGCCCCGGCCATCGGGCGGGTATTTTTGGGCGCGGCTGTGCCCGCGGCCTATTTTTGGCACACGCAGGCGCCTCGCAAAGTCTCGCGCCATTCCGAGTCCGGCGGACGAAGTTGGCCAGCCCCACCCCCCAAGGCTATAGACCACCCGTTTTTATGGCCTTTTTCCGCTGGACGAACTTGGCGCCCCGGCCTTCGGGCGGGTATTTTTGGGCGTGGCTGTGCCCGCGGCCTATTTTTGGCACACGGAGGTGCCTCGCAAAGGCTCACGCCATTCCGAGTCCGGCGGACGAAGTCGGCCAGCCCCACCCGCCAAGGTTATAGCCCACCCGTTTTTGTGGCCTTTTTCCGCTGGACGAACTTGGCGCCCCGGCCTTCGGACGGGTATTTTTGGGCGCGGCTTTGCCCGTGGCCTATTTTTGGCAAACGGAGGCGCCTCACAAAGTCTCGCGCCATTCCGAGTCCGGCGGATGAGGTGGGCCAGCCCCACCCGCCAAGGCTATAGCCCACCCGTTTTTGTTGCCTTTTTCCGCTGGATGAACTTGGCGCCCCGGCCTTCGGGCGGGTATTTTTGGGCGCGGCTGTGCCCGCGGCCTATTTTTGGTATTTTTAGGCGCGGCTGTGGCCGTGGCCTATTTTTGGCACACGGAGGCGCCTCGTAAAGTCTCACGCCATTCCGAGTCCGGCGGACAAAGTTAGCCAGCCCCACCCCCCAAGGCTATAGCCCACCCGTTTTTGTGGCCTTTTTCCGCAGGACGAACTTGGCGCCCCGGCCTTCGGCCTGGTATTTTTAGGCGCGGCTGTGCCCGCGGCCTATTTCTAGCACACGGAGGCGCCTAGCAAAGTCTCGCTCCATTCCGAGTCCGGCGGACAAAGTTGGCCAGCCCCACCCCCCAAGGCGCCCACCCGTTTTTGTGGCCTTTTTCTGCTGGATGAACTTCGCGCCCCGACCTTCGGGCGGGTATTTTTGGGCGCGGCTGTGCCCGCGGCCTATTTTTGGCACACGGAGGGCCTCGCAAAGTCTCGCGCCATTCCGAGTCCGGCGGACGAAGTTCCCCAGCCCCACCCCCCAAGGCTATAGCCCACCCGTTTTTGTGGCCTTTTTCCGCTGGACGAACTTGGCGCCCCGGCCTTCGGGCGGGTATTTTTGGGCACGGCTGTACCTGCGGCCTATATTTGGCACACGGAGGTGCCTCGGAAATTCTCGCGCCATTCCGAGTCCGGCGGACGAAGTCGGCCAGCCCCACCCCCCAAGGCTATAGCCCACCCGATTTTGTTGCCTTTTTCCGCTGGATGAACTTGGCGCCCCGGCCATCGGGCGGGTATTTTTGGACGCGGCTGTGCCCGCGGCCTATTTTTGGCACACGCAGTCGCCTCGCAAAGTCTCGCGCCATTCCGAGTCCGGCGGACGAAGTTGGCCAGCCCCACCCCCCAAGGCTATAGCCCACCCGTTTTTATGGCCTTTTTCCGCTGGACGAACTTGGCGCCCCGGCCTTCGGGTGGGTATTTTTGGGCGCGGCTGTGACCGCAGCCTATTTTTGGCACACGGAGGTGCCTCGCAAAGTCTCGCGCAATTCCGAGTCCGGCGGACGAGGTTGGCCAGCCCCACCCCCCAAGGCTATAGCACACCCGTTTTTGTGGCCTTTTTCCGCTGGACGAACTTGGCGCCCCGGACTTCGGGCGGGTATTTTTGGGCGCGGCTGTGCCAGCGGCCTATTTTTGGCACACAGAGGCACCTCGCAAAGTCTCGCGCCATTCAGAGCCCGGGGGAGTTTTTGGCCAGCCCCACCCCCCAAGGCCATACCCCACCCGTTTTTGTGGCCTTTTTCCGCTGGACGAACATGGTGCCCCGGCCTTCGGGCGGGTATTTTTGGGCGCGGCTGTGCCCGTGGCCTATTTTTGGCACACGGAGGCGCCTCGTAAAGTCTAACGCCATTCCGAGTCCGGCGGACAAAGTTAGCCAGCCCCACCCCCCAAGGCTATAGCCCACCCGTTTTTGTGGCCTTTTTCCGCTGGACGAACTTGGCGCCCCGGCCTTCGGCCTGGTATTTTTAGGCGCGGCTGTGCCCGCGGCCTATTTCTAGCACACGGAGGCGCCTCGCAAAGTCTCGCTCCATTCCGAGTCCGGCGGACAAAGTTGGCCAGCCCCACCCCCTAAGGCGCCCACCCGTTTTTGTGGCCTTTTTCTGCGGGATGAACTTGGCGCCCCGACCTTCGGGCGGGTATTTTTGGGCGCGGCTGTGCCCGCGGCCTATTTTTGTTACACGGAGGGGCCTCGCAAAGTCTCGCGCCATTCCGAGTCCGCGGACGGTTCGCCAGCCCCACCCCCAAGGCTATAGCCCACCCGCTTTGTGGCCTTTTTCCGCTGGACGAACTTTGCGCCCCGGCCTTCGGGCGGGTATTTTTGGGCACGGCTGTACCTGCGGCCTATATTTGGCACACGGAGGTGCCTCGAAATTCTCGCGCCATTCCGAGTCCGGCGGACGAAGTCCGCCAGCCCCACCCCCCAAGGCTATAGCCCACCCGATTTTGTTGCCTTTTTCCGCTGGATGAACTTGGCGCCCCGGCCTTCGGGCGGGTATTTTTGGGCTCGGCTGGGTCCGCGGCCAATTTTTTTCACACTAAGGTGCCTCGCAAAGTCTCGCCATTCCGAGTCCGGGACGGTTGGCCAGCCCCACCCCCAACGCTATAGCCCACCCGTTTTATGGCCTTTTTCCGCTGGACGAACTTGGCGCCCGGCCTTCGGGTGGGTATTTTGGCGCGCTGTGCCTATTTTTGGCACACGGAGGAGCCTCACAAAATCTCGCGCCATTCCGAGTCCGGCGGACGAAGTTGGCCAGGCCCACCCCCCAAGGCTATAGCCCACCCGTTTTTGTGGCCTTTTTACGCTGGTCGAAAATGGAGCCCCGGCCTTCAAGGGTATTTTTGGGCGCGGCTGTTCCTGCGCCCTATTTTTGGCAAACGGAGGCGCCTCGCAAAGTCTCTCGCCATTCCGAGTCCGGCGGACGAAGTTGGCCAGCCCCACCCCCCAAGGCTATAGCCCACCCGTTTTTGTGGCCTTTTTCCGTTGGACGAACATGGCGCCCCGGCGTTCGGGCGGGTATTTTGGGCGCGGCTGAGCCCGCAGCCTATTTTTGGCAACGGAGGTGCCTCACAAAGACTCGCGCCATTCTGAGTCCGGCGGGTGAAGTTGGCCAACCCCACCCCCCAAGGCTATCGCCCACTCGTTTTTGTGGCCTTTTTCCGCTGGACGAACTTGGCGCCCCGGCCTTCGGGTTGGTATTTTTGGGCACGGCTGTGCCCGCGGACTATTTTTGGCACACGGAGGTGCCTCACAATGTCTCACGCCATTCCGAGTCCGGCGGAGGAAGTTGGCCAGCCCCACCCCCCAAGGCTATAGCCCACCCGTTTTTGTGGTCTTTTTCCGCTGGACGAACTTGGCGCCCCGGCCTTCGGGGGGGTATTTTTGGGCGCGGCTGTGCCCGCTGCCTATTTTTAGCATACGGAGGCGCCTCGCAAAGTCTCGCGCCATTCCGAGTCCGGCGGACGAAGTTGGCCAGCCCCACCCCCCAAGGCTATAGCACACCCGTTTTTGTGGCCTTTTTCCGCTGGACGAACTTGGCGCCCCGGACTTCGGGCGGGTATTTTTGGCCGCGGCTGTGCCTGCGGCCTATTTTTGGCACACAGAGGCACCTCGCAAAGTCTCGCGCCATTCTGAGCCCGGCGGACGAATTTGGCAGCCCCACCCCCCAAGGCCATACCCCACCCGTTTTTGTGGCCTTTTTCCGCTGGACGAACATGGTGCCCCGGCCTTCGGGCGGGTATTTTTGGGCGCGGCTGTGCCCGTGGCCTATTTTTGGCACACGGAGGCGCCTCGTAAAGTCTCACGCCATTCCGAGTCCGGCGGACAAAGTTAGCCAGCCCCACCCCCCAAGGCTATAGCCCACCCGTTTTTGTGGCCTTTTTCTGCTGGACGAACTTGGCGCCCCGGCCTTCGGCCTGGTATTTTTAGGCGCGGCTGTGCCCGCGGCCTATTTCTAGCACACGGAGGCGCCTCGCAAAGTCTCGCTCCATTCCGAGTCCGGCGGACAAAGTTGGCCAGCCCCACCCCCTAAGGCGCCCACCCGTTTTTGTGGCCTTTTTCTGCGGGATGAACTTGGCGCCCCGACCTTCGGGCGGGTATTTTTGGGCGCGGCTGTGCCCGCGGCCTATTTTTGTTACACGGAGGGGCCTCGGAAAGTCTCGCGCCATTCAGAGTCCGGACGGTTCGCCAGCCCCACCCCCAAGGCTATAGCCCACCCGTTTTTGTGGCCTTTTTCCGCTGGACGAACTTTGCGCCCGGCCTTCAAGGGTATTTTTGGGCACGGCTGTACCTGCGGCCTATATTTGGCACACGGAGGTGCCTCGGAATTTCTCGCGCCATTCCGAGTCCGGCGGACGAAGTCGGCCAGCCCCACCCCCCAAGGCTATAGCCCACCCGTTTTTGTTGCCTTTTTCCGCTGGATGAACTTGGCGCCCCGGCCTTCGGGCGGGTATTTTTGGGCGCGGCTGTGCCCGCGGCCTATTTTTGGTATTTTTAGGCGCGGCTGTGGCCGTGGCCTATTTTTGGCACATGGAGGCGCCTCGTAAAGTCTCACGCCATTCCGAGTCCGGCGGACAAAGTTAGCCAGCCCCACCCCCCAAGGCTATAGCCCACCCGTTTTTGTGGCCTTTTTCCGCAGGACGAACTTGGCGCCCCGGCCTTCGGCCTGGTATTTTTAGGCGCGGCTGTGCCCGCGGCCTATTTCTAGCACACGGAGGCGCCTAGCAAAGTCTCGCTCCATTCCGAGTCCGGCGGACAAAGTTGGCCAGCCCCACCCCCCAAGGCGCCCACCCGTTTTTGTGGCCTTTTTCTGCTGGATGAACTTCGCGCCCCGACCTTCGGGCGGGTATTTTTGGGCGCGGCTGTGCCCGCGGCCTATTTTTGGCACACGGAGGGGCCTCGCAAAGTCTCGCGCCATTCCGAGTCCGGCGGACGAAGTTCGCCAGCCCCACCCCCCAAGGCTATAGCCCACCCGTTTTTGTGGCCTTTTTCCGCTGGACGAACTTGGCGCCCCGGCCTTCGGGCGGGTATTTTTGGGCACGGCTGTACCTGCGGCCTATATTTGGCACACGGAGGTGCCTCGGAAATTCTCGCGCCATTCCGAGTCCGGACGAAGTCGGCCAGCCCCACCCCCAAGGCTATAGCCCACCCGATTTTGTTGCCTTTTTCCGCTGGATGAACTTGGCGCCCGGCCATCGGGCGGGTATTTTTGACGCGCTGTGCCCGCGCCTATTTTTGGCACACGCAGTCGCCTCGCAAAGTCTCGCGCAATTCCGAGTCCGGCGGACGAAGTTGGCCAGCCCCACCCCCCAAGGCTATAGCCCACCCGTTTTTATGGCCTTTTTCCGCTGGACGAACTTGGCGCCCCGGCCTTCGGGTGGGTATTTTTGGGCGCGGCTGTGACCGCAGCCTATTTTTGGCACACGGAGGTGCCTCGCAAAGTCTCGCGCAATTCCGAGTCCGGCGGACGAAGTTGGCCAGCCCCACCCCCCAAGGCTATAGCACACCCGTTTTTGTGGCCTTTTTCCGCTGGACGAACTTGGCGCCCCGGACTTCGGGCGGGTATTTTTGGGCGCGGCTGTGCCTGCAGCCTATTTTTGGCACACAGAGGCACCTCGCAAAGTCTCGCGCCATTCTGAGCCCGGCGGACGAATTTGGCAGCCCCACCCCCCAAGGCCATACCCCACCCGGTTTTGTGGCCTTTTTCCGCTGGACGAACATGGTGCCCCGGCCTTCGGGCGGGTATTTTTGGGCGCGGCTGTGCCCGTGGCCTATTTTTGGCACACGGAGGCGCCTCGTAAAGTCTAACGCCATTCCGAGTCCGGCGGACAAAGTTAGCCAGCCCCACCCCCCAAGGCTATAGCCCACCCGTTTTTGTGGCCTTTTTCCGCTGGAAGAACTTTGCGCCCCGGCCATCGGGCGGGTATTTTTGGACACGGCTCTACCCGCCGCCTATATTTGGCACACGGAGGTGCCTCGGAAAGTCTCGCGCCATTCCGAGTCCGGCGGACGAAGTCGGCCAGCCCCACCCCCCAAGGCTATAGCCCACCCGATTTTGTTGCCTTTTTCCGCTGGATGAACTTGGCGCCCCGGCCATCGGGCGGGTATTTTTGGACGCGGCTGTGCCCGCGGCCTATTTTTGGCACACGCAGTCGCCTCGCAAAGTCTCGCGCAATTCCGAGTCCGGCGGACGAAGTTGGCCAGCCCCACCCCCCAAGGCTATAGCACACCCGTTTTTGTGGCCTTTTTCCGCTGGACGAACTTGGCGCCCCGGCCTTCGGGTGGGTATTTTTGGGCGCGGCTGTGACCGCAGCCTATTTTTGGCACACGGAGGTGCCTCGCAAAGTCTCGCGCAATTCCGAGTCCGGCGGACGAAGTTGGCCAGCCCCACCCCCCAAGGCAATAGCACACCCGGGTTTGTGGCCTTTTTCCGCTGGATTTAACTTGGCGCCCGGACTTCGGGCGGGTATTTTTGGGCGCGGCTGTGCCTGCGGCCTATTTTTGGCACACAGAGGCACCTCGCAAAGTCTCGCGCCATTCTGAGCCCGGCGGACGAATTTGGCAGCCCCACCCCCCAAGGCCATACCCCACCCGGTTTTGTGGCCTTTTTCCGCTGGACGAACATGGTGCCCCGGCCTTCGGGCGGGTATTTTTGGGCGCGGCTGTGCCCGTGGCCTATTTTTGGCACACGGAGGCGCCTCGTAAAGTCTAACGCCATTCCGAGTCCGGCGGACAAAGTTAGCCAGCCCCACCCCCCAAGGCTATAGCCCACCCGTTTTTGTGGCCTTTTTCCGCTGGACGAACTTGGCGCCCCGGCCTTCGGCCTGGTATTTTTAGGCGCGGCTGTGCCCGCGGCCTATTTCTAGCACACGGAGGCGCCTCGCAAAGTCTCGCTCCATTCCGAGTCCGGCGGACGAAGTTCGCCAGCCCCACCCCCTAAGGCGCCCACCCGTTTTTGTGGCCTTTTTCTGCGGGATGAACTTGGCGCCCCGACCTTCGGGCGGGTATTTTTGGGCGCGGCTGTGCCCGCGGCCTATTTTTGTTACACGGAGGGGCCTCGCAAAGTCTCGCGCCATTCCGAGTCCGGCGGACGAAGTTCGCCAGCCCCACCCCCCAAGGCTATAGCCCACCCGTTTTTGTGGCCTTTTTCCGCTGGACGAACTTTGCGCCCCGGCCTTCGGGCGGGTATTTTTGGGCACGGCTGTACCTGCGGCCTATATTTGGCACACGGAGGTGCCTCGGAAATTCTCGCGCCATTCCGAGTCCGGCGGACGAAGTCGGCCAGCCCCACCCCCCAAGGCTATAGCCCACCCGATTTTGTTGCCTTTTTCCGCTGGATGAACTTGGCGCCCCGGCCTTCGGGCGGGTATTTTTGGGCTCGGCTGTGCCCGCGGCCTATTTTTTTCACACTAAGGTGCCTCGCAAAGTCTCGCGCCATTCCGAGTCCGGGGGACGAAGTTCGCCAGCCCCACCCCCCAACGCTATAGCCCACCCGTTTTTATGGCCTTTTTCCGCTGGACGAACTTGGCGCCCCGGCCTTCGGGTGGGTATTTTTGGGCGCGGCTGTGCCCGCGGCCTATTTTTGGCACACGGAGGTGCCTCACAAAATCTCGCGCCATTCCGAGTCCGGCGGACGAAGTTGGCCAGGCCCACCCCCCAAGGCTATAGCCCACCCGTTTTTGTGGCCTTTTTCCGCTGGTCGAATTTGGTGCGCCGGCCTTCGGGCGGGTATTTTTGGGAGCGGCTGTTCCTGCGCCCTATTTTTGGCAAACGGAGGCGCCTCGCAAAGTCTCTCGCCATTCCGAGTCCGGCGGACGAAGTTGGCCAGCCCCACCCCCCAAGGCTATAGCCCACCCGTTTTTGTGGCCTTTTTCCGTTGGACGAACATGGCGCCCCGGCGTTCGGGCGGGTATTTTGGGCGCGGCTGAGCCCGCAGCCTATTTTTGGCAATGGAGGTGCCTCACAAAGACTCGCGCCATTCTGAGTCCGGCGGGTGAAGTTGGCCAACCCCACCCCCCAAGGCTATCGCCCACCCGTTTTTGTGGCCTTTTTCCGCTGGACGAACTTGGCGCCCCGGCCTTCGGGTTGGTACTTTTGGGCACGGCTGTGCCCACGGACTATTTTTGGCACACGGAGGTGCCTCACAATGTCTCACGCCATTCCGAGTCCGGCGGAGGAAGTTGGCCAGCCCCACCCCCCAAGGCTATAGCCCACCCGTTTTTGTGGTCTTTTTCCGCTGGACGAACTTGGCGCCCCGGCCTTCGGGGGGGTATTTTTGGGCGCGGCTGTGCCCGCGGCCTATTTTTTTCACACGGAGGTGCCTCGCAAAGTCTCGCGCCATTCCGAGTCCAGCGGACGAAGTTGGCCAGCCCCACCCCCCAAGTCTATAGCCCACCCGTTTTTGTGGCCTGTTTCCGCTGGACGAACTTGTCGCCCCGGCCTTCGGGTGGGTATTTTTGTTCACAGCTGTGCCCGTGGCCTATTCTTGGCACATGAGGTGCCTAACAAAGTCTCACCCCATTCCGAGTCCAGCGGACGAAGTTGGCCAGCCCCACCCCCCAAGGCTATAGCCCACCCGTTTTTGTGGCCTTTTTCCGCTGGACGAACTTGGAGCCCCGGCCTTCGGGTGGGTATTTTTGGGCTCGGCTGTGCCCGCAGCCTATTTTTTTCACACTGAGGTGCCTCGCAAAGTCTCGCGCCATTCCGAGTCCGGCGGACGAAGTTGGCCAGCCCCACCCCCCAAGTCTATAGCCCACCCGTTTTTGTGGCCTGTTTCCGCTGGACGAACTTGTCGCCCCGGCCTTCAGGTGGGTATTTTTGTTCACAGCTGTGCCCGTGGCCTATTCTTGGCACATGAGGTGCCTCACAAAGTCTCACCCCATTCCGAGTCCAGCGGACGAAGTTGGCCAGCCCCACCCCCCAAGGCTATAGCCCACCCGTTTTTGTGGCCTTTTTCCGCTGGACGATCTTGGCGCCCCGGCCTTCGGGCGGGTATTTTTGGGCGCGGCTGTGCCCGGAGCCTATTTTTGGGACAAGGAGGTGCCTTACAAAGTCTCGTGCCATTCCGAGTCCGGCGGACGAAGTTGGCCAGCCCTACCCCCCAAGGCTATAGCCCACCCGTTTTTGTGGCCTTTTTCCGCAGGACGATCTTGGCGCCCCGGCCTTCAGGCGGGTATTTTTGGGCGCGGCTGTGCCCGCGGCCTATTTTTGTTACACGGAGGTGCCTCGCAAAGTCTTGTGCCATTCCGAGTCCGGCGGACAAAGTTGGCTAGCCCCACCCCCCAAGGCTATAGCCCACCCGTTTTTGTGGCCTTTTTCCGCTGGACGAACTTGGCGCCCCGGCCTTCGGGTGGGTATTTTGGGTACGGCTGTGACCGCGGCCTAGTTTTGGCACACGGAGGTGCCTCGCAAAGTCTCGCGCCATTCCGAGTCCGGCGGACGAAGTTCGCCAGCCCCACCCCCCAAGGCTATAGCCCACCCGTTTTTGTGGCCTTTTTCCGCTGGACGATCTTGGCGCCCCGGCCTTCGGGTGGGTATTTTTGGGCGCGGCTGTGCCCGCAGCCTATTTTTGTTACACGGAGGTGCCTCGCAAAGTCTAGCGCCATTCCGAGTCCGGCGGACAAAGTTGGCTAGCCCCACCCCCCAAGGCTATAGCCCACCCGTTTTTGTGGCCTTTTTCCGCTGGACGAACTTGGCGCACCGGCCTTCGGGTGGGTATTTTTGGGCGCGGCTGTGCCCGCGGCCTATTTTTGGGACAAGGAGGTGCCTTGCAAAGTCTCGCCCCATTCCGTGTCCGGCGGACGAAGTCGGCCAGCCTTACCCCCCAAGGCTATAGCCCACCCGTTTTTGTGGCCTTTTTCCGCTGGACGAACTTCGCGCCCCGGCCTTCGGGCGGGTATTTTTGGGCGCGGCTGTGCCAGCGGCCTATTTTTGGGACACGGAGGTGCCTCACAAAGTCTCGCGCCATTCTGAGTCCGGAGGACGAAGTTGGCCAGCCCCACCCCCCAAGGCTATAGCCCACCCATTTTTGTGGACTTTTTCCGCTGGACGAACATGGCGCCCCGGCCTACGGGCGGGTATTTTTGGGGCCTATTTTTGGGACATGGAGGCGCCTCGTAAAGTCTCGCGCCCTTCCGAGTCCGGCGGACGAAGTTGGCCAGCCCCACTCCCCAAGGCTATAGCCCACCCGTTTTTGTGGCCTTTTTCCGCTGGACGAACTTGGCGCCCCGGCCTTCGAGCGGGTATTTTTGGGTACGGCTGTGCCCGCGGCCTATTTTTGGGGCACGGAGACACCTCGGAAAGTCTCGCGCCATTCCGAGTCCGGCGGACGAAGTTGGCCAGCCCCACCCCCCAAGGCTATAGCCCACCCGTTTTTGTGGCCTATTTCCGCAGGACGAACTTGGCGCCCCGGCCTTCGGGCAGGTATTTTTGGGTACGGCTGCGCCCGCGGCCTATTTTTGGCACACGGAGGCACCTCGCAAAGTCTCGCGCCATTCCGAGTCCGGCGGACGTAGTTGGCCAGCCCCACCCCCCAAGGCTATAGCCCACCCGTTTTTGTGGCCTTTTTCCGCTGGACGAACTTGGGATGGGACCTTCGGGGGCTTATTTTTGGGCACGGCTGTGCCCGCGGCCTATATTTGGCACACGGAGGGCGCTCGCAAAGTCTCGGCCCATTCCGAGTCCGGCGGACGAAGTTGGCCAGCCCCTCCCCCCAAGGCTATAGCCCACCCGTTTTTTGGGCATTTTTGCATCGGACGAACTAGGGGACGGGACCTTCGGGGGCTTATTTTTGTTCGCGGCTGTGCCCGCTGCCTATTTTTGGCACACGGAGGTCGCTAGAAAAGTATCGCCCCATTCCGAGTCCGGCGGACGACGTTGGTCAGCCCCTCCCCCCAAGGCTATAGCCCAACCGTTTTTTGGGCAGTTTTGCGGCGGACGAACTTGGGGACGGGACCTTCGGGGGCTTATTTTTGGGCGCGGCTGTGCCCGCGGCCTATTTTTGGTACACGGAGGCCGCTCGCAAAGTCTCGCCCTGTTCCGAGTCAGGCGGACGAACTTGGCCAGCCCCTCCCCCCAAGGCTATAGCCCACCCGTTTTTTGGGCATTTTTGCGGCGGACGAACTTGGGGACGGGACCTTTGGGGGCTTATTTTTGGCGTGACTGTGCCCGCGGCCTATTTTTGGCACACGGAGGCCGCTCGCAAAGTCTCGCCCCATTCGGAGTCCGGCGGACGAAGTTGGCCAGCCCCTCCCCCCAAGGCTATAGCCCACCCGTTTTTTGGGCATTTTTGCGGCGGACGAACTTGGGGACGGGACCTTTGGGGGCTTATTTTCGGGCGCGACTGTGGCCGCCACCTATTTTTGGCACACGGAGGCCGCTCGCAAAGTCTCGCCCCATTCCGAGTGCGGCGGACGAAGTCGGCCAGCCCCTCCCCCCAAGGCTATAGCCCACCCGTTTTTTGGGCATTTTTGCGGCGGACGAACTTGGGGACGGGACCTTCAGGGACATATTTTTGGGCGCGGCTGAGCCCGCGGCCTATTTTTGGCACATGGAGGGCGCTCGCAAGGTCTCGCCCCATTCCGAATCCGGCGGACGAAGTTGGCCAGCCCCTCCCCCCAAGGCTATAGCCCACCCATTTTTTGGGCATTTTTGCGTTCGCTGGACGAACTTGTCGCCCCGGCCTTCGGGTGGATATTTTTGTTCACGGCTGTGCCCATGACCTATTTTTGGCACATGGAGGTGCCTCACAAAGTCTCACGCCATTCCGAGTCCAGCGGACGAAGTTGGCCAGCCCCACCCCCCAAGGCTATAGCCCACCCGTTTTTGTGGCCTTTTTCCGCTGGACGAACTTGGCGCCCCGGCCTTCGGGTGGGTATTTTTGGGCTCGGCTGTGCCCGCGTCCTATTTTTTTCACACGTAGGTGCCTTCGCAAAGTCTCGCGCCATTCCGAGTCCGGCGGACGAAGTTGGCCAGCCCCACCCCCCAAGGCTATAGCCCACCCGTTTTTGTGGCCTGTTTCCGCTGGACGAACTTGGCGACCCGGCCTTCGGGCGGGTATTTTTGAGCGCGGCTGTGCCCGCGGCCTATTTTTCGGACACGTAGGCGCCTCGCAAAGTCTCTCGCCACTCCGAGTCCGGCGGACGAAGTTGGCCAGCCCCACCCCCCAAGGCAATAGCCCACCCGTTTTTGTGGCATTTTTCCGCTGGACGAACTTGGCGCCCCGGCCTTCGGGTGGGTATTTTTGGGTGTGGCTGTGCCCGCGGCCTATTTTTGGCACACAGAGGTGCCTCACAAAATCTCGCGCCATTCCGAGTCCGGCGGACGAAGTGGGCCAGGCCCACCCCCCAAGGCTATAGCCCACCCGTTTTTGTGGCCTTTTTCCGCTGGTCGAATTTGGTGCGCCGGCCTTCGGGCGGGTATTTTTGGGCGCGGCTGTGCCTGCGGCCTATTTTTGGCAAACGGAGGCGCCTCGCAAAGTCTCTCGCCATTCCGAGTCCGGCGGACGAAGTTGGCCAGCCCCACCCCCCAAGGCTATAACCCACCCGTTTTTGTGGCCTTTTTCCGCTGGACGAACTAGGCGCCCCGGCCTTCGGGTGGGTATTTTTGGGCTCGGCTGTGCCCGCGGCCTATTTTTTTCACACGTAGGTGCCTCGCAAAGTCTCGCGCCATTCCGAGTCCGGCGGACGAAGTTGGCCAGCCCCACCCCCCAAGGCTATAGCCCACCCGTTTTTGTGGCCTGTTTCCGCTGGACGAACTTGGCGACCCGGCCTTCGGGCTGGTATTTTTGAGCGCGGCTGTGCCCGCGGCCTATTTTTGGGACACGGAGGTGCCTCGCAAAGTCTCTCACCATTCCGAGTCCGGCGGACGAAGTGGGCCAGCCCCACCCCCCAAGGCTATAGCCCACCCGTTTTTGTGGCCTTTTTCCGCTGGACGAACTTGGCGCCCCGGCCTTCGGGTGGGTATTTTTGGGCGCGGCTGTGCCCGCGGCCTATTTTTGGCACACGGAGGTGCCTCACAAAATCTCGCGCCATTCCGAGTCCGGCGGACGAAGTTGGCCAGGCCCACCCCCCAAAGCTATAGCCCACCCGTTTTTGTGGCCTTTTTCCGCTGGTCGAATTTGGTGCGCCGGCCTTTGGGCGGGTATTTTTGGGCGCGGCTGTGCCTGCGGCCTATTTTTGGCAAACGGAGGCGCCTCGCAAAGTCTCTCGCCATTCCGAGTCCGGCGGACGAAGTTGGCCAGCCCCACCCCCCAAGGCTATAGCCCACCCGTTTTTGTGGCCTTCTTCCGCTGGGAGAACTTGGCGCCCCGGTGTTCGGGCGGGTATTTTTGGGCGCGGCTGAGTCCGCGGCCTATTTTGTGCAACGGAGGTGCCTCGCAAAGACTCGCGCCATTCCAAGTCCGGCGGGTGAAGTTGGCCAACCCCACCCCCCAAGGCTATCGCCCACCCGTTTTTGTGGCCTTTTCCCGCTGGGCGAACTTGGCGCCCCGGCCTTCGGGTGGGTATTTTTGGGCACGGCTGTGCCCGCGGCCTATTTTTTTCACACGGAGGTGCCTCGCAAAGTCTCGCGCCATTCCAAGTCCGGCGGACGAAGTTGGCCAGCCCCACCCCCCAAGGCTATAGCCCACCCGTTTTTGTGGCCTTTTTCCGTTGGACGAACTTGGCGCCCCGGCCTTCGGGCGGGTATTTTTGGGCGCGGCTGTGCCCGCGGCTTATTTTTGGCACACGGAGGTGCCTCGCAAAGACTCGTGCCATTCCGAATTCGGCGGATGAAGTTGGCCAGCCCCACCCCCCAAGGCTATAGCCCACCCGTTTTTGTGGCCTGTTTCCGTTGGACGAACTTGGCGCCCCGGACTTCGGTTGGGTATTTTTGGGCGCGGCTGTGCCCGCGGCCTATTTTTGGCACACGGAGGTGCCTCGTAAAGTCTCGCGCCATTCCGAGTCCGGCGGACGAAGTTGGCCAGCCCCACCCCCCAAGGCTATAGCCCCCCGTTTTTGTGGCCTTTTTCCGCTGGACGAACTTGGCGCCCCGGCCTTCGGGCTGGTATTTTTGGGTGCGGCGGTGCCCGCAGCCTATTTTTTACACACGGAGGTGCCTCGCAAAGTCTCGTGCCATTCCGAGTCCGGCGGACGAAGTCGGCCAGCCCCACCCGCCAAGGCTATAGCCCACCCGTTTTTGTGGCGTTTTTCCGCTGGACGAACATGGCACCCCGGCCTTCGGGCGGCTATTTTTGGACGCGGCTGTGCCCGCGGCCTGTTTTTGGGACACGGAGGTGCCTCGCAAAGTCTTGCGCCATTCCGAATCCGGCGCACGAAGTTGGACAGCCCCATCCCCCAAGGCTATAGCCCACCCGTTTTTGTGGCCTTTTTCCGCTGGACGAACTTGGCGCCCCGGCCTTCGGGCGGGTATTTTTGTGCGCGGCTGTGCCCGCAGCCTATTTTTGGGACAAGGAGGCGCCTTGCAAAGTCTCGCGCCATTCCGAGTCCGGCGGACGAAGTTGGCCAGCCCCACCCCCCAAGGCTATAGCCCACCCGTTTTTGTGGCCTTTTTCCGCTGGACGAACTTGGCGCCCCGGCCTTCGGGCGGGTATTTTTGGGCGCGGCTGTGGCCGCGGCCTATTTTTTGGAAACGGAGGTGCCTCGTAAAGTCTCACTCCATTCCGAGTCCGGCGGACGAAGTTGGCTAGCCCCACCCCCTAGGCTATAGCCCACCCATTTTTGTGGCTTTTTTCCGCTGGACGAACTTGGCGCCCCAGCCTTCGGGTGGGTATTTTTGTGCGCGGCTGTGCCCGCGGCCTATTTTTGGGACTCGGAGGCGCCTCACAAAGTCTCGCGCCATTCCGAGTTCGGCGGACGAACTTGGCCAGTCCCACCCCCCAAGGCTATAGCCCACCCGTTTTTGTGGCCTTTTTCCGCTGGACGAACTTGGCGCCCCGGCCTTCGGGAAGGTTTTTTTTTGCGCGGCTGTGCCCGCGGCTTATTTTTGGGACACGGAGGTGCCTCGAAAAGTCTCGCGCCATTCCGAGTCTGCTGCACGAAGTTGGCCAGCCCCACCCCCCAAGGCTATAGCCCACCCGTTTTTGTGGCCTTTTTCCGCTGGACGAACTTGGCGCCCCGGCCTTCGGGCAGGTATTTTTGGGCGCGGCTGTGCCCGCGGCCTATTTTTGGCACACGGAGGCGCCTCGCAAAGTCTCGCGCATTCCGAGTCCGGCGAACGAAGTTGGCCAGCCCCACCCCCCAAGGCTATAGCCCACCCATTTTTGTGGCATTTTCCCGCTGGACGAACTTTGCGCCCCGGCCTTCGGGCGGGTATTTTTGGGTGCGGCTGTGCCCGCGGCCTGTTTTTGGGACACGGAGGTGCCTCGCAAAGTCTTGCGCCATTCCGAATCCGGCGCACGAAGTTGGACAGCCCCAACCCCCAAGGCTATAGCCCACCCGTTTTTGTGGCCTTTTTCCGCTGGACGAACTTGGCGCCACGGCCTTCGGGCGGGTATTTTTGTGCGCGGCTGTGCCCGCAGCCTATTTTTGGGACAAGGAGGCGCCTTGCAAAGGCTCGCGCCATTCCGAGTCCGGCGGACGAAGTTGGCCAGCCCCACCCCCCAAGGCTATAGCCCACCCGTTTTTGTGGCCTTTTTCCGCTGGACGAACTTGGCGCCCCGGCCTTCGGGCGGGTATTTTTGTGCGCGGCTGTTCCCGCGGCCTATTTTTGGAACACGGAGGCGCCTCGCAAAGTCTAGCGCCATTCCGAGTCCGGCGGACGAAGTTGGCCAGCCCCACCCCCCAAGGCTATAGCCCACCCGTTTTTGTGGCCTTTTTCCGCTGGACGAACTTGGCGCCCCGGCCTTCGGGCGGGTATTTTTGGGCGCGGCTGTGCCCGCGGCCTATTTTTGGCACACGGAGGTGCCTCGCAAAGACTCGTGCCATTCCGAGTCCGGCGGACGAAGTTGGCCAGCCCCACCCCCCAAGGCTATAGCCCACCCATTTTTGTGGCATTTTCCCGCTGGACGAACTTTGCGCCCCGGCCTTCGGGCGGGTATTTTTGGGTGCGGCTGTGCCCGCGGCCTGTTTTTGGGACACGGAGGTGCCTCGCAAAGTCTTGCGCCATTCCGAATCCGGCGCACGAAGTTGGACAGCCCCACCCCCCAAGGCTATAGCCCACCCGTTTTTGTGGCCTTTTTCCGCTGGACGAACTTGGCGCCCCGGCCTTCGGGCGGGTATTTTTGTGCGCGGCTGTGCCCGCAGCTTATTTTTGGGACAAGGAGGCGCCTTGCAAAGTCTCGCGCCATTCCGAGTCCGGCGGACGAAGTTGGCCAGCCCCACCCCCCAAGGCTATAGCCCACCCATTTTTGTGGCCTTTTTCCGCTGGACGAACTTGGCGCCCCGGCCTTCGGGCGGGTATTTTTGGGTGCGGCTGTGCCCGTGGCCTATTTTTGGCACACGGGGGTGCCTCGCAAAGACTCGTGCCATTCCGAGTCCGGCGAACGAAGTTGGCCAGCCCCACCCCCCAAGGCTATAGCCCACCCGTTTTTGTGGCCTTTTCCCGCTGGACGAACTTGGCGCCCCAGCCTTCGGGCGGGTATTTTTGGGTACGGCTGTACCCACGGCCTGTTTTTGGGACACGGAGGCACCTCGCAAAGGCTCGCGCAATTCCGAGTCCGGCGGACGAAGTTGGGCAGCCCCACCCCCCAAGGCTATAGCCCACCCGTTTTTGTGTCCTTTTTCCGCTGGACGAACTAGGCGCCCCGGCCTTCGGGCGGGTATTTTTGGGCGCGGCTGTGCCCGCATCCTATTTTTGGGACACGGAGGCACCTCGCAAAGACTCTCGCCATTACGAGTCCGGCGGACGAAGTTGGCCTGCCCCACCCCCCAAGGCTATAGCCCACCCGTTTTTGTGACCTTTTTCCGCTGGACGAACTTGGCGCCCCGGCCTTCGGGCGGGTATTTTTTGGCGCGGCTGTGCCCGCATCCTATTTTTGGGACACGGAGGCGCCTCGCAAAGACTCTCGCCATTCCGAGTACGGCGGACGAAGTTTGCCAGCCCCACCCCCCAAGGCTATAGCCCACCCGTTTTTGTGGCCTTTTCCCGCTGGACGAACTTGGCGCCCCAGCCTTCGGGCGGGTATTTTTGGGTACGGCTGTACCCACGCCCTGTTTTTGGGACACGGAGGCACCTCGCAAAGGCTCGCGCAATTCCGAGTCTGGCGGACGAAGTTGGGCAGCCCCACCCCCCAAGGCTATAGCCCACCCGTTTTTGTGTCCTTTTTCCGCTGGACGAACTTGGCGCCCCAGCCTTCGGGCGGGTATTTTTGGGTACGGCTGTACCCACGGCCTGTTTTTGGGACACGGAGGCACCTCGCAAAGGCTCGCGCAATTCCGAGTCCGGCGGACGAAGTTGGGCAGCCCCACCCCCCAAGGCTATAGCCCACCCGTTTTTGTGTCCTTTTTCCGCTGGACGAACTAGGCGCCCCGGCCTTCGGGCGTGTATTTTTGGGCGCGGCTGTGCCCGCATCCTATTTTTGGGACACGGAGGCACCTCGCAAAGACTCTCGCCATTACGAGTTCGGCGGACGAAGTTGGCCTGCCCCACCCCCCAAGGCTATAGCCCACCCGTTTTTGTGACCTTTTTCCGCTGGACGAACTTGGCGCCCCGGCCTTCGGGCGGGTATTTTTTGGCGCGGCTGTGCCCGCATCCTATTTTTGGGACACGGAGGCGCCTCGCAAAGACTCTCGCCATTCCGAGTACGGCGGACGAAGTTTGCCAGCCCCACCCCCCAAGGCTATAGCCCACCCGTTTTTGTGGCCTTTTCCCGCTGGACGAACTTGGCGCCCCAGCCTTCGGGCGGGTATTTTTGGGTACGGCTGTACCCACGCCCTGTTTTTGGGACACGGAGGCACCTCGCAAAGGCTCGCGCAATTCCGAGTCTGGCGGACGAAGTTGGCCTGCCCCACCCCCCAAGGCTATAGCCCACCCGTTTTTGTGACCTTTTTCCGCTGGACGAACTTGGCGCCCCAGCCTTCGGGCGGGTATTTTTGGGTACGGCCGTACCCGCGGCCTATTTTTGGGGCACGGAGACACCTCGGAAAGTCTCCCACCATTCCGAGTCCGGCGGACGAAGTTGGCCAGCCCCACCCCCCAAGGCTATAGCCCACCCATTTTTGTGGCCTTTTTCCGCTGGACGAACTAGGCGCCCCAGCCTTCGGGCGGGTATTTTTGGGCGCCGCTGTGCCCGCGGCCTACTTTTGGCACACGGAGGCGCCTCGCAATGTCTCGCGCCATTCCGAGTCTGGCGGACGAAGTGGGCCAGCCCCACCCCCCAAGGCTATAGCCCACCCATTTTTGTGGCCTTTTTCCGCTGGACGAACTAGGCGCCCCAGCCTTCGGGCGGGTATTTTTGGGCGCCGCTGTGCCCGCGGCCTACTTTTGGCACACGGAGGCGCCTCGCAATGTCTCGCGCCATTCCGAGTCTGGCGGACGAAGTGGGCCAGCCCCACCCCCCAAGGCTATAGCCCACCCGTTTTTGTGGCCTTTTTCCGCTGGACGAACATGGCGCCCCGGCCTTCGGGCGGGTATTTTTTGGCGCAGCTTTGCCCGCGTCCTATTTTTGGGACATGGAGGCGCCTCGCAAAGTCGCGCGCCATTCCGACTCCGGCGGACGAAGTTGGCCAGCTCCACCCCCCAAGGCTATAGCCCACCCGTTTTTGTGGCCTTTTTCCGCAGGACGAACTTGGCGCCCCGGCCTTCGGGCAGGTATTTTTGGGCACCGCTGCGCCCGCGGCCTATTTTTGGCACACGGAGGCACCTCGCAAAGTCTCGCGCCATTCCGAGTCCGGCGGACGAAGTTGGCCCGCCCCACCCCCCAAGGCTATAGCCCACCCGTTTTTGTGGCCTTTTTCCACTGGACGAACTTTTGAGGGGACCTTCGGGGGCTTATTTTTGGGCGCGGCTGTGCCCGCTGCCTATTTTTGGCACACGGAGGCCGCTAGCAAAGTATCGCCCCATTCCGAGTCCGGCGGACGAAGTTGGTCAGCCCCTCCCCCCAAGGCCATAGCCCAACCGTTTTTTGGGCACTTTTGCGGCGGACGAACTTGGGGACGGGACCTTCGGGGGTTTATTTTTGGGCGCGGCTGTGCCCGCGGCCTTTTTTTTGCACAAAGAGGCCGCTCGCAAAGTCTCGCCCCGTTCCGAGTCAGGCGGACGAACTTCGCCAGCCCCTCCCCCCAAGGCTATAGCCCACCCGTTTTTTGGGCATTTTTGCGGCGGACGAACTTGGGGACGGGACCTTTGGGGGCTTATTTTTGGGCGCGACTGTGCCCGCAGCCTATTTTTGGCACACGGAGGCCGTTCGCAAAGTCTCGCCCCATTCCGAGTCCGGCGGACGAAGTTGGCCAGCCCCTCCCCCCAAGGCTATAGCCCACCCGTTTTTTGGGCATTTTTGCGGCGGACGAACTTGGGGACGGGACCTTCGGGGACTTATTTTTGGGCGCGGCTGAGCCCGCGGCCTATTTTTGGCACACGGAGGGCGCTCGCAAAGTCTCGCCCCATTCCGAGTACGGCGGACGAAGTTGGCCAGCCCCTCCCCCCAAGGCTATAGCCCACCCTTTTTTTGGGCATTTTTGCGTTCGACGAACTTGGGATGGGACCTTCGGGGGCTTATTTTTGGGCGCGGCTGAGCCCGCAGCCTAAATTTGGCACACAGAGGGCGCTCGCAAAGTCTCGGCCCATTCCGAGTCTGGCGGACGAAGTGGGCCGGCCCCTCCCCCCAAGGCTATAGCCCACCCGTTTTTTGGGCATTTTTGCATCGGACGAACTAGGGGACGGGACCTTCGGGGGCTTATTTTTGGGCGCGGCTGTGCCCGTTGCCTATTTTTGGCACACGGAGGCCGCTCGCAAAGTCTCGCCCCATTCCGAGTCCGGCGCACGAAGTTGGCCAGCCCCTCCCCCCAAGGCTATAGCCCACCCGTTTTTTGGGCATTTTTGCGGCGGACGAACTTGGGGACGGGAACTTCGGGGACTTATTTTTGGGCGCGGCTGATCCCGCGGCCTATTTTTGGCACACGGAGGGCACTCGCAAAGTCTCGCCCCATTCTGAATCCGGCGGACGAAGTTGGCCAGCCCCTCCCCCCAAGGCTATAGCCCACCCGTTTTTTGGGCATTTTTGCGGCGGACGAACTTGGGGACGGGACCTTTGGGGGCTTATTTTTAGGGGCGGCTGTGCCCGCGGCCTATTTTTGGCACACGGAGGGCGCTCGCAAAGTCTCGGCCCATTCCGAGTCCGGCGGACGAAGTTGGCCAGCCCCACCCCCCAAGGCTGTAGCCCACCCGTTTTTTGGGCATTTTTGAGGCGGACGAACTTGGGGACGGGACCTTCGGGGGCTTATTTTTAGGTGCGGCTGTGCCCGTGGCCTATTTTTGGCACACGGAGGGTGCTCGCAAAGTCTCGCCCCATTACGAGTCCGGCGGACGAATTTCGCCAGCCCCACCCCCCAAGGCTATAGCCCACCCGTTTTTTGGGCATTTTTGCGTACAACGAACTTGGGGACGGGACCTTCGGGGGCTTATTTTTGGGCGCGGCTGTGCCCGCGGCCTATTTTTGGCACACGGAGGGTGCTCGCAAAGTCTCGCCCCATTACGAGTCCGGCGGACAAATTTCGCCAGCCCCACCCCCCAAGGCTATAGCCCACCCGTTTTTTGGGCATTTTTGAGGCGGACGAACTTGGGAACGGGACCTTCGGGGGCTTATTTTTAGGGACGGCTGTGCCCGCGGCCTATTTTTGGCACACGGAGGGCGCTCGCAAAGTCTCTGCCCATTCCGAGTCCGGCGGACGAAGTTGGCCAGCCCCACCCCCCAAGGCTGTAGCCCACCCGTTTTTTGGGCATTTTTGAGGCGGACGAACTTGGGGATGGGACCTTCGGGGGCTTATTTTTAGGCGCCGCTGTGCCCGTGGCCTATTGTTGGCACACAGAGGGCGCTCGCAAAGTCTCGCCCCATTCCGAATCCGGCGGACGAAGTTGGCCAGCCCCTCCCCCCAAGGCTATAGCCCACCCGTTTTTTGGGCATTTTTGCGGCGGACGAACTTGGGGACGGGACCTTTGGGGGCTTATTTTTAGGGGCGGCTGTGCCCGCGGCCTATTTTTGGCACACGGAGGGCGCTCGCAAAGTCTCGGCCCATTCCGAGTCCGGCGGATGAAGTGGGCCAGCCCCACCCCCCAAGGCTGTAGCCCACCCGTTTTTTAGGCATTTTTGAGGCGGACGAACTTGGGGACGGGACCTTCGGGGGCTTATTTTTAGGCGCGACTGTGCCCGCAGCCTATTTTTGGCACACGGAGGGCACTCGCAAAGTCTCGCCCCATTCCGAATCCGGCGGACGAAGTTGGCCAGCCCCTCCCCCCAAGGCTATAGCCCACCCGTTTTTTGGGCATTTTTGCAGCGGACGAAGTTGGCCAGACCCTCCCCCCAAGGCTATAGCCCACCCGTTTTTTGGGCATTTTTGCGGCGGACGAACTTGGGGCCGGGACCTTTGGGGGCTTATTTTTAGGGGCGGCTGTGCCCGCGGCCTATTTTTGGCACACGGAGGGCGCTCGCAAAGTCTCGGCCCATTCCGAGTCCTGCGGACGAAGTGGGCCAGCCCCACCCCCCAAGGCTGTAGCCCACCCGTTTTTTGGGCATTTTTGAGGCGGACGAATTTGGGGACGGGACCTTCGGGGGCTTATTTTTAGGCGCGGCTGTGCCCGTGGCCTATTTTTGGCACACGGAGGGTGCTCGCAAAGTCTCGCCCCATTACGAGTCCGGCGGACGAATTTCGCCAGCCCCACCCCTCAAGGCTATAGCCCACCCGTGTGTTGGGCATTTTTGCGTACAACGAACTTGGGGACGGGACCTTCGGGGGCTTATTTTTGGGCGCGGCTGTGCCCGCGGCCTATTTTTGGCACACGGAGGGTGCTCGCCAAGTCTCACCCCATTACGAGTACGGCGGACGAATTTCGCCAGCCCCACCCCCTAAGGCTATAGCCCACCCGTTTTTTGGGCATTTTTGAGGCGGACGAACTTGGGAAGGGGAACTTCGGGGGCTTATTTTTAGGGGCGGCTGTGCCCACGGCCTATTTTTGGCACACGGAGGGTGCTCGCAAAGTCTCGGCCCATTCCGAGTCCGGCGGACGAAGTTGGCCAGCCCCACCCCCCAAGGCTGTAGCCCACCCGTTTTTTGGGCATTTTTGAGGCGGACGAACTTGGGGACGGGACCTTCGGGGGCTTATTTTTAGGCGCGGTTGTGCCCGTGGCCTATTTTTGGCACACAGAGGGCGCTCGCAAAGTCTCGCCCCATTCCGAATCCGGCGGACGAAATTGGCCAGCCCCTCCCCCCAAGGCTATAGCCCACCCGTTTTTTGGGCATTTTTGCGTCGGACGAACTAGGGGACGGGACCTTCGGGGGCTTACTTTTGGGCGGGGCTGTGCCCGCTGCCTATTTTTGGTACACGGAGGCCGCTCGCAAAGTCTCACCCCATTCCAAATCCGGCGGACGACGTGGGCCTGCCCCTCCCCCCAAGGCTATAGCCCACCTGTTTTTTGGGCACTTTTGTGGCGGACGAACTTGGGGACGGGAACTTCGGGGGCTTATTTTTGGGTGCGGCTGTGCCCGCGGCCTATTTTTGGCACACGGAGGCAGCTCGCAAAGTCTCGCCCCGTTCCGAGTCAGGCGGACGAAGTTTGCCAGCCCCTCCCCCCAAGGCTATAGCCCACCCGTTTTTTGGGCATTTTTGCGGCGGACGAACTTGGGGATGGGACCTTTGGGGGCTTATTTTTAGGCGCGACTGTGCCCACGGCCTATTTTTAGCACACGGAGGGCGCTCGTAAAGTCTCGTCCCATTCCGAATCCGGCGGACGAAGTGTGCCAGCCCCTCCCCCGAAGGCTATAGCCCACCCGTTTTTTGGGCATTTTTGCGGCGGACGAACAAGGGGACGGGACCTTTGGGGGCTTATTTTTGGGCGCGACAGTGTCCACGGCCTATTTTTGGGACACGGAGGGCGCTCGCAAAGTCTCGCCCCATTCCGAATCCGGCGGACGAAGTTGGCCAGCCCCTCCCCCCAAGGCTATAGCCCACCCGTTTTTTGGGCATTTTTGCGTTCGACGAACTTGGGGACGGGACCTTCGGGGGCTTATTTTTGGGCGCGGCTGTGCCCGCGGCCTAGTTTTGGTACACGGAGGGCGCTCGCAAAGTCTCACCCCATTCCGAGTCCGGCGGACGAATTTCGCCAGCCCCTCCCCCCAAGGCTATAGCCCACCCGTTTTTTGGGCATTTTTGAGTCGGACGAACTTGGGGACGGGACCTTTGGGGGCTTATTTTTAGGCGCAGCTGTGCCTGCGGCCTATTTTTGGCACACGGAGGGCGCTCGCAAAGTCTCGCCCCATTCCGAGTCCGGCGGACGAAGTTGGCCAGCCCTCCCCCCAAGGCTATAGCCCACCCGTTTTTTGGGCATTTTTGCGTCGGACGAACTAGGCGACGGGACCTTCGGGGGCTTATTTTTGGGCGCGGCTGTGTCCGCTGCGTATTTTTGGCACACGGAGGCCGCTCGCAAAGTCTCGCCCCATTCCGAATCCAGCGGACGAAGTTGGCCAGCCCCTCCCCCCAAGGCTATAGCCCACCCGTTTTTTGGGCACTTTTGCGGCGGACGAACTTGCGGACGGGACCTTTGGGGGCTTATTTTTAGGCGCGGCTGTGCCCCCGGCCTATTTTTGGCACACGGAGGCAGCTCGCAAAGTCTCGCCCCGTTCCGAGTCAGGCGGACGAAGTTGGCCAGCCCCACCCCCCAAGGCTGTAGCCCACCCGTTTTTTGGGCATTTTTGAGGCGGACGAACTTGGGGACGGTACCTTCGGGGGCTTAATTTTAGGCGCGACTGGGCCCACGGCCTATTTTTAGCACACGGAGGGTGCTCGTAAAGTCTCGTCCCATTCCGAATCCGGCGGACGAAGTGTGCCAGCCCCTCCCCCCAAGGCTATAGCCCACCCGTTTTTTGGGCATTTTTGCGGCGGACGAACAAGGGGACGGGACCTTTGGGGGCTTATTTTTGGGTGCGACAGTGTCCGCGGCCTATTTTCGGCACACGGAGGGCGCTCGCAAAGTCTCGCCCCATTCCGAATCCGGCGGACGAAGTGGGCCAGCCCCTCCCTCCAAGGCTATAGCCCACCCGTTTTTTGGGCATTTTTGCGTTCGACGAACTTGGGGACGGGACCTTCGGGGGCTTATTATTGGGCGCGGCTGTGCCCGTGGCACACACGGAGGGCGCTGCAAAGTCTCACCCCATTCCGAGTCCGGCGGATTTCGCCAGCCCTCCCCAAGGCTATAGCCCACCCGTTTTTTGGGCATTTTTGAGTCGGACGAACTTGGGGACGGGACCTTTGGGGGCTTATTTTTAGGCGCAGCTGTGCCTGCGGCCTATTTTTGGCACACGGAGGGCGCTCGCAAAGTCTCGCCCCATTCCGAGTCCGCGGACCAGCCCCACCCCCCAAGGCTGTAGCCCACCCGTTTTTTGGGCATTTTTGAGGCGGACGAACTTGGGGACGGGACCTTCAGGGGCTTATTTTTAGGCGCGACTGTGCCCGCGGCCTATTTTTGGCACACGGAGGCCGCTCGCAAAGTCTCGCCGCATTCCGAGTCCGGCGGACGAAGTTGGCCAGCCCCTCCCCCCAAGGCTATAGCCCAACATTTTTTTGGGCACTTTTGCGGCGGACGAACTTGGGGACGGGACCTTCGGGGGCTTATTTTTGGGTGCGGCTGTGCCCGCGGCCTAGTTTTGGCACACAGAGGGCGCTCGCTAAGTCTCGCCCCATTCTGAATCCGGCGGACGAAGTTGGCCATCCCCTCCCCCCAAGGCTATAGCCCACCCGTTTTTTGGGCATTTTTGCGTTCGACGAACTTGGGGACGGGACCTTCGGGGGCTTATTTTTGGGCGTGGCTGTGCCCGCGGCCTAGTTTTGGCACATGGAGGGCGTTCGCAAAGTCTCGCCCCATTCCGAGTCCGGCGGACGAATTTCGCCAGCCCCTCCCCGCAAGGCTATAGCCCACCCGTTTTTTGGGCATTTTTGAGGCGGACGAACTTGGGGACGGGACCTTTGGGGGCTTATTTTTTGGGGCGGCTGTGCCCGCGGCCTATTTTTGGCACATGGAGGGCGCTCGCAAAGTCTCGGCCCATTCCGAGTCCGGCGGACGAAGTTGGCCAGCCCCACCCCCCAAGGCTGTAGCCCACCCGTTTTTTGGGCATTTTTGAGGCGGACGAACTTGGTGACGGGACCTTCGGGGGCTTATTTTTAGGCGCGACTGTGCCCACGGCCTATTTTTTGCACACGGAGGGCGCTCGCAAAGTCTCGCCCCATTCCGAATCCGGCGGACGAAGTTGGCCATCCCTTCCCCCCAAGGCTATAGCCCACCCGTTTTTTGGGCATTTTTGCGTCGGACGAACTAGGCGGCGGGACCTTCGGGGGCTTATTTTTGGGCGCGGCTGTGACCGCTGCCTATTTTTGGCACACGGAGGCCGCTCGCAAAGTCTCACCCCATTCCGAATCCAGCGGATGAAGTTGGCCAGCCCCTCCCCCCAAGGCTATAGCCCACCCGTTTTTTGGGCACTTTTGCGGCGGACGAACTTCGGGACGGAACCTTCGGGGGCTTAGTTTTGGGTGCGACTGTGCCCACGGCCTATTTTTGGCACACGGAGGCCGCTAGCAAAGTCTCGCCCCATTCCGAGTCCGGCGGATGAAGTTGGCCAGCCCCTCCCCCCAAGGCTATAGCCCAACCGTTTTTTGGGCATTTTTGCGGCGGACGAACTTGGGGACGGGACCTTCGGGGGCTTATTTTTAGGCACGGCTGTGCCCATGGCCTATTTTTGGCACACGGAGGGCGCTCGCAAAGTCTCGGCCCATTCCGAGTCCGGCGGACGAAGTTGGCCAGCCCCACCCCCCAAGGCTGTAGCCCACCCGTTTTTTGGGCATTTTTGAGGGGACGAACATGGGGACGGGAACTTCGGGGGCTTATTTTTAGGCGCGACTTTGCCCACGGCCTATTTTTGGCACACGGAGGGCACTCGTAAAGTCTCGTCCCATTCCGAATCCGGCGGACGAAGTGTGCCAGCCCGTCCCCCCAAGGCTATAGCCCACCCGTTTTTTGGGCATTTTTGCGCCGGACGAACTTGGGGACGGGACCTTCGGGGTCTTATTTTTAGGCACGGCTGTGCCCGCGGCCTATGTTTGGCACACGGAGGGCGCTCGCAAAGTCTCGCCCCATTCCAAGCGCGGACGAAGTTGGCCAGCCCCTCCCCCCAAGGCTATAGCCCAACCGTTTTTTGGGCATTTTTGCGGCGGACGAACTTGGGGACGGGACCTTCGGGGGCTTATTTTTAGGCGCGGCTGTGCCCGCGGCCTATTTTTGGCACACGGAGGGCGCTCGCAAAGTCTCGGCCCATTGCGAGCCCGGCGGACGAAGTTGGCCAGCCCCACCCCCCAAGGCTGTAGCCCACCCGTTTTTTGGGCATTTTTTAGGCGGACGAACTTGGGGACGGGACCTTCGGGGGCTTATTTTTAGGCGCCACTGTGCCCACGGCCTATTTTTGGCGCACGGAGGGCGCTCGTAAAGTCTCGTCCCATTCCGAATCCGGCGGACGAAGTGTGCCAGCCCCTCCCCCCAAGGCTATAGCCCACCCGTTTTTTGGGCATTTTTGCGCCGGACGAACTTGGGGACGGGACCTTTGGGGGCTTATTTTTGGGCGCGACTGTAGCCGTGGCCTATTTTTGGCACACGGAGGGCGCTCGCAAAGTCTCTCCCCATTCCGAATCCGGCGGACGAAGGTGGCCAGCCCCTCCCTCCAAGGCTATAGCCCACCCGTTTTTTGGGCATTTTTGCGTTCGACGAACTTGGGGACGGGACCTTCGGGGGCTTATTTTTGGGTGCGGCTGTGCCCGCGGCCTAGTTTTGGCACACGGAGGGCGCTCGCAAAGTCTCGCCCCATTCCGAGTCCGGCGGACGAATTTCGCCAGCCCTCCCCCCAAGGCTATAGCCCACCCGTTTTTTGGGCATTTTTGAGGCGGACGAACTTGGGGACGGGACCTTTGGGGGCTTATTTTTAGGCGCAGCGCTGCCTGCGGCCTATTTTTGGCACATAGAGGGTGCTCGCAAAGTCTCGCCCCATTCCGAGTCCGGCGGACGAATTTGGCCAGCCCCACCCCCCAAGGCTGTAGCCCACCCGTTTTTTGGGCATTTTTGAGGCGGACGAACTTGGGGACGGGACCTTCGGGGGCTTATTTTTAGGCACGGCTGTGCCCGTGGCCTATTTTTGGCACACGGAGGGCGCTCGCAAAGTCTCGCCCCATTCCGAGTCCGGCGGACGAAGTTGGCCAGCCCCTCCCCCCAAGGCTATAGCCCACCCGTTTTTTGGGCATTTTTGCGGCGGACGAACTTGAGGACGGGACCTTCGGAGGCTTATTTTTGGGTGCGGCTGTGCCCATGGCCTATTTTTTGCACACGGAGGGCGCTAGCAAAGTCTCGCCCCATTCCGAGTCCGGCGGACCAAGTGGGCCAGCCCCTCCCCCCAAGGCTATAGCCCACCCATTTTTTGGGCATTTTTGCGGCGGACGAACTTGGGGACGGGACCTTCGGGGGCTTATTTTTGTTTGCGGCTGTTCCCGCTGCCTATTTTTGGCACACGGAGGGCGCTCGCAAAGTCTCGCCCCATTCCGAGTCCGGGGGACGAAGTGGGCCAGCCCCTCCCCCCAAGGCTATAGCCCACCCATTTTTTGGGCATTTTTTCGACGGACGAATTTGGGGACGGGACTTTCGGGGGCTTATTTTTGGGTGCGGCTGTTCCCGCTGTCTATTTTTGGCGCACGGAGGGCGTTCGCAAAGTCTCGCCCCATTCCGAGTCCAGCGGACGAAGTTGGCCAGCCCCTCCTCCCAAGGCTATAGCCCACCCGTTTTTTGGGCATTTTTGCGGCGGACGAACTTGGGGACGGGACCTTCGGGGGCTTATATTTGGGCGCGCCTGTGCCCGCGGCCTATTTTTGGCACACGGAGGGCGCTCGCAAAGTCTCGCCCCATTCCGTGTCCGGCGGACGAAGTTGGCCAGCCCCTCCCCCCATAGCTATAGCCCACCCTTTTTTTGGGCATTTTTGCGTTCGACGAACTTGGGGACGGGACGTTCGGGGACTTATATTTGGGTGCGGCTGTGCCCGCGCCCTATTTTTACACATGGATGGCGCTCGCAAAGTCTCGCCCCATTCCGAGTCCGGCGGACGAATTTGGTCAGCCCCTCCCCCCAAGGCTATAGCCCACCCGTTTTTTGGGCATTTTTGCGGCGGACGAACTTGGGGACGGGAACGTCGGGGGCTTATTTTTGGGTGCGGCTGTACCCGCGGCCTATTTTTGGCACACGGAGGGCGCTCGCAAATTCTCGCCCCATTCCGAGTCCAGCGGACGAAGTGGGCCAGCCCCTCCCCCCAAGGCTATAGCCCACCCATTTTTTGGGCATTTTTGCGGCGGACGAACTTGGGGACGGGACCTTCGGGGGCTTATTTTTGGGTGCGGCTGTGCCCGCTACCTATTTTTGGCACACGGAGGGCGCTCGCAAAGTCTCGCCCCATTCCGAGTCCGGCGGACGAAGTGGGCCAGCCCCTCCCCCCAAGGCTATAGCCCACCCGTTTTTTGGGCATTTTTGCGGCTGACGAACTTGGGGACGGGACCTTCGGGGGATTATTTTTGGGCGCGGCTGTGCTCGCGACCTATATTTGGCACACGGAGACCACTCGTAAAGTCTCGCCCCATTCCGAGTCCGGCGGACGAAGTTTGCCAGCCCCTCCCCCCAAGGCCATAGCCCACCCGTTTTTTGGGCATTTTTGCGTTTGACGAACTTGGGGACGGGACCTTTGGGGGCTTATTTTTGGGTGCGGCTGTACCCGCTGCCTATTTTTGGCACACGTAGGGCGCTCGCAAAGTCTCGCCCCATTCCGAGTCCGGGGGACGAAGTGGGCCAGCCCCTCCCCCCAAGACTATAGCCCACCCGTTTTTTGGGCATTTTTGCGGCGGACGAACTTGGGGACGGGACCTTCGGGGGCTTATTTTTGGGCGCGCCTGTGCCCGCGGCCTATTATTGGCACACGGAGGGCGCTCGCAAAGTCTCGCCCCATTCCGTGTCCGGCGGACGAAGTTGGCCAGCCCCTCCCCCCAAGGCTATAGCCCACCCTTTTTTTGGGCATTTTTGCGTTCGACGAACTTGGGGACGGGACGTTCGGGGACTTATATTTGGGCGCGGCTGTGCCCGCGCCCTATTTTTGGCACATGGATGGCGCTCGCAAAGTCTCGCCCCATTCCGAGTCCGGCGGACGAATTTGGCCAGCCCCTCCCCCCAAGGCTATAGCCCACCCGTTTTTTGGGCATTTTTGCGGCGGACGAACTTGGGGACGGGAACGTCGGGGGCTTATTTTTGGGTGCGGCTGTGCCCGCGGCCTATTTTTGGCACACGGAGGGCGCTCGCAAATTCTCGCCCCATTCCGAGTCCGGCGGACGAAGTGGGCCAGCCCCTCCCCCCAAGGCTATAGCCCACCCATTTTTTGGGCATTTTTGCGGCGGACGAACTTGGGGACGGGACCTTCGGGGGCTTATTTTTGGGTGCGGCTGTGCCCGCTACCTATTTTTGGCACACGGAGGGCGCTCGCAAAGTCTCGCCCCATTCCGAGTCCGGCGGACGAAGTGGGCCAGCCCCTCCCCCCAAGGCTATAGCCCACCCGTTTTTTGGGAATTTTTGCGGCAGACGAACTTGGGGACGGGACCTTCGGGGGATTATTTTTGGGCGCGGCTGTGCTCGCGACCTATATTTGGCACACGGAGACCACTCGTAAAGTCTCGCCCCATTCCGAGTCCGGCGGACGAAGTTTGCCAGCCCCTCCCCCCAAGGCCATAGCCCACCCGTTTTTTGGGCATTTTTGCGTTCGACGAACTTGGGGACGGGACCTTTGGGGGCTTATTTTTGGGCGCGGCTGTGCCCGCTGCCTATTTTTGGCACACGTAGGGCGCTCGCAAAGTCTCGCCCCATTCCGAGTCCGGGGGACGAAGTGGGCCAGCCCCTCCCCCCAAGACTATAGCCCACCCGTTTTTTGGGCATTTTTGCGGCGGACGAACTTGGGGACGGGACCTTCGGGGCTTATTTTTGGGCGTGGCTGTCCCTGCGGCCTATTTTTGGCACACGGAGGGCGCTCGCAAAGTCTCGCCCCATTCCGAGTCTGGCGGACGAAGTTGGCCAGCCCCTCCCCCCAAGGCTATAGCCCACCCATTTTTGGGGCACTTTTGCGGCGGAAGAACTTGGGGACGGGACCTTCGGGGGATTCTTTTTGGGTGTGGCTTTGCCCACGGCCTATTTTTGGCACACGGAGGGCGCTCGCAAAGTCACGCCCCATTCCGAGTCCGGCGGATGAAGTTGGCCAGCCCCTCCCCCCAAGGCTATAGCCCACCCGCTTTTTGGGCATTTTTGCGGCGGACGAAATTGGGGACGGGACCTGCAGGGGCTTATTTTTGGGCGCGGCTGTGCTTGCGGCCTGTTTTTAGCACAGGGAGTGTGCTCGCAAAGTCTCGCCCCATTCCGGGTCCGGCGGACGAAGTTGGCCAGCCCCTCCCCCCAAGGCTATAGCCCACCTGTGTTTTGGGCATTTTTGCGGCGGACGAACTTGGGGACGGGACCTTCGGGCACTTATTTTTGGGCGCGGCTGTGCCCGCGGCCTATTTTTTGCACACGGAGACCGCTCGCAAAGTCTCGCCCCATTCCGAGTCCGGCGGACGAAGTTGGCCAGCCCCTCCCCCCAAGGCTAAAGCCCACCCGTTTTTTGGGCATTTTTGCGGCGGACGAACTTGGGGACGGGACCTTCGGGGGCTTATTTTTGGGCGCGGCTGTCCCCGCATCCTATTTTTGGCACACGGAGGGCACTAGCAAAGTCTCGCCCCATTCCGAGTCCGGCGGACGAAGTTGGCCAGCCCCTCCCCCCAAGACTATAGCCCACCCGTTTTTTGGGCATTTTTTCGGCGGACAAACTTGGGGACGGGACCTTCGGGGCTTATTTTTGGGCGTGGCTGTCCCTGCGGCCTATTTTTGGCACACGGAGGGCGCTCGCAAATTCTCGCCCCATTCCGAGTCCGGCGGACGAAGTTGGCCATCCCCTCCCCCCAAGGCTATAGCCCACCCATTTTTTGGGCATTTTTGCGGCGGACGAACTTGGGGACGGGACCTTCGGGGGCTTATTTTTGGGCGCGGCTGTACCCGTGGCCTATTTTTGGCACACGGAGGGTGCTCATAAACTCTCGCCCCATTCCGAGTCCGGCGGACGAAGTTGGCCAGCCCCTCCCCCCAAGGCTATAGCCCACCCGATTTTTGGGCATTTTTGCGGCGGACGAACTTGGGGACGGGACCTTCGGGGACTTATTTTTGGGCGCGTCTGTGCACGCGGCCTATTTTTGGCACACGGAGGGCACTCGCAAAGGCTCGCCCCATTCCGAGTCCGGCGGACGAAGTTGGCCAGCCCCTCCCACAAGGCTATAGCCCACTCGTTTTTTGGGCATTTTTACGGCGGACGAACTTGGGGACGGGACCTTCGGGGGCTTATTTTTGGGCACGGCTGTGCCCGTGGCCTATTTTTGGCACACGGAGTCCACTCGCAAAGTCTCGCCCCATTCCGAGTCCGGCGGACGAAGTTGGCCAGCCCCTCCCCCCAAGGCTATAGCCCACCCGTTTTTTAGGCATTTTTGCGGCGGGGGAACTTGGGAACGGGACCTTTGGGGGCTTATTTTTGGGTGCGGCTGTGCCCGCAGCCTATTTTTGGCACACGGAGGCCGCTCGCAAAGTCTCGCCCCATTCCGAGTCCGGCGCACGAAGTTGGCCAGCCCCTCCCCCCAAGGCTATAGCCCACTCGTTTCTTGGCCATTTTTGCGGCGGACGAACTTGGGGACGGGATCTTCGGGGGCTTATTTTTGGGCGTGGCTGTGCCCGCGGTCTATTTTTGGCACACGGAGGGCGCTCGAAAAGTCTCGCCCCATTCCGAGTCCGGGGGACGAAGTTGGCCAGCCCCTCCCCCCAAGGCTATAGACCACCCGTGTTTTGGGCATTTTTGCGGCAGGCGAACTTGGGGACCGGACCATAGGGGGCTTAGTTTTGGGCGCGGCTGTGCCCACGGCCTATTTTTGGCACACGGAGGGCGCTCGCAAAGTCTCGCCCCATTCCGAGTCCGGCGGACGAAGTTGGCCAGCCCCTCCCCCCAAGGCTATAGCCCACCCGTTTTTGTGGCCTTTTTCCGCTGGACGAACTTGGCGCCCCGGCCTTCGGGTGGATATTTTTGGGCGCGGCTGTGCCCGCGGCCTATTTTTGGCACACAGAGGCGGCTCGTAAAGTCTCGCGACATTCCGAGTCCGGCGGACGAACTTGGCCAGCCCCACCCCCAAGGCTATAGCCCACCCGTTTTTGTGGCCTTTTTCCGCTGGACGAACTTGGCGCCCCGGCCTTCGGGCGGTTATTTTTGGGCGCGGCTGTGCCCGTGGCCTATTTTTGGCACACGGAGGCCGCTCGCAAAGTCTCGCGCCATTCCGAGTCCGGCGGATGAAGTTGGCCAGCCCCACCCCCCAAGGCCTTAGCCTACCCGTTTTTGTGGCCTTTTTCCGCTGGACGAACTTGGCGCCCCGGCCTTCGGGCGGTTATTTTTGGGCACGGCTGTGCCTGCGGCCTCTTCTTGGCACACGGAGGCCGCTCGCAAAGTCTCGAGCCATTCCGAGTCCGGCGGATGAAGATGGCCAGCCCCACCCCCCAAGGCTATAGCCCACCCGTTTTTGTGGCCTTTTTCCGCTGGACGAACTTTGCGCCCCGGCCTTCGGGCGGTTATTTTTGGGCGCGGCTGTGTCCGCGGCCTATTTTTGGCAGACGGAGACCGCTCGCAAAGTCTCGCTCCATTCCGAGTCCGGCGGACGAAGCTGACCATCCCCAACCCCCAAGGCTATAGCCCACCCGTTGTTGTGGCCTTTTTCCGCTGGACGAACTTGGCGCCCCGGCCTTCGGGCGGTTATTTTTGGGTGCGGCTGTGACCGTGGCCTATTTTTGGCACACGGAGGCCGCTCGCAAAGTCTCGCGCCATTCCGAGTCCGGCGGACGAAGTTGGCCAGCCCCACCCCCCAAGGCTATAGCCCACCCGTTGTTGTGGCCTTTTTCCGCTGGACGAACTTGGCGCCCCGGCCTTCGGGCGGTTATTTTTGGGCACGGCTGTGGCCATGGCCTATTTTTGGCACACGGAGGCCGCTCGCAAAGTCTCGCGCCATTCTGAGTCCGGCGGACGAAGTGGGCCAGCCCCACCCCCCAAGGCTATAGCCCACCCGTTTTTGTGGCGTTTTTCTGCTGGACGAACTTGGCGCCCCGGCCTTCGGGAGGTTATTTTTGGGCGCGGCTATGACCGCGGTTTCTTCTTGGCACACGGAGGCTGCTCGCAAAGTCTCGCAACATTCCGAGTCCGGCGGACGAAGTGGGCCAGCCCCACCCCCCAAGGCTATAGCCCACCCGTTTTTGTGGCTTTTTTCCGCTGGACGAACTTGGCGCCCCGGCCTTTGGGCGGTTATTTTTGGGCGCGGCTGTGCCCGCGGCCTCTTCTTGGCACACGGAGGCTGCTCGCAAAGTCTCCCGCCATTCCGAGTCCGGCGGACGAAGTTGGCCAGCCCCACCCCCCAAGGCTATAGCCCGCCTGTTTTTGTTGTGTTTTTCCGCTGGAGGAAGTTGCCGCTCCGGCCTTCGGGCAGTTATTTTTGGGCGCGGCTGTGCCTGCGTCCTATTTTTGGCACACGGAGGCCGTTCGCAAAGTCTCGCGCCATTCCGAGTCCGGCAGACGAAGTTGGCCAGCCCCACCCCCCAAGGCTATAGCCCACCCGTTGTTGTGGCCTTTTTCCGCTGGACGAACTTGGCGCCCCGGCCTTCGGGCGGTTATTTTTGGGTGCGGCTGTGCCTGCGGCCTATTTTTGGCACACGGAGGCCGTTTACAAAGTCTCGCGCCATTCCGAGTCCGGCGGATGAAGTTGGCCAGCCCCACCCCCCAAGGCTATAGCCCACCCGTTTTTGTGGCCTTTTTCCGCTGGACGAAATTGGCGCCCCGGCCTTCGGGCGGTTATTTTTGGGCGCGGCTGTGGGCGTAGCCTATTTTTGGCACACGGAGGCCGCTCGCAAAGGTTCGCACCATTCTGAGTCCGGCGGACGAAGTTGGCCAGCCCCACCCCCCAAGGCTATAGCCCACCCGCTTTTGTGGCCTTTTTCCGCTGGGCGAACTTGGCGCCCCAGCCTTCGGGCTGTTATTTTTTGGCGCGGCTGTGCCCGCGGCCTATTTTTGGCACACAGAGGCTGCTCGCAAAGATTCGCGCCATTCCGAGTCCGGCGGACGAAGTGGGCCAGCCCCACCCCCCAAGGCTATCGCCCACCCGTTTTTGTGGCCTTTTTCCGCTGGACAGACTTGGCTCCGTGGCCTTCGGGCGGTTATTTTTGGTCGAAGCTGTGTCCACGGCCTATTTTTGGCACACGGACCCCGATCGTAAAGTCCCGCGCAATTCCGAGACCGGCGGACGAAGTTGGCCAGCCCCACCGCCCAAGGCTATAGCCCACCCGTTGTTGTGGCCTTTTTCCGCTGGACGAACTTGGCGCCCCGGCCTTTGGGCGGTTATTTTTGGGTGCGGCTGTGCCCGCGGCCTATTTTTGGCACATGGAGGCTGCTCGAAAAGTCTCGCGGCACTCCGAGTCCGGCGGACGAAGTGGGCCAGACCCACCCCCCAAGGCTATAGCCCACCCGTTTTTGTGGCCTTTTTCCGCTGGACGAACTTGGCGCCCCGGCCTTCGGGCGGTTATTTTTGGGCGCGGCTGTGCCCGCGGCCTCTTCTTGGCACACGGAGGCCGCTCGCAAAGTCTCGCGCCATTCCGAGTCCGGCGGACGAAGTTGGCCAGCCCCACCCCCCAAGGCTATAGGCCACCCGTTTTTGTTGTCTTTTTCCGCTGGACGAAGTTGCCGCTCCGGCCTTCGGGCGGTTATTTTTGGGCGCGGCTGTGCCTGCGGCCTATTTTTGGCACACGGAGGCCGTTCGGAAAGTCTCGCGCCATTCCGAGTCCGGCAGACGAAGTTGGCCAGCCCCACCCCCCAAGGCTATAGCCCACCCGTTGTTGTGGCCTTTTTCCGCTGGACGAACTTGGCGCCCCGGCCTTCGGGCGGTTATTTTTGGGCGCGGCTGTGCCTGCGGCCTATTTTTGGCACACGGAGGCCGTTTGCAAAGTCTCGCGCCATTCCGAGTCCGGCGGATGAAGTTGGCCAGCCCCGCCCCCCAAGGCTATAGCCCACCCGTTTTTGTGGCCTTTTTCCGCTGGACGAAATTGGCGCCCCGGCCTTCGGGCGGTTATTTTTGGGCGCGGCTGTGGGCGTAGCCTATTTTTGGCACACGGAGGCCGCTCGCAAAGTCCCGCGCCATTCCGAGACCGGCGGACGAAGTTGGCCAGCACCACCGCCCAAGGCTATAGCCCACCCGTTGTTGTGGCCTTTTTCCGCTGGACGAACTTGGCGCCCTGGCCTTTGGCCGGTTATTTTTGGGTGCGGCTGTTCCCGCAGCCTATTTTTGGCACATGGAGGCTGCTCGCAAAGCCTCGCACCATTCCGAGTCCTGCGGACGAAGTGGGGCAGCCCCACCCCGCAAGGCTATAGCCCACCTGTTTTTGTGGCCTTTTTCCGCTGGACGAACTTGGCGCCCCGGCCTTCGGATGGTTATTTTTTGGCGCGGCTGTGTCCGCGGCTTATTTATGGCACACGGAGGCCGTTCGTAAAGTCTCGTGCCATTCCGAGTCCGGCGGATGAAGTTGGCCAGCCCCACCCCCCAAGGCTATAGCCCACCCGTTTTTGTGGCCTTTTTCCGCTGGACGAACTTGGCGCTCCGGCCTTCAGGCGGTTATTTTTGGGTGCGGCTGTGGCCGTGGCCTATTTTTGGCACACAGAGGCCACTCGCAAAGTCTCGCCCCATTCCGAGTCCGGCGGACGAAGTGGGCCAGCCCCACCCCCGAAGGCTATAGCCCACCCGTTTTTGTGGCCTTTTTCCGCTGGACGGACTTGGCTCTCCGGCCTTCAGGCCGTTATTTTTGGGCGCGGCTGTGCCAACGGCCTATTTTGGGCACACTGAAGCCGTTCGCAAAGTCTCGCGCCATTCCGAGTCCGGCGGACGAAGTTGGCCAGCCCCAACCCCCAAGGCTATAGCCCACCCGTTGTTGTGGGCTTTTTCCGCAGGACGAACTTGGCGCCCCGGCCTTCGGGCGGTTATTTTTGGGCGCGGCTGTGACCGCGGCCTATTTTTGGCACACGGAGGCCGCTCGCAAAGTCTCGTGCCATTCCGAGTCCGGCGGACGAAGTTGGCCAGCCCCACCCCCCAAGGCTATAGCCCACCCGTTTTTGTGGCCTTTTTCCGCTGGACGAACTTGGCGCCCCGGCCTTCGGGCGGTTAATTTTGTGCGCGGCTGTGCCCGCGGTCTATTTTTGGCACACGGAGGCCGCTCGCAAAGTCTCGCGCCATTCCGAGTCCGGCAGACGAAGTTGGCCAGCCCCACCCCCAAAGGCTATAGCCCACCCGTTTTTGTGGCCTTTTTCCGCTGGACGGACTTGGCTCCCCGGCCTTTGGGCGGTTGTTTTTGGGCACGGCTGTGCCCGCGACTTATTTTTGGCACACGGAGACCGCTCGAAAAGTCTCGCGCCATTCGGAGTCCGGCGGACGAATTTGGCCAGCACCACCCCCCAAGGCTATAGCCCACCCGTTTTTGTGGCCTTTTTCCGCTGGACGAAATTCGCGCCCCGGCCTTCGGGCGGTTATTGATGGGCACGGCCTATTTTTGGTACACGGAGGCCGCTCGTAAAGTCTCGCTCCATTCCTAGTCCGGCGGACGAAGTTGGCCAGCCCCACCCCCCAAGGCTATAGCCCACCCGTTTTTGTGGCCTTTTTCCGCTGGACGAACTTGGTACCCCGGCCTTCGGGCGGTTATTTTTTGGTGCGGCCATGCCCGCGGACTATTTTTGGCACACGGAGGCCGATCGCAAAGTCTCGCGCCATTCCGAGTCCGGCGGACGAAGTTGGCCAGCCCCACCCCCCAAGGCTATAGCCCACCCGTTGTTGTGGCCTTTTTCCGCTGGACGAACTTGGCGCCCCGGCCTTCGGGCGGTTATTTTTTAGCGCGGCTGTGACCGCGGCCTATTTTTGGCACACGGAGGCCCCTCGCAAAGTCTCTTACCATTCCGAGTTCGGCGGACGAAGTTGGCCAGCCCCACCCCCCAAGGCTATAGCCCACCCGTATTTGTGGCCTTTTTTTCGCTGGACAAACTTGGCGCCCCGGCCTTCGGGCCTTTATTTTTGGGCGCGGCTGGGCCCGCGATCTATTTTTGGCACACGGAGGCCGCTCGAAAGTCCCGCGCCATTCCGAGACCGGCGGACGAAGTTGGCCAGCACCACCGCCCAAGGCTATAGCCCACCCGTTGTTGTGGCCTTTTTCCGCTGGACGAACTTGGCGCCCTGGCCTTTGGCCGGTTATTTTTGGGTGCGGCTGTTCCCGCGGCCTATTTTTGGCACATGGAGGCTGCTCGCAAAGCCTCGCGCCATTCCGAGTCCGGCGGACGAAGTGGGGCAGCCCCACCCCCCAAGGCTATAGCCCACCCGTTGTTATGGCCTTTTTCCGCTGGACGAAGTTGGCGCCCCGGCCTTCGGGCGGTTATTTTTGAGCGCGGCTGTGACCGCGCCCTATTTTTGGCACACGGAGGCCCCTCGCAAAGTCTCGTACCATTCCGAGTTCGGCGGACGAAGTTGGCCAGCCCCACCCCCCAAGGCTATAGCCCACCCGTTTTTGTGGCCGTTTTCCGCTGGACGGACTTCGCTCCCCGGCCTTCGGGCGGTTATTTTTGGTCGCGGCTGTGCAAACGGCCTATTTTGGGCATACGGAGGCCGCTCGCAAAGTCTTGCGCCATTCCAAGTCCGGCGGACGAAGTTGGCCAGCCCCACCCCCCAAGGCTATAGCCCACCCGTTGTTGTGGACTTTTTCCGCTGGACGAACCTGGCGCCCCGGCTTTCGGGCGGTTATTTTTGGGCGCGGCTCTACCCGCAGCTTATTTTTGGCACACGGAGACCGCTCGCAAATTCTCGCGCCATTCCGAGTCCGGCGGACGAATTTGGCCAGCACCACCCCCCAAGGCTATAGCCCACCCGTTTTTGTGGTCTTTTTCTGCTGGACGGACTTCGCGCCCCGGCCTTCGGGCGGTTATTTTTGGGCGCGGCTCTTCCCGCAGCTTATTTTTGGCACACAGAGACCGCTCGCAAAGTCTCGCGCCATTCCGAGTCCGGCGGACGAATTTGGCCAGCACCACCCCCCAAGGCTATAGCCCACCCGTTTTTGTGGCCTTTTTCCGCTGGACGAACTTGGTGCCCCGGCCTTCGGGCGGTTGTTTTTTGGCGCGGCTGTGCCCGCGGACTATTTTCGGCACACGGAGGCCCCTCGCAAAGTCTCTTGCCATTCCGAGTCCGGCGGACGAAGTTGGCCAGCCCCACCCCCCAAGGCTATAGCCCACCCGTTTTTGTGGCCTTTTTCTGCTGGACGAACTTGGCGCCCCGGCCTTCGGGCGGTTGTTTTTGGGTGCGGCTGTGACCGCGGCCTAGTTTTGGCACACGGAGGCCCCTCGCAAAGTCTCGTGCCATTCCGAGTCCGGCGGACGAAGTTGGCCAGCCCCACCCCCCAAGGCTATATAGCCCACCCGTTTTTGTGGTCTTTTTCCGCCGGACGGACTTGGCTCCCCGGCCTTCGGGCGGTTATTTTTGGACGCGGCTGTGCCAATGGCCTATTTTGGGCACACAGAGGCCGCTCGCAAAGTCTCGTGCCATTTCGAGTCCGGCGGACGAAGTTTGCCAGCCCCACCCCCAAGGCTATAGCCCACCCGTTGTTGTGGCCTTTTTCCGCTGGACGAACCTGGCGCCCCGGCTTTCGGCCGGTTATTTTTGGGCGCGGCTGTGACCGCGGCCTATTTTTGGCACACGGAGGCCCCTCGCAAAGTCTCGTGCCATTCCGAGTGCGGCGGACGAAGTTGGCCAGCCCCACCCCCCAAGGCTATAGCCCACCCGTTTTTGTGGCCTTTTTCTGCTGGACGAACGTGGCGCCCCAGCGTTCGGGCCTTTATTTTTGGGCGCGGCTGTGCCTGCGGCCTATTTTTGGCACACGGAGGCCGCTCGCAAAGTCTCGTGCCATTCCGAGTCCGGCGGACGAAGTTGGCCAGCCCCACCCCCCAAGGCTATAGACCACCCGTTTTTGTGGCCTTTTCCGCTGGACGGACTTCGCTGCCCGGCCTTCGGGCGGTTATTTTTGGGCGCGGCTGTGCCAACGGCCTATTTTGGGAACACGGAGGCCTCTCGCAAAGTCTCGCGCCATTCCGAGTCCGGTGGACGAATTTGACCAGCACCACCACCCAAGGCTATAGCCCACCCGTTTTTGTGGCCTTTTTCTGCTGGACGAAATTCGCGCCCAGGCCTTCGGGCGGTTATTTATGGGCGCGGCCTATTTTTGGTACACGGAGGCCGCTCGTAAAGTCTCGCTCCATTCCGAGTCCGGCGGAGGAAGTTGGCCAGCCCCACCCCCCAAGGCTATAGCCCACCCGTTTTTGTGGCCTTTTTCCGCTGGACGAACTTGGTGCCCGGCCTTCGGGCGGTTATTTTTTGGCACGGCTGTGCCCGCGGACTATTTTTGGCACACGGAGGCCCCTCGCAAAGTTTCTTGCCATTCCGAGTCCGGCGGACGAAGTTGGCCAGCCCCACCCCCCAAGGCTATAGCCCACCCGTTTTTGTGGCCTTTTTCTGCTGGACGAACTTGGCGCCCCGGCCTTCGGGCGGTTATTTTTGGGCGCGGCTGTGCCCGCGGCCTATTTTTGGCACACGGAGGCCGCTCGCAAAGTCTCGTGCCATTCCGAGTCCGGCGGACGAAGTTGGCCAGCCCCACCCCCCAAGGCTATAGACCACCCGTTTTTGTGGCCTTTTCCGCTGGACGGACTTCGCTGCCCGGCCTTCGGGCGGTTATTTTTGGGCGCGGCTGTGCCAACGGCCTATTTTGGGAACACGGAGGCCTCTTGCAAAGTCTCGCGCCATTCCGAGTCCGGCGGACGAATTTGGCCAGCACCACCCTCCAAGGCTATAGCCCACCCGTTTTTGTGGCCTTTTTCTGCTGGACGAAATTCGCGCCCCGCCTTCGGGCGGTCATTTATGGGCCCGGCCTATTTTTGGTACACGGAGGCCGCTCATAAAGTCTCGCTCCATTCCGAGTCCGGCGGACGAAGTTGGCCAGCCCCACCCCGCAAGGCTATAGCCCACCCGTTTTTGTGGCCTTTTTCCGCTGGACGAACTTGGTGCCCGGCCTTCGGGCGGTTATTTTTTGGCACGGCTGTGCCCGCGGACTATTTTTGGCACACGGAGGCCCCTCGCAAAGTTTCTTGCCATTCCGAGTCCGGCGGACGAAGTTGGCCAGCCCCACCCCCCAAGGCTATAGCCCACCCGTTTTTGTGGCCTTTTTCTGCTGGACGAACTTGGCGCCCTGGCCTTCGGGCGGTTATTTTTGGGTGCTGCTGTGACCGCGGCCTATTTTTGGTACACGGAGGCCCCTCGCAAAGTCTCGCGCCATTCCGAGTCCGGCGGACGAATTTGACCAGCACCACCCCCCAAGGCTATCGCCCACCCGTTTTTGTGGCCTTTTTCTGCTGGACGAAATTCGCGCCCCGGCCTTCGGGCGGTTATTTATGGGCGCGGCCTATTTTTGGTACACGGAGGCCGCTCGTAAAGTCTCACTCCATTCCGTGTCCGGCGGACGAAGTTGGCCAGCCCCACCCCCCAAGGCTATAGCCCACCCGTTTTTGTGGCCTTTTTCCGCTGGACGAACTTGGTGCCCCGGCCTTCGGGCGGTTATTTTTTGGCACGGCTGTGCCCGCGGACTATTTTTGGCACACGGAGGCCCCTCGCAAAGTCTCGTGCCATTCCGAGTCCGGCGGACGAAGTTGGCCAGCCCCACCCCCCAAGGCTATAGCCCACCCGTTTTTGTAGCCTTTTTCTGCTGGACGAACTTGGCGCCCCGGCCTTCGGGTGGTTATTTTTGGGTGCGGCTGTGACCACGGCCTATTTTTGGTACACGGAGGCCGCTTGCAAAGTCTCGTGCCATTCCGAGTCCGGCGGACGAAGTTGGCCAACCCCACCCACCAAGGCTATATAGCCCACCCGTTTTTGTGGTCTTTTTCCGCTGGACGGACTTGGCTCCCCGGCCTTCGGGTGGTTATTTTTTGGCGCGGCTGTGTCAACGGCCTATTTTGGGCACACGGAGGCCGCTCGCAAAGTCTCGTGCCATTTCGAGTCCGGCGGACGAAGTTTGCCAGCCCCACCCCCCAAGGCTATAGCCCACCCGTTGTTGTGGCCTTTTTCCGCTGGACGAACCTGGCGCCCCGGCTTTCGGGCGGTTATTTTTGGGCGCGGCTGTGACCGCGGCCTATTTTTGGCACACGGAGGCCGCTCGCAAAGTCTCGCGCCATTCCGAGTCCGGCGGACGAAGTTGGCCTGCCCCACCCCCCAAGGCTATAGCCCACCCGTTTTTGTGGCCTTTTTCCGCTGGACGGACTTGGCTCCCCGGCCTTCGGGCGGTTATTTTTGGGCGCGGCTGTGCCAATGGCCTATTTTGGGCACACGGAGGCCGCTCGCAAAGTCTCGCGCCATTCCGAGTCCGGCGGACGAAGTTTGCCAGCCCCACCCCCCAAGGCTATAGCCCACCCGTTTTTGTGGCCTTTTTCCGCTGGACGTACTTGGCGGCCCGGCCTTCGGGCGGTTATTTTTGGGCGCGGCTGTGCCCGCGGCTTAGTTTTGGCACACGGAGACCGCTCGCAAAGTCTTGCGCCATTCCGAGTCCGGCGGACGAATTTGGCCAGCACCACCGCCCAAGGCTATAGCCCACCCGTTTTTGTGGCATTTTTCCGCTGGACGAAATTCGCACCCCGGCCTTCGGGCGGTTATTTGTGGGCGCGGCCTATTTTTGGCACACGGAGGCCGCTCGTAAAGTCTCACTCCATTCCGAGTCCGGCGGACGAAGTTGGCCAGCCCCACCCCCCAAGGCTATAGCCCACCCGTTGTTGTGGCCTTTTTCCGCTGGACGAACTTTGCGCCCCGGCCTTCAGGCGGTTATTTTTTGGCGCGGCTATGCCCGCGGACTATTTTTGGCACACGGAGGCCCCTCGCAAAGTCTCGTGCCATTCCGAGTCCGGCGGACGAAGTTGGCCAGCCCCACCCCCCAAGGCTATAGCCCACCCGTTTTTGTGGCCTTTTTCTGCTGGACGAACTTGGCGCCCCGGCCTTCGGGCGGTTATTTTTGGGTGCGGCTGTGACCGCAGCCTATTTTTGTCACATGGAGGCCCCTCTCAAAGTCTCGTGCCATTCCGAGTTCGGCGGACGAAGTTGGCCAGCCCCACCCCCCAAGGCTATAGCCCACCCGTTTTTGTGGCCTTTTTCCGCTGGACGGACTTGGCTCCCCGGCCTTCGGGCGGTTATTTTTGGGCGCGGCTGTGCCAATGGCCTATTTTGGGCACACGGAGGCCGCTCGCAAAGTCTCGCGCCATTCCGAGTCCGGCGGACGAAGTTTGCCAGCCCCACCCCCCAAGGCTATAGCCCACCCGTTTTTGTGGCCTTTTTCCGCTGGACGAACCTGGCGCCCCGGCCTTCGGGCAGTTATTTTTGGGCGCGGCTGTGCCCACGGCTTATTTTTGGCACACGGAGACCGCTCGCAAAGTCTCGCGCCATTCTGAGTCCGGCGGACGAATTTGGCCAGCACCACCCCCCAAGGCTATAGCCCACCCGTTTTTGTGGCCTTTTTCCGCTGGACGAAATTCGCGCCCCGGCCTTCGGGCGGTTATTTTTGGGCGCGGCCTATTTTTGGCACATGGAGGCCGCTCGTAAAGTCTCGCTCCATTCCGAGTCCGGCGGACGAAGTTGGCCAGCCCCACCCCCCAAGGCTATAGCCCACCCGTTTTTGTGGCCTTTTTCCGCTGGACGAACTTGGTGCCCCGGCCTTCGGGCGGTTATTTTTTGGCGCGGCTGTGTCCGCAGCCTATTTTTGGCACACGGAGGCCGCTCGTAAAGTCTCGTGCCATTCCGAGTCCGGCGGACGAAGTTGGCCAGCCCCACCCCCCAAGGCTATAGCCCACCCGTTTTTGTGGCCTTTTTCCGCTGGACGAACTTGGCGCCCCGGCCTTCGGGCGGTTATTTTTGGGCACGGCTGTGCCTGCGGCCTATTTTTGGCACACGGAGGCCGCTCGCAAAGTCTCGCGCCATTTCGAGTCCGGCGGACGAAGTTGGCCAGCCCCACCCCCCAAGGCTATAGCCCACCCGTTTTTGTGGCCTTTTTCCGCTGGACGAACTTTGCGTCCCGGCCTTCAGGCGGCTATTTTTGGGCGCGGCTGTGCCCGCGGACTATTTTTGGCACACGGAGGCCGCTCGCAAAGTCTCGCGCCATTTCGAGTCCGGCAGACGAAGTTGGCCAGCCCAAACCCCCAAAGCTATAGCCCACCCGTTTTTGTTGCATTTTTCCTCTGGACGGACTTGGCGCCCTGGCCTTCGGTGAAGGACAACATTTGTCCATGATGTTCCTAAAATCGCAACTTTTGTGCAGTAAAATTAAAACGGACGGCGGAAGCTCTAGAAACCTCGGATCGGCTTCATTCAAAAACGAAAATCAAGAAGAAAGATTGAAGTTTAATTACCTCACTTGCAGTTTTGAAAACGACTTTGCGAGGTAGGAGAAAACGACTGAAAACAGCAAGCTACGAACACTGTCCAGAAAATACAGCTCTGCACGAACAGCTTCTGTTTTGCCACGATCTGAGATCCTTTAAGCACCCCAATAGTGAGTCCTCTAATTAGTCCACACTTAGAAATGTTCTAGGAGTTCAGAGGATTTGGAATCTCGAAATTTCGTTTAGAAATGAGAGAGATAATGAAGAAACATGAATGCTAGTTCATGATGATGCCTTCCACCAAATAAAGCTACCATTATCTCTAATAATGGCACCAAACATTATCATGTGCTAGACCCACCCACTTAGCTATTATTTATTGAAAGTGATCTTATCACTTAAATAAATTATTTAATCAAATAAATAAATAGCTAAATTAATTAATTTCGTAATTAATTAATTAACCCCATTTTGATCAAATCAAATGGTTAAATGTGGGCTCATTTTGTGACATGTTCTAATGCTTTCTCTTAATCCATATTAGATCCAATAAAAGCCCAAAATTCTAAACCCAAAATTGGTCTAGAAGTCCATAATCATATATGAACCCGAACATGTCCAAAATGGTCATTTTACGTGCTCGATATTATATAATGTTTAATGGAGGATTTACGAAATTTATTTTGTTCCTTAAACTATTTATGGAACATCTAAATTTCTATCTTCAATCATATTTAAGATATATTTATATATATATTCATTCTTAATGAATTATAATATAAATATTGATTTTCCTAAAATTAGGAAATTTAACTCCTCATTTTCTAGTAACTCCTTTTTCATTTCTATTTAGTGTGTGACCTTTTAGGTTCTTAGTTATAAGGTAGTAGAACTATTTTAATGATAACTCTTTATTCATTAAATGATGCTAAACTCTTTAGTCATCAATTAGAACTTTTCTAATGACCTTAAGATGCATTGATAATACGCTTTACCAATATTGATCTTAAGGTTTCTACAAGTCATGAGTGACACCTAGCAGTATATCACAACCATCCAAATAACAAGAATTGCTGGATCTATAGAACCTATTCCATTGTATCTCTATGTCTTGGTCTCTTCATCATCCATGTCCAGAAAAGCACAAACTTATGGTTTATTATGTTAAGCACTTATGCTTTATCTCAAAACAAATCTAAATGAACTTGACATGAAAATATAATTTGAACTCCTTCAAATATATTTCACCTTGGCCAAGGATTTCTCATGCCAATTCATATTATCTCATAGGGACATCCTTTTTGTATATTACAAAGTGATGAATTCCATATTGGCCATACACTTGTCTTCACATAGCCAACCATGACATATTGCTAGATCTCTTCCGTGATTAGGAATCAATCGTTATGCTTTCACATATCGAGATGTCTATGTATAAGACATCTGTTATGCCTCAGTCTAAAGACCATTACTAAACATAGTATCTAATACAATGTATAATAAGCCATTAACACTCAAAACCATATGGCTTACTATATTTGGTCAAGTTCAGTAAACTTGTTCTCTCAACAAGTACCTATGTGTTTGACTTGACATCTCATGTCAATGATATGAAACTCACCATCCATTTTAGTACCACATACCATAAGGAGTCATAACACATACTAGTGTTTATAGGAATTTATAATGTCCAATCATAAATCCACCACTAGGAACTATTTTAGAAGTATAGTACAAAGGATGCACGTTTCATATTCTTGACAAACTCGAGAATGTGTTCCTTAACTATTTTACTTCTTGGACCATATTCATTAAATTAATATATGAATATAGATAACTTTGCCATTTTATAAATATCAAAATGCTATTCAAATACAATAATTTCCTAAACAATCAAACACCATTCGATTGGCCTTTAGGGCATATTACTAACAATCTCCCACTTGCACTAAAGCCAATCGCTATGGTATCTCATACCCATCTTCTCAAGATGACGATCTAACTGCTGTTGAGTAAGTGCTTTAGTCAGAGGATCCGCAGTGTTATCAGCGGAGGCTACTTTCTGCATAGTGATATCACTCCTTCCAATGATTTCTCTGATAATGTGATATCTTCTCTCAATGTGTTTGGACTTCTGGTGAGACCTTGGTTCCTTAGCTTGTGCTATAGCTCCATTGTTGTCACAATATAATGAGATTGGCAACGCAATGGTTGGAACCACTCCAAGTTGTTGAATAAACTTCCGTATCCAAACAGCTTCTTTTGCTGCATCTGATGCAGCTATATATTCCGCTTCAGTGGTAGAATCTGCAGTAGTTGTTTGCTTAGAACTTTTCCAGCTTACTGCTCCACCATTGATAGTGAATAAAAATCCTGATGTAGATTTTCTGTCATCTACATCTGACTGGAAATCTGAATCTGTGAAGCCTTCAATTTTTAGCTCACCCTCTCCATATGTTAAGAACAAATCTTTAGTTCTTCTTAAGTACTTAAAGATATTCTTAACTGCGGTCCAATGTTCCTCACCCGGATTACTCTGGTATCTGCTAGTGACACTCACTGCATGAGCTATATCCGGTCTAGTACATAGCATAGCATACATAAGACTTCCAATTGCAGAAGCATATGGAATCTTATTCATTCGCTCTCTCTCATCATAAGTTTTAGGACTCATGCTTTTAGAGAGATGAATTCCATGTCTGAAGGGTATAAAACCCCTTTTGGAATCCCACATATTAAATTTCTTTAATATCTTTTCTATGTACTTAGCTTGACATAGACCTATTAATCTTCTGGATCTATCTCTATAAATCCTGATTCCCAAGATATACATTGCATCTCCTAGGTCTTTCATGGAGAAGTTTTGAGAAAGCCAAATTTTGACAGAAGACATTTGTCCAATGTCATTTCCTATAAGCAATATGTCATCTACATATAGCACAAGGAAAGTTATTGCACTCCCACTGACCCTTTTATAAACACATGGTTCATCCTCATTCTTGATGAAACCAAATGATTTGATTGCATCATCAAATCGGATGTTCCAACTCCTGGAGGCTTGTTTTAGCCCATAAATGGACTTTCTTAGCTTGCATACTTTATGAGGATTTGTCTTAGATTCAAAACCACAAGGTTGTATCATATAGATATCTTCCTCAATGTGCCCATTAAGAAATGCAGTTTTGACATCCATTTGCCAAATCTCATAGTCATAATATGCTGCTATAGCCAATAAGATTCTGATGGACTTTAGCATGGCTACTGGTGAAAAGGTTTCCTCATAGTCGATACCTTGTATTTGACGATAACCTTTAGCTACCAACCTTGCTTTATATGTCTCTACCTTTCCATATAAGCCTATCTTCCTCTTGAAGATCCACTTGCATCCGATAGGTATAATACCTTCGGGTGGATCCACTGAGTCCTTGGTTGGTTCTCATAGAGTCCATCTCTAAATCCATGGCTTCAAGCCATTTCTTAGAGTCAATATCTGATATTGCCTCTTCGTAACTAGTAGGATCATTTCTATGATCCGTATCACCCAATAAAAATATATCGTTCATCTGATGAAGAAAACCATATCTTTCTGGGTGAATTATCCTACTAGATCTACTTGTGTTTCTTGTGTTTGTACTTGAACAGGCTCTTCATTGGATTTATCCTCATTAGAATTCTCAATAAATTCTAATTTTCTTCCTTGTCCACCTTCTTGAATAAACTCTTTTTCAAGAAATATGGCATTTCTACTGACCAATACCCTTTGATCAGATTGGATGTAAAAGTAATAACCCAAAGTTTCCTTTGGGTATCCAATGAACCTCCCACTATCCGCTTTAGCTTCAAGTTTCTCACTCTTGAGTCTCTTGATAAAAGCAGGACATCCCCAAATCCTAAGATGATTTAGGCTTGGTTGTTTACCATACCATATCTCATATGGTATTTTAGGTACAGACTTGGAAGGTACTCTGTTTAGTACATATGTTGCAGTAAGGAGAGCATATTCCCAAAGAGAAATTGGTAAGTCTGTATAACTCACCATTGATCGCACCATATCTAACAATGTGCGATTTCTCCTCTCAGATACTCCATTAAGCTCTGGTGTACCTGGAGGTGTCCATTGTGAAACAATACCATTTTCTTTAAGGTAAGACTGGAATTCTCCACTGAGATATTCACCACCTCGATCTGATCGTAGGGTTTTAATAACCTTTCCAGTCTGTTTCTCTACTTCATTTCGGTATTCTTTGAACTTTTCAAAGGCTTCAGATTTATACTTCATTAAGTATACTGAACTATACCTTGAGTGATCGTCGATAAAAGTTATGAAGTAGTAATATCCACCCCTTGCCATTTCATTAAATGGTCCACATACATCCGTATGTATAAGTTCAAGTAAATCAGTGGCCCTTGTACTTCGTCCAACGAAGGGTGCCCTGGTCATTTTTCCTTGAAGACATGATTCACAAGTTGGATAAGGTTCTAAACCAAATGGACCTATTAGTCCATCTTTAGCCAATTTTGTGACTCTATCTTCTCCAATATGACCTAGCCTTAAATGCCACTTATATTTGGGGCTTATTTCTTCTCTTTCACGTTTATGTGTTATGGTATTTACATTCACAACATGCTCATTATTTTCTTTCATGTTTAGTACATAAAGATCATTATCTAAAGTACCATGTGCAATATATTTATTCTCATAATAAATGTTACAAATTTTATTTCTGAAATAAAATTCATAATTGTCTTTGCATAAACATGAAATTGAAACTATGTTCCTTACAGCAGAAGGAACAAATAAACAATCATTCAAACTTATTACATGCCCAGATGTCATTTTTAAGAAAAATGTCCCTATAGAAACCATTGCTCCATTTCCCACTCTAAGAGACACTTCTCCTTGTTTAAGTCTTCTACTTCTTTTAGATCCTGCATTGACATACAAATATGTGTGGTTGCAGCAGAATCTAAAATCCAAGAAGTAGAACGAATGATTGAAATATTAGTTTCAATAATGAGCATACCTTCAGAAGGATTCTCTTTAGGCTTGACTTTCAAGCTGTTGAGGTAAGATTTGCAATTCCTCTTCCAATGCCCATCCTTACCGCAATGGAAACATTTTCCCTTGTCATTGGGCTTATTAGCTTTCCCTTAATCCCACCTTTAGCCTTGGGTTGAAACTTTTTCTTTTACCCTTTTAGTTGAGGGCCCTTCTATAGCCATAACATCTTTTGGCTTCTTTATGCAAGTTTCATATTAAGCATCTTTAGCTTCAAGAAGACCGTATTCCATTTTATTCATGTTAAAATTCATGATAAATTGAGAGAATGAGTCCGCAAGGATCAGGATAAGGTCGATAGCTAATTCCCCATCCATTGAGAAATTAAGAGCTTCCAAATGCTCTATGTAGTCAATCATTTTGAGTACATGCTCATTGACCGATCCTTCATTCTCATTCTTTCTTAGATATCTCATATCTAACTGCTTTGTTCACCATACAACTCTTGTAGATGAAGTATCATGGAACTTGCATTAGGCATATTTTCATGTTGCCTTTGTAGTTCATTGGACATCGATGCCAATATATAGCTTTTAGCACTTAGGTCATCATCTTGCCACTTCTGATAAGTGACACGATCTGCCTCACTTGCTCCCTCAGAAATTTCATTTGGCTTAGGTGTATCAAGAACATAGCTAATTTTCTCATAATTAAGAACAATTCTTAAATTTCTGAACCAATCAACGTAATTGGGTCCCGTCAAATGGTAGTTTTCCAGAATTCGTGCTAATGGATTATTCATTATTAAGTATTTCTGCAGAAAGTATAAATTAAATTATTAGCATTTTATTTTATTATAATCTATTTGATTTTGGTCTTTAAATCAAATAGTACCTCCCACTATTTTATCATTTCATTACACTCCCATATGCAAGAAACGGAAACTCTCATTGGTAAAAGTTTCTAGTAGGAATCGGATTCTCATTAGCCTAAGTTTACCTCACCTAACAGTTCTTGGCTTACTTATTATAATGAGTAGGTAACTCTTACCAAATGCATCTCATGCATGTACCGATTATCCTTTGGCCTCTAAATCATTAATACCTCACCTAACAGTTCTTAGTATAAACGATTTAGTTAAGTTTACCCTAATACCCTTGCATATTTTCAAAACATCTTACTAACCTCACCTAACAGTTCTTGGTAGCTTAATGTATGAATTACGCATCATCGCATGATATATGGTTTATTTTCAACATTTTAATGAATGAGTAGCCCATGTATCCATGACAACTAGCCCAAGCATAAAATATTTTAAATATTCCATTGGTATTAGTAGGCCATGATGGATATTCTCAATATTCATCATTACAACTTAACAATAATTAGGTTTATTTAATTAGGGAGTATTTGGTCATTATTATGGTCTCACTTTTTAGCATGTTATTCCATTTCAATATTCAAATATGTCTAAGCACCCTAATACACATCTCATGCATATTATAGACAAACCAACTAAGGATGATCATGGAATTTTCTAATAAAACCAATTTGAGCCAAAATTGGTTTAAAGGTCCACCTAGGTATCAAGCAAACAATAATAATTATGAGACATCTCATGCCTCAAATTATCAAGCAAACAATAATGATTATGAGACATCTTATGTCTCAAATTATTACAATTATTAATTTCTATTTGAATGGCCAAAATATTATTACAATTAAAGTCTTCTTGCTCCAACCTCCAAGGCATCGTAAATCGTCGTTCCTCATTTTCCAATCATCTTGTAGAAATTACATATTTAGAAGAATTGGGGTACAAATTTAGGGTAATGGGATACAATCAGATCTTAATAGAAGGAGAGACATGCAAGTCCCTATTTAAAAATATTACAACCATTTAAGCCTTTAGAAATTGGCCAAATCAACAAATAAATCAATAGCTCAATCAATCACCCATATATTCAATCATCACATGATATAAATATATCATAAAATATCTAGGTCTTTCCATGATCATCCTTCATGCTATTATAAATGGAAATAACATAAATCATGCTTCAAAAATTCGAAATTGAATGAAGATGGCTCTGATACCACTTGAAGGACAACATTTGTCCATGAGGTTCCTAAAATCGCAACTTTTGCGCAGTAAAATTAAAACGGACGGCGGAAGCTCTAGAAACCTCGGATCGGCTTCATTCAAAAACGAAAATCAAGAAGAAAGATTGAAGTTTAATTACCTCACTTGCAGTTTTGAAAACGACTTCGTGAGGTAGGAGAAAACGACTGAAAACAGCAAGCTACGAACACTGTCCAGAAAATACAGCTCTGCACGAACAGCTTCTGTTTTGCCACGATCTGAGATCCTTTAAGCACCCCAATTGTGATGCCTCTAATTAGTCCACACTTAGAAATGTTCTAGGAGTTCAGAGGATTTGGAATCTCGAAATTTCGTTTAGAAATGAGAGAGATAATGAAGAAACATGAATGCTAGTTCATGATGATGCCTTCCACCAAATAAAGCTACCATTATCTCTAATAATGGCACCAAACATTATCATGTGCTAGACCCACCCACTTAGCTATTATTTATTGAAAGTGATCTTATCACTTAAATAAATTATTTAATCAAATAAATAAATAGCTAAATTAATTAATTTCGTAATTAATTAATTAACCCCATTTTGATCAAATCAAATGGTTAAATGTGGGCTCATTTTGTGACATGTTCTAATGCTTTCTCTTAATCCATATTAGATCCAATAAAAGCCCAAAATTCTAAACCCAAAATTGGTCTAGAAGTCCATAATCATATATGAACCCGAACATGTCCAAAATGGTCATTTTACGTGCTCGATATTATATAATGTTTAATGGAGGATTTACGAAATTTATTTTGTTCCTTAAACTATTTATGGAACATCTAAATTTCTATCTTAAATCATATTTAAGATATATTTATATATATATTCATTCTTAATGAATTATAATATAAATATTGATTTTCCTAAAATTAGGAAATTTAACTCCTCATTTTCTAGTAACTCCTTTTTCATTTCTATTTAGTGTGTGACCTTTTAGGTTCTTAGTTATAAGGTAGTAGAACTATTTTAATGATAACTCTTTATTCATTAAATGATGCTAAACTCTTTAGTCATCAATTAGAACTTTTCTAATGACCTTAAGATGCATTGATAATACGCTTTACCAATATTGATCTTAAGGTTTCTACAAGTCATGAGTGACACCTAGCAGTATATCACAACCATCCAAATAACAAGAATTGCTGGATCTATAGAACCTATTCCATTGTATCTCTATGTCTTGGTCTCTTCATCATCCATGTCCAGAGAAAAGCACAGCTTATGGTTTATTATGTTAAGCACTTATGCTTTATCTCAAAACAAATCTAAATGAACTTGACATGAAAATATAATTTGAACTCCTTCAAATATATTTCACCTTGGCCAAGGATTTCTCATGCCAATTCATATTATCTCATAGGGACATCCTTTTTGTATATTACAAAGTGATGAATTCCATATTGGCCATACACTTGTCTTCATACATAGCCAACCATGACAGCTATTGCTAGATCTCTTCCGTGATTAGGAATCAATCGTTATGCTTTCACATATCAGAGATGTCTATGTATAAGACATCTGTTATGCTTTCACATATCAGAGATGTCTATGTATAAGACATCTGTTATGCCTCAGGTCTAAAGACCATTACTAAACATAGTATCTAATACAATGTATAATAAGCCATTAACACTCAAAACCATATGGCTTACTATATTTGGTCAAGTTCAGTAAACTTGTTCTCTCAACAAGTACCTATGTGTTTGACTTGACATCTCATGTCAATGATATGAAACTCACCATCCATTTTAGTACCACATACCATAAGGAGTCATAACACATACTAGTATTTATAGGAATTTACCGAGTCCGGCGGACGAATTTGGCCAGCACCACCCCCCAAGGCTATAGCCCACCCGTTTTTGTGGCCCTTTTCTGCTGGACGAAATTCGCGCCCCGGCCTTCGGGCGGTTAATTATGGGCCCAGCCTATTTTTGGTACAGGGAGGCCGCTCGTAAAGTCTCGCTCCATTCCGAGTCCGGCGGACGAAGTTGGCCAGCCCCACCCCCCAAGGCTATAGCCCACCCGTTTTTGTGGCCTTTTTCCTCTGGAAGAACTTGGTGCCCCGGCCTTCGGGCGGTTATTTTTTGGCGCGGCTGTGCCCGCGGACTATTTTTGGCACACGGAGACCCCTCGCAAAGTCTCGTGCCATTCCGAGTCCGGCGGACGAAGTTGGTCAGCCCCACCCCCCAAGGCTATAGCCCACCCGTTTTTGTGGCCTTTTTCCGCTGGACGGACTTGGCGCCCCGGCCTTCGGGCGGTTATTTTTGGGCGTGACTGTGCCCACGGCTTATTTTTGGCACACGGAGACCGCTCGCAAAGTCTCGCACCATTCCGAGTCCGGCAGACGAATTTGGCCAGCCCCACCCCCCAAGGCTATAGCCCACCCGTTTTTGTGGCCTTTTTCCGCTGGACGAACTTGGTGCCCCGGCCTTCGGGCGGTTATTTTTTGGCGCAGCTGTGCCCGCGGACTATTTTTGGCACGCGGAGGCCCCTCGCAAAGTCTCGTGCCATTCCGAGTCCGGCGGACGAAGTTGGCCAGCCCCACCCCCCAAGGCTATAGCCCACCCGTTTTTGTGGCCTTTTTCTGCTGGACGAACTTGGCGGCCCGGCCTTCGGGCGGTTATTTTTGGGCGCGGCTGTGCCCGCGGCATATTTTTGGTACACGGAGGCTGCTCGCAAAGTCTCGCGCCATTCCGAGTCCGGCAGACGAAGTAGGCCAGCCCCACCCCCCAAGGCTATAGCCCACCCGTTTTTGTGGCCTTTTTCCGCTGGACGGAATTGGCTCCCCGGCCTTCGGGCGGTTATTTTTGGGCGCGGCTGTGCCAACGGCCTATTTTGGGCACACGGAGGCCGCTCGCAAAGTCTCGCGCCATTCCAAGTCCGGCGGACGAAGTGGGCCAGCCCCACCCCCCAAGGCTATAGCCCACCCGTTGTTGTGGCCTTTTTCCGCTGGACGAACCTGTCGCCCCGGCTTTCGGGCGGTTATTTTTGGCGCGGCTGTGACCGCGGCCTATTTTTGGCACACACGGAGGCCGCTCGCAAAGTCTCGCGCCATTCCGAGTCCGCGGACGAGTTGGCCTGCCCCACCCCAAGGCTATAGCCCACCCGTTTTTGTGGTCTTTTTCCGCTGGACGGACTTGGCGCCCCGGCCTTCGGGCGGTTATTTTTGGGCGCGGCTGTGCCCAAGGCTTATTTTTGGCACACGGAGACCGCTCGCAAAGTCTCGCGCCATTCCGAGTCCGGCGGACGAAGTTGGCCAGCCCCACCCCCCAAGGCTATAGCCCACCCGTTTTTGTGGCCTTTTTCCGCTGGACAGACTTGGCGCCCCAGCCTTCGGGCGGTTATTTTTGGGCTTGGCTGTGCCCACGGCTTATTTTTGGCACACGGAGACCGCTCGCAAAGTCTCGCACCATTCCGAGTCCGGCGGACGAATTTGGCCAGCCCCACCCCCCAAGGCTATAGCCCACCCGTTTTTGTGGCCTTTTTCTGCTGGACGAACTTGGCGCCCCGGCCTTCGGGCGGTTATTTTTGGGCGCGGCTGTGCCCGCAGCATATTTGTGGTACACGGAGGACGCTCGCAAAGTCTCGCGCCATTCCGAGTCCGGCGGACGAAGTAGGCCAGCCCCACCCCTCAAGGCTATAGCCCACCCGTTTTTGTGGCCTTTTTCCGCTGGACGGAATTGGCTCCCCGGCCTTCGGGCGGTTATTTTTGGGCGCGGCTGTGCCAATGGCCTATTTTTGGTACACGGAGGCCGCTCGCAAAGTCTCGCGCCATTCCGAGTCCGGCGGACGAAGTGGGCCAGCCCCACCCCCCAAGGCTATAGCCCACCCGTTGTTGTGGCCTTTTTCCGCTTGACGAACCTGGCGCCCCGGCTTTCGGGCGGTTATTTTTGGGCGCGGCTGTGACCGCGGCCTATTTTGGCACACGGAGGCCGCTCGCAAAGTCTCGCGGCATTCCGAGTCCGGCGGACGAAGTTGGCCTGCCCCACCCCCCAAGGCTATAGCCCACCCGTTTTTGTGGTCTTTTTCCGCTGGACGGACTTGGCGCCCCGGCCTTCGGGCGGTTATTTTTGGGCGCGGCTGTGCCCACGGCTTATTTTTGGCACACGGAGACCGCTCGCAAAGTCTCGCGCCATTCCGAGTCCGGCGGACGAATTTGGCCAGCACCACCCCCCAAGGCTATAGCCCACCCGTTTTTGTGGCCTTTTTCCGCTGGACGAAATTCGCGCCCCGGCCTTCGGGTGGTTATTTTTGGGCGCGGCCTATTTTTGGTACACGGAGGCCGCTCGTAAAGTCTCGCTCCATTCCGAGTCCGGCGGACGAAGTTGGCCAGCCCCACCCCCCAAGGCTATAGCCCACCCGTTTTTGTGGCCTTTTTCCGCTGGACGAACTTGGTGCCACGGCCTTCGGGCGGTTATTTTTTGGCGCGGCTGTGCCCGCGGCCTATTTTTGGCACACGGAGGCCGCTCGTAAGGTCTCGTGCCATTCTGAGTCCGGCGGACGAAGTTGGCCAGCCCCACCCCCCAAGGCTATAGCCCACCCATTTTTGTGGCCTTTTTCCGCTGGACGAACTTGGCGCCCCGGCCTTCGGGCGGCTATTTTTGGGCGCGGCTGTGCCCACGGACTATTTTTGGCACACGGAGGCCACTCGCAAAGTCTCACGCCATTTCGAGTCCGGCAGACGAAGTTGGCCAGCCCAAACCCCCAAGGCTATAGCCCACCCGTTTTTGTTGCATTTTTCCGCCGGACGGACTTGGCGCCCTGGCCTTCGGGCGGTTATTTTTGGGCGCGGCTGTGTCCGCGGCCTTTTTTTGGCACACGGAGACCACTCGCAAAGTACCGCGCCATTCCGAGACCGGCGGACGAAGTTGGCCATCCCCACCCCCCAAGGCTATAGCCCACCCGTTTTTGTGCCCATTTTCCGCTGGACGAACTTGGCGCCCCGGCCTTCGGGCGGTTATTTTTGGGTGCGGCTGTGCCCACGGCCTATTTTTGGCACATGGAGGCCGCTCGCTAAGTCTCCCGCCATTCCGAGTCCGGCGGACGAAGTTGGCCAGCCCCACCCCCCAAGGCTATAGCCCACCCGTTTTTGTGGCCTTTTTCCGCTGGACGAACTTGGCGCCCCGGCCTTCGGGCGGGTATTTTTGTGCGCGGGTGTGTCCGCGGCCTATTTTTGGCACACAAAGGCCGCTCACAAAATCTCGCGCCATTCCGAGTCCGGCGGACGAAGTTGGTCAGCCCCACCCCCCAAGGCTATAGCCCACCCGTTTTTGTGGCCTTTTTCCGCTGGACGGACTTGGCGCCCCGGCCTTCGGGCGGTTATTTTTGGGCGCGGCTGTGCCAGCGGCCTATTTTTGGCACACGGAGGCCGCTCGCAAAGTCTCGCGCCATTTCGAGTCCGGCGGACGAAGTTGGCCAGCCCCACTCCCCAAGGCTATAGCCCACCCATTTTTGTGGCCTTTTTCCGCTGGACGAACTTGGTACCCCGGCCTTCGGCCGGTTATTTTTGGGCTCGGCTGTGCCCACGGCCTATCTTTGGCACACGGAGGCCGCTCGCAAAATCTCGCGCCATTCCGAGTCAGGCGGACGAAGTCGGCCAGCCCCACCCCCCAAGGCTATAGCCCACCCATTTTTGTGGCCTTTTTCCGCTGGACGAACTTGGCGCCCCGGCCTTCGGCCTGTTATTTTTGGGCGTGGCTTTGCCCACGGCCTATTTTTGGCACACGGAGGCCGCTCGTAAAGTCTCGCGCCATTCCGAGTCCGGCGGACGAAGTTGGCCAGCCCCACCCGCCAAGGCTATAGCCCACCCGTTTCTGTGGCCTTTTTCCGCTGGATGAACTTGGCGCCCCGGGCTTCGGGCGGTTATTTTTTAGCGCGGCTGTGGCCGCGGCCTATTTTTGGCACACGGAGGCCGCTCGCAAAGTCTCGCACCATTCCGAGTCCGGCGGACGAAGTTGGCCAGCCCCACCCCCCAAGGCTATAGCCCACCCGTTTTTGTGGCCTTTTTCTGCTGGACGAACTTGGCTCCCCGGCCTTCGGGCGGTTATTTTTGGGCGCGGCTGTGCCAAAGGCCTATTTTGGGCACACGGAGGCCGCTCGCAATGTCCCGCGCCATTCTGAGACCGGCGGACGAAGTTGGCCATCCCCACCCCCCAAGGCTATAGCCCACCCGTTTTTGTGGCCATTTTCCGCTGGACGGACTTGGCGCCCTGGCCTTCGGCCGGTTATTTTTTGGCGTGGCTGTGCCCACGGCCTATTTTTGGCACACGGAGGCCGCTCGCAAAGTCTCGCGCAATTCCGAGTCCGGCGGACGAAGTTGGCCAGCCCCACCCCCCAAGGCTATAGCCCACCCGCTTTTGTGGCCTTTTTCCGCTGGACAAACTTGGCGCCCCGGCCTTCGGGCGGTTATTTTTGGGCGCGGCTATGCCCGCGGCCTATTTTTGGCACACGGAGGGCGCTTGCAAAGTCTTGCGCCATTCCGAGTCCGGCGGACGAAGTTGGCCAGCCCCACCCCCCAAGGCTATAGCCCACCCGCTTTTGTGGCCTTTTTCCGCTGGACGAACTTCGCGCCCCGGCCTTCGGGTGGTTTTTTTTGGGCGCGGCTGTGCCAGCGGCCTATTTTTAGCACACGGAGGCCGCTCGCAAAGTCTCGCGCCATTCCGAGTCTGGCGGACGGAGTTGGCCAGCCCCACCAAGCTTTATAGCCCACCCGCTTTTGTGGCCTTTTTCCGCTGGACAAACTTGGCGCCCCGGCCTTCGGGCGGTTATTTTTTGGCGCGGCTGTGCCCGCGGCCTATTTTTGGCACACGGAGGCCGCTCGCAAAGTCTCGCGTCATTCCGAGTCTGGCGGACGGAGTTGGCCAGCCCCACCCCCAAAGGCTATAGCCCACCCGTTTTTGTGGCCTTTTTCCGCTGGACGAACTTGGCGTCCTGGCCATTAAGAAATGCTGTTTTGACATCCATTTGCCAAATCTCATAGTCATAATATACTGCTATAGCCAATAAGATTCTGATGGACTTTAGCATGGCTACTGGTGAAAAGGTTTCCTCATAGTCGATACCTTGTATTTGACGATAACCTTTAGCTACCAACCTTGCTTTATAGGTCTCTACCTTTCCATCTAAGCCTATCTTCCTCTTGAAGATCCACTTGCATCCGATAGGTATAATACCTTCGGGTGGATCCACTAGAGTCCAGACTTGGTTGGTTCTCATAGAGTCCATCTCTAAATCCATGGCTTCAAACCATTTCTTAGTCGATATTGCCTCTTCGTAACTAGTAGGATCATCTCTATGATCCGTATCACCCAATAAAAATATATCGTTCATCTAATGAAGAAAACCATATCTTTCTGGTGGGTGAATTATCCTACTAGATCTACGGAGCTGCTGTGTTTCTTGTGTTTGTACTTGAACAGGCTCTTCATTGGATTTATCCTCATTAGAATTCTCAATAAATTCTAATTTTCTTCCTTGTCCACCTTCTTGAATAAACTCTTTTTCAAGAAATATGGCATTTCTACTGACCAATACCCTTTGATCAGATTGGATGTAAAAGTAATAACCCAAAGTTTCCTTTGGGTATCCAATGAACCTCCCACTATCCGCTTTAGCTTCAAGTTTCTCACTCTTGAGTCTCTTGATAAAAGCAGGACATCCCCAAATCCTAAGATGATTTAGGCTTGGTTGTTTACCATACCATATCTCATATGGTATTTTAGGTACAGACTTGGAAGGTACTCTGTTTAGTACATATGTTGCAGTAAGGAGAGCATATCCCCAAAGAGAAATTGGTAAGTCTGTATAACTCACCATTGATCGCACCATATCTAACAATGTGCGATTTCTCCTCTCAGATACTCCATTAAGCTCTGGTGTACCTGGAGGTGTCCATTGTGAAACAATACCATTTTCTTTAAGGTAAGACTGGAATTCTCCACTGAGATATTCACCACCTCGATCTGATCGTAGGGTTTTAATAACCTTTCCAGTCTGTTTCTACTTCATTTCTATTCTTTGAACTTTTCAAAGGCTTCAGATTTATACTTCATTAAGTATACTGAACTATACCTTGAGTGATCGTCGATAAAAGTTATGAAGTAGTAATATCCACCCCTTGCCATTTCATTAAATGGTCCACATACATCCGTATGTATAAGTTCAAGTAAATCAGTGGCCCTTGTACTTCGTCCAACGAAGGGTGCCCTGGTCATTTTTCCTTGAAGACATGATTCACAAGTTGGATAAGGTTCTAAACCAAATGGACCTATTAGTCCATCTTTAGCCAATTTTGTGACTCTATCTTCTCCAATATGACCTAGCCTTAAATGCCACTTATATTTGGGGCTTATTTCTTCTCTTTCACGTTTATGTGTTATGGTATTTACATTCACAACATGCTCATTATTTTCTTTCATGTTTAGTACATAAAGATCATTATCTAAAGTACCATGTGCAATATATTTATTCTCATAATAAATGTTACAAATTTTATTTCTGAAATAAAATTCATAATTGTCTTTGCATAAACATGAAATTGAAACTATGTTCCTTACAGCAGAAGGAACAAATAAACAATCATTCAAACTTATTACATGCCCAGATGTCATTTTTAAGAAAAATGTCCCTATAGCTGAGGCAGCAACCATTGCTCCATTTCCCACTCTAAGAGACACTTCTCCTTGTTTAAGTCTTCTACTTCTTTTTAGATCCATTGACATACAAATATGTGTGGTTGCAGAATCTAAAATCCAAGTAGAACGAATGATTGAAATATTAGTTTCAATAATGAGCATACCTTCAGAAGGATTCTCTTTAGGCTTGACTTTCAAGCTGTTGAGGTAAGATTTGCAATTCCTCTTCCAATGCCCATCCTTACCGCAATGGAAACATTTTCCCTTGTCATTGGGCTTATTAGCTTTCCTTCTTAATCCCACCTTTAGCCTTGGGTTGAAACTTTTCTTTTTACCCTTTTTAGTTGAGGGCCCTTCTATAGCCATAACATCTTTTGGCTTCTTTATGCAAGTTTCAGATACATCTTTAGCGAGTTCAAAGAAGATCGTATTCCATTTTATTCATGTTAAAATTCATGATAAATTGAGAGAATGAGTCCGCAAGGAGTAGGATAAGGTCGATAGCTAATTCCCCATCCATTGAGAAATTAAGAGCTTCCACTATGTAGTCAATCATTTTGAGTACATGCTCATTGACCGATCCTTCAATTCTCATTCAGCTTTCTTAGATATCTCATATCTAATCGCTTTGTTCACCATACAACTCTTGTAGATGAAGTATCATGGAACTTGCATTAGGCATATTTTCATGTTGCCTTTGTAGTTCATTGGACATCGATGCCAATATATAGCTTTTAGCACTTAGGTCATCATCTTGCCACTTCGATAAGTGACACGATCCGCCTCACTTGCTCCTCGTAAATTTCATTTGGCTTAGGTGTATCAAGAACATAGCTAATTTTCTCATAATTAAGAACAATTCTTAAATTTCGAACCAATCAACGTAATTGGGTCCCGTCGAAATGGTAGTTTTCCAATTGTGCTAATGGATTATTCATTATTAAGTATTTCTGCAGAAAGTATAAATTAAATTATTAGCATTTTATTTTATTATAATCTATTTGATTTTGGTCTTTAAATCAAATAGTACCTCCCACTATTTTATCATTTCATTACACTCCCATATGCAAGAAACGGAAACTCTCATTGGTAAAAGTTTCTAGTAGGAATCGGATTCTCATTAGCCTAAGTTTACCTCACCTAACAGTTCTTGGCTTACTTATTATAATGAGTAGGTAACTCTTACCAAATGCATCTCATGCATGTACCGATTATCCTTTGGCCTCTAAATCATTAATACCTCACCTAACAGTTCTTAGTATAAATGATTTAGTTAAGTTTACCCTAATACCCTTGCATATTTTCAAAACATCTTACTAACCTCACCTAACAGTTCTTGGTAGCTTAATGTATGAATTACGCATCATCGCATGATATATGGTTTATTTTCAACATTTTAATGAATGAGTAGCCCATGTATCCATGACAACTAGCCCAAGCATAAAATATTTTAAATATTCCATTGGTATTAGTAGGCCATGATGGATATTCTCAATATTCATCATTACAACTTAACAATAATTAGGTTTATTTAATTAGGGAGTATTTGGTCATTATTATGGTCTCACTTTTTAGCATGTTATTCCATTTCAATATTCAAATATGTCTAAGCACCCTAATACACATCTCATGCATATTATAGACAAACCAACTAAGGATGATCATGGAATTTTCTAATAAAACCAATTTGAGCCAAAATTGGTTTTAAGGTCCACCTAGGTATCAAGCAAACAATAATAATTATGAGACATCTCATGCCTCAAATTATCAAGCAAACAATAATGATTATGAGACATCTTATGTCTCAAATTATTACAATTATTAATTTCTATTTGAATGGCCAAAATATTATTACAATTAAAGTCTTCTTGCTCCAACCTCCAAGGCATCGTAAATCGTCGTTCCTCCTTTTCCAATCATCTTGTAGAAATTACATATTTAGAAGAATTGGGGTACAAATTTAGGGTAATGGGATACAATCAGATCTTAATAGAAGGAGAGACATGCAAGTCCCTATTTAAAAATATTACAACCATTTAAGCCTTTAGAAATTGGCCAAATCAACAAATAAATCAATAGCTCAATCAATCACCCATATATTCAATCATCACATGATATAAATATATCATAAAATATCTAGGTCTTTCCATGATCATCCTTCATGCTATTATAAATGGAAATAACATAAATCATGCTTCAAAAATTCGAAATTGAATGAAGATGGCTCTGATACCACTTGAAGGACAACATTTGTCCATGAGGTTCCTAAAATCGCAACTTTTGCGCAGTAAAATTAAAACGGACGGCGGAAGCTCTAGAAACCTCGGATCGGCTTCATTCAAAAACGAAAATCAAGAAGAAAGATTGAAGTTTAATTACCTCACTTGCAGTTTTGAAAACGACTTCGTGAGGTAGGAGAAAACGACTGAAAACAGCAAGCTACGAACACTGTCCAGAAAATACAGCTCTGCACGAACAGCTTCTGTTTTGCCACGATCTGAGATCCTTTAAGCACCCCAATTGTGATGCCTCTAATTAGTCCACACTTAGAAATGTTCTAGGAGTTCAGAGGATTTGGAATCTCGAAATTTCGTTTAGAAATGAGAGAGATAATGAAGAAACATGAATGCTAGTTCATGATGATGCCTTCCACCAAATAAAGCTACCATTATCTCTAATAATGGCACCAAACATTATCATGTGCTAGACCCACCCACTTAGCTATTATTTATTGAAAGTGATCTTATCACTTAAATAAATTATTTAATCAAATAAATAAATAGCTAAATTAATTAATTTCGTAATTAATTAATTAACCCCATTTTGATCAAATCAAATGGTTAAATGTGGGCTCATTTTGTGACATGTTCTAATGCTTTCTCTTAATCCATATTAGATCCAATAAAAGCCCAAAATTCTAAACCCAAAATTGGTCTAGAAGTCCATAATCATATATGAACCCGAACATGTCCAAAATGGTCATTTTACGTGCTCGATATTATATAATGTTTAATGGAGGATTTACGAAATTTATTTTGTTCCTTAAACTATTTATGGAACATCTAAATTTCTATCTTAAATCATATTTAAGATATATTTATATATATATTCATTCTTAATGAATTATAATATAAATATTGATTTTCCTAAAATTAGGAAATTTAACTCCTCATTTTCTAGTAACTCCTTTTTCATTTCTATTTAGTGTGTGACCTTTTAGGTTCTTAGTTATAAGGTAGTAGAACTATTTTAATGATAACTCTTTATTCATTAAATGATGCTAAACTCTTTAGTCATCAATTAGAACTTTTCTAATGACCTTAAGATGCATTGATAATACGCTTTACCAATATTGATCTTAAGGTTTCTACAAGTCATGAGTGACACCTAGCGATATCACAACCATCCAAATAACAAGAATTGCTGGATCTATAGAACCTATTCCATTGTATCTCTATGTCTTGGTCTCTTCATCATCCATGTCCAGGAGAAAAGCACACTTATGGTTTATTATGTTAAGCACTTATGCTTTATCTCAAAACAAATCTAAATGAACTTGACATGAAAATATAATTTGAACTCCTTCAAATATATTTCACCTTGGCCAAGGATTTCTCATGCCAATTCATATTATCTCATAGGGACATCCTTTTTATATTACAAAGTGATGAATTCCATATTGGCCATACACTTGTCTTCATACATAGCCAACCATGACAGCTATTGCTAGATCTCTTCCGTGATTAGGAATCAATCGTTATGCTTTCACATATCAGAGATGTCTATGTATAAGACATCTGTTATGCTTTCACATATCAGAGATGTCTATGTATAAGACATATGCCTCGTGTCTAAAGACCATTACTAAACATAGTATCTAATACAATGTATAATAAGCCATTAACACTCAAAACCATATGGCTTACTATATTTGGTCAAGTTCAGTAAACTTGTTCTCTCAACAAGTACCTATGTGTTTGACTTGACATCTCATGTCAATGATATGAAACTCACCATCCATTTTAGTACCACATACCATAAGGAGTCATAACACATACTAGTATTTATAGGAATTTACCGAGTCCGGCGGACGAAGTTGGCCAGCACCACCACCCAAGGCTATAGCCCACCCGTTTTGTGGCCCTTCTGGGACGACGCGCCCGGCCTTCGGGCGGTTAATTATGGGCCCAGCCTATTTTTGGTACAGGGAGGCCGCTCGTAAAGTCTCGCTCCATTCCGAGTCCGGCGGACGAAGTTGGCCAGCCCCACCCCCCAAGGCTATAGCCCACCCGGTTTTGTGGCCTTTTTCCTCTGGAAGAACTTGGTGCCCCGGCCTTCGGGCGGTTATTTTTTGGCGCGGCTGTGCCCGCGGACTATTTTTGGCACACGGAGACCCCTCGCAAAGTCTCGTGCCATTCCGAGTCCGGCGGACGAAGTTGGTCAGCCCCACCCCCCAAGGCTATAGCCCACCCGTTTTTGTGGCCTTTTTCCGCTGGACGGACTTGGCGCCCCGGCCTTCGGGCGGTTATTTTTTGGCGTGACTGTGCCCCCGGCGTATTTTTGGCACACGGAGACCCCTCGCAAAGTCTCGCACCATTCCGAGTCCGTGAATTTGGCCAGCCCCACCCCAAGGCTATAGCCCACCCGTTTTTGTGGCCTTTTTCCGCTGGACGAACTTGGTGCCCCGGCCTTCGGGCGGTTATTTTTTGGCGCGGCTGTGCCCGCGGACTATTTTTGGCACGCGGAGGCCCCTCGCAAAGTCTCGTGCCATTCCGAGTCCGGCGGACGAAGTTGGCCAGCCCCACCCCCCAAGGCTATAGCCCACCCGGTTTTGTGGCCTTTTTCTGCTGGACGAACTTGGCGCCCCGGCCTTCGGGCGGTTATTTTTGGGCGCGGCTGTGCCCGCGGCATATTTTTGGTACACGGAGGCTGCTCGCAAAGTCTCGCGCCATTCCGAGTCGGGCAGACGAAGTAGGCCAGCCCCACCCCCCAAGGCTATAGCCCACCCGTTTTTGTGGCCTTTTTCCGCTGGACGGACTTGGCTCCCCGGCCTTCGGGCGGTTATTTTTGGGCGCGGCTGTGCCAACGGCCTATTTTGGGCACACGGAGGCCGCTCGCAAAGTCTCGCGCCATTCCGAGTCCGGCGGACGAAGTGGGCCAGCCCCACCCCCCAAGGCTATAGCCCACCCGTTGTTGTGGCCTTTTTCCGCTGGACGAACCTGGCGCCCCGGCTTTCGGGCGGTTATTTTTGGGCGCGGCTGTGACCGCGGCCTATTTTTGGCACACGGAGGCCGCTCGCAAAGTCTCGCGCCATTCCGAGTCCGGCGGACGAAGTTGGCCTGCCCCACCCCCCAAGGCTATAGCCCACCCGTTTTTGTGGCCTTTTTCCGCTGGACGGACTTGGCGCCCCGGCCTTCGGGCGGTTATTTTTGGGCGCGGCTGTGCCCACGGCTTATTTTTGGCACACGGAGACCGCTCGCAAAGTCTCGCGCCATTCCGAGTCCGGCGGACGAAGTTGGCCAGCCCCACCCCCCAAGGCTATAGCCCACCCGTTTTTGTGGCCTTTTTCCGCTGGACAGACTTGGCGCCCCAGCCTTCGGGCGGTTATTTTTGGGCTTGGCTGTGCCCACGGCTTATTTTTGGCACACGGAGACCGCTCGCAAAGTCTCGCACCATTCCGAGTCCGGCGGACGAATTTGGCCAGCCCCAACCCCCAAGGCTATAGCCCACCCGTTTTTGTGGCCTTTTTCTGCTGGACGAACTTGGCGCCCCGGCCTTCGGGCGGTTATTTTTGGGCGCGGCTGTGCCCGCGGCATATTTTTGGTACACGGAGGACGCTCGCAAAGTCTCGCGCCATTCCGAGTCCGGCGGACGAAGTAGGCCAGCCCCACCCCTCAAGGCTATAGCCCACCCGTTTTTGTGGCCTTTTTCCGCTGGACGGAATTGGCTCCCCGGCCTTCGGGCGGTTATTTTTGGGCGCGGCTGTGCCAATGGCCTATTTTTGGTACACGGAGGCCGCTCGCAAAGTCTCGCGCCATTCCGAGTCCGGCGGACGAAGTAGGCCAGCCCCACCCCTCAAGGCTATAGCCCACCCGTTTTTGTGGCCTTTTTCCGCTGGACGGAATTGGCTCCCCGGCCTTCGGGCGGTTATTTTTGGGCGCGGCTGTGCAAACGGCCTATTTTGGGCACACGCAGGCCGCTCGCAAAGTCTCGCGCCATTCCGAGTCCGGCGGACGAAGTGGGCCAGCCCCACCCCCCAAGGCTATAGCCCACCCGTTTTTTGCCGCGGACGAACTTGGGGACGGGACCTTCGGGGGCTTATTTTTGGGAGCGGCTGTGTCCGCGGCCTATTTTTGGCACACGGAGGGCGCTCGCAAAGTCTCACCCCATTCCGTGTCTGGCGGACGAAGTTGGCCAGCCCCTCCCCCCAAGGCTATAGCTCACCGGTTTTTTGGGCATTTTTGCGGCGGACGAACTTGGAGACGGAACCTTCGGGGGATTATTTTTGGGCGCGGCTGTCCCCGGGGCCTATTTTTGGCACACGGAGGGCGCTCGCAAAGTCGCACCCCACTCCGAGTCCGGCGGACGAAGTTGGCCAGCCCCTCCCCCCAAGGCTATAGCCCACCCGTTTTTTGCGGCGGACGAACTTGGGGACGGGACCTTCGGGGGCTTATTTTTGGGCACGGCTGAGCCCGCGGCCTATTTTTGGTACACGGAGGGCGCTCGCAAATTCTCGCCCCATTCCGAGTCCGGCGGACGAAGTTGGCCAGCCCCTCCCCCCAAGGCTATAGCCCACCCGTTTTTTGGGCATTTTTGCGGCGGACGAACTTGGGGACGGGACCTACGGGGACTTATTTTTGGGTGCGGCTGTGTCCACGGCCTATTTTTGGCACACGGAGGGCGCTCGCAAAGTCTCTCCCCATTCCGAGTCCGGCGGACGAAGTGGGCCAGGCCCTCGCCCTAAGGCTATAGCCCACCCATTTTTCGGGCATTTTTGCGGCGGACGAACTTGGGGACGGGACTTTCGGGGGCTTATTTTTGGGTGTGGCTTTGCCCGCGGCTTATTTTTGGCACACGGAGGCGCTCGCAATGTCTTGCCCCATTCCGAGTCCGGCGGACGAAGTTGGCCAGCCACTCCCCCCAAGGCTATAGCCCACCCGTTTTTTGGGCATTTTTGCGGCGGACGAACTTGGGGACGGGACCATCGGGGTCTTATTTTTGGGCGCGGCTGTGCCCGTGGCCTATTTTTGGTACACAGAGCGTGCTCGCAAATTCTCGCCCCATTCCGAGTCCGGCGGACGAAGTTGCCCAGCCCCTCCCCCCAAGGCTATAGCCCACCCGCTTTTTGGGCATTTTTGCGGCGGACGAACTTGGGGACGGGACCTTCGGGGGCTTATTTTTGGGCGCGGCTGTGCTCGTGGCCTATTTTTGCCACACGGAGGCCGCTCGCAAAGTCTCGCCCCATTCCGAGTCCGGCGGACGAAGTTGGCCAGCCCCTCCCCCCAAGGCTATAGCCTACCCGTTTTTTGGGCATTTTGCGGCGGACGAACTTGGGGACGGGAGCTTCGGGTGCTTATTTTTGTACGCGGCTGTGCCCGTGGCCTATTTTTGGCACACAGAGGCCGCTCGCAAAGTCTCGCCCTATTCCGAGTCCGGTGGACAAAGTTGGCCAGCCTCTCCCCCCAAGGCTATAGCCCACCCGTTTTTTGGGCATTTTTGCGGAGGACGAACTTGGGGACGGGACCTTCGGGGGCTTATTTTTTGTCGCGGCTGTGCCCGGGGCCTATTTTTGGCACACGGAGGGTGTTTGCAAAGTCTCGCCCCATTCCGAGTCCGGCGGACGAAGTTGGCCAGCCCCTCCCCCCAAGGCTAGCCCACCCGTTTTTTGGAAATTTTTGCGGCGGACGAACTTGGGGACGGGACCTTCGGGGGCTTATATTTGGGCGCTGCTGTGCCCGCGGCCTATTTTTTCCACACGGAGGGTGCTCGCAATGTCTCGCCCCATTCCGAGTCCGGCGGACGAAGTTGGCCAGCCCCTCCCCCCAAGGCTATAGCCCACCCGTTTTTTGGGCATTTTGCGGACGAACTTGGGGACGGGACCTTCGGGGCTTATTTATGGGCGCGGCTGTGCCCACAGCCTATTTTTGGCACACGGAGGGCGCTCTCTCCCCCATTCCGAGTCCGGACGAAGTGGGCCAGCCCCTCCCCCAAGGCTATAGCCCACCCGTTTTTGCGGGGACGGGACCTTCGGGGGCTTACTTTCGGGCTCGGCTGTGCCCGCGGCCTATTTTTGGTACACGGAGGGCGCTAGCAAATTCTCGCCCCATTCCGAGTCCGGCGGACGAAGTTGGCCAGCCCCTCCCCCCAAGGCTATAGCCCACCCGGTTTTTGGGCATTTTTGCGGCGGACGAACTTGGGGACGGGACCTTCGGGGGCTTATTTTTTGTCGCGGCTGTGCCCGGGGCCTATTTTTGGCACACGGAGGGTGTTTGCAAAGTCTCGCCCCATTCCGAGTCCGGCGGACGAAGTTGGCCAGCCCCTCCCCCCAAGGCTAGCCCACCCGTTTTTTGGAAATTTTTGCGGCGGACGAACTTGGGGACGGGACCTCCGGGGGCTTATATTTGGGCGCAGCTGTGACCGCGGCCTATTTTTACCACACGGAGGGTGCTCGCAATGTCTCGCCCCATTCCGAGTCCGGCGGACGAAGTTGACCAGCCCCTCCCCCCAAGGCTATAGCCCACCCGTTTTTTGGGCATTTTTGCGGCGGACGAACTTGGGGACGGGACCTTCGGGGGCTTATTTATGGGCGCGGCTGTGCCCACAGCCTATTTTTGGCACACGGAGGGCGCTCGCAAAGTCTCTCCCCATTCCGAGTCCGGCGGACGAAGTTGGCCAGCCCCTCCCCCCAAGGCTATAGCCCACCCGTTTTTTGCGGCGGACGAACTTGGGGACGGGACCTTCGGGGGCTTATTTTTGGGCACGGCTGTGCCCGCGGCCTATTTTTGGTACACGGAGGGCGCTCGCAAATTCTCGCCCCATTCCGAGTCCGGCGGACGAAGTTGGCCAGCCCCTCCCCCCAAGGCTATAGCCCACCCGTTTTTTGGGACTTTTTGCGGCGGACGAACTTGGGGACGGGACCTTCGGGGGCTTATTTTTGGACGCGGCTGTGCCCGCGGCATATTTTTGGCACACGGAGGGCACTCGTAAAGTCTCGCCCCATGCCGACTCCGGCGGATGATGTTGGCCAGCCCCTGCACCCAAGGCTATAGCCCACCCATTTTTTGGGCATTTTTGCGGCGGAACGACCTTAGGGACGGGACCTTCGGGGGCTTATTTTTGGGCGCGGCTATGCCCGCGGCCTATTTTTGGCACACGAGGGCGCTCGTAAAGACTCGCCCCATTCCGAGTCCGGCGGACGAAGTTGGCCAGCCCCTCCCCCCAAGGCTATAGCCCACCCGTTTTTTGGGACTTTTTGCGGCGGACGAACTTGGGGACGGGACCTTCGGGGGCTTATTTTTGGACGCGGCTGTGCCCGCGGCATAGTTTTGGCACACGGAGGGCACTCGTAAAGTCTCGCCCCATTCCGACTCCGGCGGACGATGTTGGCCAGCCCCTGCACCCAAGGCTATAGCCCACCCATTTTTTGGGCATTTTTGCGGCGGAACGACCTTAGGGACGGGACCTTCGGGGGCTTATTTTTGGGCGCGGCTACGCCCGCGGCCTATTTTTGGCACACGAGGGCGCTCGTAAAGACTCACCCCATTCCGAGTCCGGCGGACGAAGTTGGCCAGCCCCTCCCCCCAAGGCTATAGCCCACCTGTTTTTTGGGCATTTTTGCGGCGGACGAACTTGGGGACGTGACCTTTGGGGGCTTATTTTTGGGCACGGCAGTTCCCGCTGCCTATTTTTGGCACACGGAGGGTGCTCGCAAAGTCTCGGCCAATTCCGAGTCCGGCGGACGAAGTTGGCCAGCCACTCCCCCCAAGGCTATAGCCCACCCGTTTTTTGCCGCGGACGAACTTGGGGACGGGACCTTCGGGGGCTTATTTTTGGGCGCGGCTGTGTCCGCGGCCTATTTTTGGCACACGGAGGGCGCTCGCAAAGTCTCACCCCATTCCGAGTCTGGCGGACGAAGTGGGCCAGCCCCTCCCCCCAAGGCTATAGCTCACCGGTTTTTTGGGCATTTTTGCGGCGGACGAACTTGGAGACGGAACCTTCGGGGGATTATTTTTGGGCGCGGCTGTGCCCGCGGCCTATTTTTGTCACACGTTGGGCTCTCTCAAAGTCTCACCCCACTCCGAGTCCGGCGGACGAAGTTGGCCAGCCCCTCCCCCCAAGGCTATAGCCCACCCGTTTTTTGCGGCGGACGAACTTGGCGACGGGACCTTCGGGGGCTTATTTTTGGGAACGGCTGAGCCCGCGGCCTATTTTTGGTACACGGAGGGCGCTCGCAAATTCTCGCCCCATTCCGAGTCCGGCGGACGAAGTTGGCCAGCCCCTCCCCCTAAGGCTATAGCCCACCCGTTTTTTGGGCATTTTTGCGGCGGACGAACTTGGGGACGGGACCTACGGGGACTTATTTTTGGGTGCGGCTGTGTCCGCGGCCTATTTTTGGCACACGGAGGGCGCTCGCAAAGTCTCTCCCCATTCCGAGTCTGGCGGACGAAGTGGGCCAGCCCCTCCCCCCAAGGCTATAGCTCACCGGTTTTTTGGGCATTTTTGCGGCGGACGAACTTGGAGACGGAACCTTCGGGGGATTATTTTTGGGCGCGGCTGTTCCCGCGGCCTATTTTTGGCACACGGAGGGCGCTCGCAAAGTCGCACCCCACTCCGAGTCCGGCGGACGAAGTTGGCCAGCCCCTCCCCCAAAGGCTATAGCCCACCCGTTTTTTGCGGCGGACGAACTTGGCGACGGGACCTTCGGGGGCTTATTTTTGGGCACGGCTGAGCCCGCGGCCTATTTTTGGTACACGGAGGGCGCTCGCAAATTCTCGCCCCATTCCGAGTCCGGCGGACGAAGTTGGCCAGCCCCTCCCCCCAAGGCTATAGCCCACCCGTTTTTTGGGCATTTTTGCGGCGGACGAACTTGGGGACGGGACCTACGGGGACTTATTTTTGGGTGCGGCTGTGTCCGCGGCCTATTTTTGGCACACGGAGGGCGCTCGCAAAGTCTCTCCCCATTCCGAGTCTGGCGGACGAACTCGGCCAGCCCCTCCCCCCAAGGCTATAGCCCACCCGTTTTTTGGGCATTTTTGCGGCGGACGAACTTGGGGACGGGACCTTCGGGGGCTTATTTTTGGGCGCGGCTGTGCCCGCAGCCTAGTTTTGGCACACGGAGGGCGCTCGCAAAGTCTCGCCCCATTCCGAGTCCGGCGGACGAATTAGCCCACCTGTTTTTTGGGCATTATTGCGGCGGACGAACTTGGGGACGGGACCTTCGGGGTCTTATTTTTGGGCGCGGCTGTGCCCGTGGCCTATTTTTGGCACACGGAGGGCGCTCTCTAAGTTTCGTCCCATTCCGAGTCCGGCGGACGAAGTTGGCTAGCCCCTCCCCCCAAGGCTATAGGCCACCCGTTTTTTGGGCATTATTGCGGCGGACGAACTTGGGGACGGGACCTTCGGGGGCTTATTTTTGGGCGCGGCTGTGCCCGTGGCCTATTTTTGGCACACGGAGGGCGCTCTCTAAGTGTCGTCCCATTCCGAGTCCGGCGGACGAAGTTGGCTAGCCCCTCCCCCCAAGGCTATAGCCCACCCGTTTTTTGGGCATTTTTGCGGCGGACGAACTTGGGGACGGGACCTTCGGGGGTTTATTTTTGGGCGCGGCTGTGCCTGCGGCCTATTTTTGGTACACGGAGGGCACTCGCAAAGTCTCACCCCATTCCGAGTCCGGCGGACGAAGTTGGCCAGCCCCTCCCCCCAAGGCTATAGCCCACCCGTTTTTTGGGACTTTTTGCGGCGGACGAACTTAGGGACGGGACCTTCGGGGGCTTATTTTTGGGCGCAGCTGTGCCCGCGTTCTATTTTTGGCACACGGAGGGCACTCGTAAAGTCTCGCCCCATTCCAAGTCCGGCAGACGAAGTCGGCCAGCCCCTCCCCCCAAGGCTATAGCCCACCCGTTTTTTGGGCATTTTTGCGGCGGACGAACTTGGGGACGGGACCTTCGGGGGCTTATTTTTGGGCGCGGCTGTGCCCGCGGCCTATTTTTGGCACACGGAGGGCGCTCGCAAAGTCTTGCCCCATTCCGAGTCCGGCGGACGAAGTGGGCCAGCCCCTGCCCCCAAGAATATAGCCCACCCGTTTTTTGGGCATTTTTGCGGCGGACGAACTTGGGGATGGGACCATCGGGGGCTTATTTTTGGGCGCGGCTGTGCCCGCGTTCTATTTTTGGTACACGGAGGGTGCTCGCAAAGTCTCGCCCTATTCCGAGTCCGGCGGAGAAGTTGGCCAGCCCCTCCCCCCAAGGCTATAGGCCACCCGTTTTTTGGGCATTTTTGCGGCGGACGAACTTGGGGACGGGACCTTCGGGGGCTTATTTTTGGGCGCGGCTGTGCCCGTGGCCTATTTTTGGCACACGGAGGGCGCTCGCAAAGTCTCGCCCCATTCCGAGTCGGGCGGACGAAGTGGGCCAGCCCCTCCCCCCAAGAATATAGCCCACCCGTTTTTTGGGCATTTTTGCGGCGGACGAACTTGGGGATGGGACCATCGGGGGCTTATTTCTGGGCGCGGCTGTGCTCGCGTTCTATTTTTGGTACACGGAGGGCACTCGCAAAGTCTCGCCCCATTCCGAGTCCGGCGGACGAAGTCGGCCAGCCCCGCCCCCCAAGGCTATAGCCCACCCCTTTTTTGGGCATTTTTGCGGCGGACGAACTTGGGGACGGGACCTTCGGGCACTTATTTTTGGGCTCGGCTGTGTCCGCGGCCTATTTTTGGCACACAAAGGGCGCTCGCCATGTCTCGCCCCATTCCGAGTCCGGCGGACAAAGTTGGCCAGCCCCTCCCCCCAAGGCCATAGCCCACCCGTTTTTTGGGCATTTTTGCGGCGTACGAACTTGGGGACGGGACCTTCGGGGGCTTCTTTTTTAGCGCGGCTGTGCCCGCGGCCTATTTTTGGCACACGGAGGGCGCTCGCAAAGTCTCGCCCCATTCCGAGTTCGGCGGACGAAGTAGGCCAGCCCCTCCCCCCAAGGCTATAGCCCACCCGTTTTTTGGGCATTTTTGCGGCGGACGAACTTGGGGACGGGACCTTCGGGGGCTTATATTTGGGCACGGTGGAACCACGGCCTATTTTTGGCACACGAAGGCCACTCGAAAATTCTCGCCCCATTCCGAGTCCGGCGGACGAAGGTGGCCAGCCCCTCCCCCCAAGGGTATAGCCCACCGTTTTTTGGGCATTTTTGCGGCGGACGAACTGGGGGACGGGACCTTCGGACGCTTATTTTTGGGCGCGGCTGTGCCTGCAGCCTATTTTTGGCACACGGAGGGCGCTCGCAAAGTCTCGCCCCATTCCGAGTCCGGCGGACGAAGTTGGCCAGCCCCTCCCCCCAAGGCTATAGCCCACCCGTTTTTTGGGCATTTTTGCTGCGGACGAACTTGGGGAAGGGACCTTTGGGCGCTTATTTTTGGGTACAACTGTGCCCACGTCCTATTTTTGGCACAGGGAGGGCGCTCGCAATGTCTCGCCCCATTCCGAGTCCAGCGGATGAAGTTGGCCAGCCCCTCCCCCCAAGGCTATAGCCCACCCGTTTTTTGGGCATGTTTGCGGCGGACGAACTTGGGGACGGGACCTTCGGGGGCTTATATTTGGGCACGGTGGAACCACGGCCTATTTTTGGCACACGAAGGCCACTCGAAAATTCTCGCCCCATTCCGAGTCCGGCGGACGAAGGTGGCCAGCCCCTCCCCCCAAGGGTATAGCCCACCGTTTTTTGGGCATTTTTGCGGCGGACGAACTTGGGGACGGGACCTTCGGGGGCTTATTTTTGGGCTCGGCTGTGTCTGTGGCCGATTTTTGGCACACGGAGGGCGCTCGCAAAGTCTCACCCCATTCCGAGTCCGTCGGTCGAAGTTGGCCAGCCCCTCCCCCCAAGGCTATAGCCCACCCGTTTTTTGGGCATTTTTACGGCGGATGAACTTGGGGACGGGACCTTCGGGGGCTTATTTTTGGGTACGGCTGTGCCCACGGCCTATTTTTGGCACACGGAGGATGCTCGCAAAGTCTCATCCCATTCCGAGTCCGGCGGACGAATTTGGCCTGCCCCTCCCCCCAAGCCTATAGCCCACCCATTTTTTGGGCATTTTGCGGCGGACGAACTTGGGGACGGGACCTTCGGGAGCTTATTTTTGGGCGCGGCTGTTCTTGCGGCCTATTTTTTGCACACGGAGGGCGCTCGCAAAGTCTCGCCCCATTCCGAGTCCGGCAACGAAGTTGGCCTGCCCCTCCCCCCAAGGCTATAGCCCACCCGTTTTTTGGGCATTTTTGCGGCGGACGAACTTGTGGACGGGACCTTCGGGGGCTTATTTTTGGATGCCGTTGTGCCCGCGGCCTATTGTTGGCACACAGAGGGCGCTCGCAAAGTCTCGCCCCATTCTGAGTCCGGCGGACGAAGTTGGCCAGCCCCTCCCCCCAAGCCTATAGCCCACCCGTTTTTTGGGCATTTTTGCGGCGGACGAAGTTGGGGACGGGACCTTCGGGAGTTTATTTTTGGGCGCGGCTGTGCCCGCGGCATATTTTTGGCACACGGAGGGCGCTCGCAAAGTCTCGCCCCATTCCAAGTCCGGCGGACGAAGTTGGCCAGCCCCTCCCCCCAAGGCTATAGCACACCCATTTTTTGGGCATTTTTGCGGCGGACGAACTTGGGGACGGGATTTTCGGGGGCTCATTTTTGGGCGGGCATGTGCCCGCGGCCAATTTTTGGCACACAGAGGGCACTCATAAAGTCTCGCCCCATTCCGAGTCCGGCGGACGAAGTTGGCCTGCCCCTCCCCCCAAGGCTATAGCCCACCCGTTTTTTGAGCATTTTTACGGCGGACGAACTTGGGGACGGGACCTTCGGGGGCTTATTATTGGGTGCGGCTATGCCCGCGGCCGAGTTTTGGCACACGGAGGGCGCTCGCAAAGTCTCGCCCCATTCCGAGTCCGGCGGACGAAGTTGGCCAGCCCGTCACCCCAAGGCTATAGCCCACCCCTTTTTTGGGCATTTTTGCGGCGGACGAACTTGGGTACTGGACCTTCGGGCGCTTTTTTTTGGGCGCGGCTGTGTCCACGGCCTATTTTTGGCACACAAAGGGCGCTTGCAAATTCTCGCCCCATTCCGAGTCCGGCGGACGAAGTTGGCCAGCCCCTCCCCCCAAGGCTATAGCCCACCCCTTTTTTGGGCATTTTTGCGGCGGACGAACTTGGGGACTGGACCTTTGGGCGCTTTTTTTTGGGCGCGGCTGTGTCCACGGCCTATTTTTGGCACACAAAGGGCGCTTGCAAAGTCTCGCCCCATTCCGAGTCCGGCGGACGAAGTTGGCCAGCCCCTCCCCCCAAGGCAATAGCCCACCCGTTTTTTGAGCATTTTTACGGCGGACGAACTTGGGGACGGGACCTTCGGGGGCTTATTATTGGGTGCGGCTATGCCCGCGGCCGAGTTTTGGCACACGGAGGGCGATCGCAAAGTCTCGCCCCATTCCGAGTCCAGCGGACAAAGTTGGCCAGCCCCTCCCCCCGAGGCTATAGCCCACCCGTTTTTTGGGCATTTTTGCGGCGGACGAACTTGGGGACGGGACCTTCGGGGGCTTATTTTTGGGTGCGGCTGTGCCCACGGCCTATTTTTGGCACACGGAGGGAGCTCGCAAAGTCTCGCCCCATTCCGAGTCCGGCGGACGAAGTTGGCCAGCCCCTCCCCCCAAGGCTATAGCCCACCCGTTTTTTGGGCATTTTTGCGGCGGACGAACTTGGGGACGGGACCTTCGGGGGCTTATTTTTGGGCGCGGCTGTGCCCGCAGCCTATTTTTGGCACACGTAGGGCGTTTGCAAAGTCTGGCCCCATTCCGAGTCCGGCGGACGAAGTTTGCCAGCCCCTCCCCCCAAGGCTATAGCCCACCCGTTGTTTGGGCATTTTTGCGGCGGACGAACTTGGGGACGGGACCTTCGGGGGCTTATTTTTGGGTGCGGCTGTGCCCGTGGCCTATTTTTGGCACATGGAGGGCGCTCGCAAAGTCTCGCCCCATTCCGAGTCCGGCGGACGAAGTGGGCCAGCCCCTCCCCCCAAGGCTATAGGCCACCTGTTTTTTGAGCATTTTTGCGGCGGACGAACTTAGGGACGGGACCTTCGGGGGCTTATTTTTGGGCGTGGCTGTGTCCGAGGCCTATTTTTGGCACACGGAGGGCGCTCACAATGTCTCGCCCCATTCCGAGTCCGGCGGACGAAGTTGGCCAGCCCCTCCCCCCAAGGCTATAGCACACCCATTTTTTGGGCATTTTTGCGGCGGACGAACTTGGGGACGGGATTTTCGGGGGCTCATTTTTGGGCGGGCATGTGCCCGCGGCCAATTTTTGGCACACAGAGGGCACTCATAAAGTCTCGCCCCATTCCGAGTCCGGCGGACGAAGTGGGCCAGCTCCTCCCCCCGAGGCTATAGCCCGCCCGTTTTTTGAGCATTTTTGCGGCGGACGAAATTGGGGATGGGACCTTCGGGGGCTTATTTTTGGGCGTGGTTGTGCCCGCGGCCTATTTTTGGCACACGAAGGGTGCTCGCAAAGTCTTGCCCCATTCCGAGTCCGGCGGACGAAGTGGGCCAGCCCGTCCCCCCAAGGCTATAGCCCACCCGTTTTTTGGGCATTTTTGCGGCGGACGAACTTGGGGACGGGACCTTCGGGGGCTTATTTTTGGGCGCGGCTGTGTCCACGGCCTATTTTTGGCAAACGGAGGCCACTCGCAAAGTCTCGGCCCATTCCGAGTCCGGCGGACGAAGTTGGCCAGCCCCTCCCCCCAAGGCTATAGCCCACCCATTTTTTGGGCATTTTTGCGGCGGACGAACTTGGGGACGGGACCTTCGGGGGCTTATTTTTGGGTGCGGCTGTGCCTGCGGCCTAGTTTTGGCACACGGAAGGCGCTCACAAAGTCTCGCCCCATTCCGAGTCCGGCGGACGAAGTTGGCCAGCCCCTCCCCCCAAGGCTATAGCCCACCCGTTTTTTGGGCATTTTTGCGGCGGACGAACTTGGGGACGGGACATTCGGGGGCTTATTTTTGGGCTCGGCTGTGCCTACGGCCTAGTTTTGGCACAGGCAGGGTGCTCACAAAGTCTCGCCCCATTCCGAGTCCGGCGGACGAAGTCGGCCAGCTCCTCCCCCCGAGGCTATAGCCCGCCCGTTTTTTGAGCATTTTTGCGGCGGACAAACTCGGGGCAGGACCTTCGGGGGCTTATTTTTGGGTACGGCTTTTCCCGCGGCCTATTTTTGGCACTCGGGGGGCGCTCGCAAAGACTCACCCCATTTCGAGTCCGGCGGACGAAGTTGGCCAGCCCCTCCCCGCAAGGCTATAGCCCACCCGTTTTTTGGCCATTTTTGCAGCGGACGAACTTGGGGACGGGACCTTTGGGGGCTTATTTTTGGGCGCGGCTGTGCCCGCGGCCTATTTTGGGCACACGGAGGGAGCTCGCAAAGTCTCGCCCCATTCTGAGTCAGGCGGACGAAGTTGGCCAGCCCCTCCCCCCAAGGCTATAGCCCACCCGTTTTTTGGGCATTTTTGCGGCGGACGAACTTGGGGACGGGACCTTCGGGGGCTTATTTTTTAGCACGGCTGTGTCCGCGGCCTATTTTTGGCACACGGAGGGCGCTCGTAAAGTCTCGCCCCATTCCGAGTCCGGCGGACGAAGTGGGCCAGCCCCTCCCCCCAAGGCTATAGCCCACCCGTTTTTTGGGCATTTTTGCGGCGGACGAACTTGGGGACGGGACCTTCGGGGGCTTATTTTAGGGCGCGGCTGTGGTCGCGGCCTATTTTTGGCACACGGAGGGTGCTCGCAAAGTCTCACCCCATTCCGAGTCCGGCGGACGAACTTGGCCAGCCCCTCCCCCCAAGGCTATAGCCCACCCGTTGGGCATTTTGCGGCGGACGAACTTGGGGACGGGACCTTCGGGGCTTATTTTTGGGCGCGGCTGTGGTCGCGGCTATTTTTTTGGCACACGGAGGGTGCTCGCAAAGTCTCACCCCATTCCGAGTCCGGCGGACGAACTTGGCCAGCCCTCCCCAAGGCTATAGCCCACCCGCTTTTGGGCATTTTTGCGCGGACGAACTTGGGGACGGGACCTTCGGGGCTTATTTTTGGGCGCGGCTATGGTCGCGTCATTTTTACCACGGAGGGCGCTGTGCGCAAAGTCTCGCCCCATTCCGAGTCCGGCGGATTTGTTGGGCCTGCCCCTCCCCAAGGCTATAGCCCACCCGATTTTTGGGGACGGGACGGATTTTGGGCGGGCTATTTTTTGGGCATTTTTGGGAACTTGGGAGGGGCTTTCCAGAGGATAGCCCACCCGACGAACTTGGGGACGGGACCTTGGGGGCTTATTTTTGGGCATGGCTGTGCCTTCTTTTTGGCACACGGAGGGCGCTGTCTCGCCCCATTCCAAGTCCGCGGACGGCCAGCCCTCCCCCAAGGCTATACCACACCCATTTTTGGGCATTTTTGGACGAACTTGGGGACGGGATTGGGGCTTATTTTTGGGCGCGGCTAACTTTTTGGCACACGGAGGCGTTAAAGTCTCACCCCATTCCGAGTCGGGCGGACGAAGTAGGCCAGCCTCTCCCCCCAAGGCTATAGCCCACCCGTTTTTTGGGCATTTTTGCGGCGGAAGAACCTTGGGACGGGACCATCGGGGGCTTATTTTTGGGCGCGGCTGTGTCCGCGGCCTAGTGTTGGCACAGGAGGGCGCAAAGTCTCACCCCATTCTAAGTCCGACGGACGAAGTGGGCCAGCCCCTCCCCCCAAGGCTATAGCCCACCCGTTTTTTGGGCATTTTTGTTGCGGACGAACTTGGGGTCGGGACCTTCGGGGGCGTATTTTTGGGTGCGGTTGTGCCCGCGGCCTATTTTTGGCACACGGAGGGCGCTCGTAAAGTCTCGCCCCATTCCGAGTCCGGCGGACGAAGTGGGCCAGCCCCTCCCCCCAAGGCTATAGCCCACCCGTTTTTTGGGCATTTTTGCGGCGGACGAACTTGGGGACGGGACCTTCGGGGGCTTATTTTAGGGCGCGGCTGTGTCTGCGGCCTATTTTTGGCACAGGAGGGTGCTCGCAAAGTCTCGCCCCATTCTGAGTCCGATGGACGAAGTTGGCCTGCCCCTCCCCCCAAGGCTATAGCCCACCCGTTTTTTGGGCATTTTTGCGGCGGACGAAGTTGGGGACGGGACCTTCGTGGGCTTATTTTTGGGCGCGGCTGTGGTCGCGCCCTATTTTTGGCACACGGAGGGTGCTCGCAAAGTCTCACCCCATTCCGAGTCCGGCGGACGAACTTGGCCAGCCCCTCCCCCCAAGGCTATAGCCCACCCGTTTTTTGGGCATTTTTGCGGCGGACGAACTTGGGGACGGGACCTTCGGGGGCTTATTTTTGGGCGCGGCTATGGTCGCGGCCTATTTTTGGCACACGGAGGGCGCTCGCAAAGTCTCGCCCCATTCCGAGTCCGGCGGACGAAGTTGGCCAGCCCCTCCCCCCAAGGCTATAGCCCACCCGTTTTTTGGGCATTTTTGCGGCGGACGAACTTGGGGACGGGACCTTCGGGGGCTTATTTTTGGGCGCGGCTGTGCCCACGTCGTAGTTTTGGCACACGGAAGGTACTCACAAAGTTTCGCCCCATTCCGAGTCCGGCGGACGAAGTGGGCCAGCCCATCCCCCCAAGGCTATAGCCCACCCGTTTTTTGGGCATTTTTGCCTCGGAGGAACTTGGGGACGGGACTTTCGGGGGCTTATTTTCGGGCGCGGCTGTGCTTACGGCCTAGTTTTGCCACAAGGAGGGCGCTCGCAAAGTCTCGCCCCATTCCGAGTCCGGCGGACGAAGTTGGCCATCCCCTCCCCCCAAGCATATAGCCCACCCGTTTTTTGGGCATTTTTGCGGCGGGCGAACTTGGGAACGGGACCTTCGGGGACTTATTTTTGGGCGCGGCTGTGTCCACGGCCAATTTTTGGCACACGGAGGCCACTCGCAAAGTCTCGACCCATTCCGAGTCCGGCGGACGAAGTTGGCCAGCCCCTCCCCCCAAGGCTATAGCCCACCCGTTGTTTGAGCATTTTTGCGGCGGACGAACTTGGGGACGGGACCTTCGGGGGCTTATTTTTGGGCGTGGCTGTGCCTAAGACCTATTTTTGGCACACGGAGGGCGCTCACAATGTCTCGCCCCATTCCAAGTCCGGCGGACGAAGTTGGCCAGCCCCTCCCCCCAAGGCTATACCACACCCATTTTTTGGGCATTTTTGCGGCGGACGAACTTGGGGACGGGATTTTCGGGGGCGTATTTTTGGGCGCGGCTGCGCCCGCAGCCAACTTTTGGCACACGGAGGGCGTTCGCAAAGTCTCACCCCATTCCGAGTCGGGCGGACGAAGTAGGCCAGCCTCTCCCCCCAAGGCTATAGCCCACCCGTTTTTTGGGCATTTTTGCGGCGGAAGAACCTTGGGACGGGACCATCGGGGGCTTATTTTTGGTCGCGGCTGTGTCCGCGGCCAAGTTTTGGAACAGGAGGGCGCTCGCAAAGTCTCGCCCCATTCTAAGTCCGACGGACGAAGTGGGCCAGCCCCTCCCCCCAAGGCTATAGCCCACCCGTTTTTTGGGCATTTTTGTTGCGGACGAACTTGGGGTCGGGACCTTCGGGGGCGTATTTTTGGGTGCGGTTGTGCCCGCGGCCTATTTTTGGCACTGGAGGGCACTCGCAATGTCTCGCCCCATTCCGAGTCCTGCGGACGAAGTGGGCCAGCCCCTCCCCCCAAGGCTATAGCCCACCCGTTTTTGGGCATTTTTGCGGCGGACGAACTTGGGGACGGGACCTTCGGGGGCTTATTTTTGGGCGTAGCTGTGGTCGCGGCCTATTTTTGGCACACGGAGGGTGCTCGCAAAGTCTCACCCCATTTCGAGTCCGGCGGACGAACTTGGCCAGCCCCTCCCCCCAAGGCTATAGCCCACCCGTTTTTTGGGCATTTTTGCGGCGGACGAACTTGGGGACGGGACCTTCGGGGGCTTATTTCTATGCACGGCTGTGACCGCGGCCTATTTTTGGCACACGGAGGGCGCTCGCAAAGTCTCGCCCCATTCCGAGTCCGGCGGACGAAGTTGGCCAACCCCTCCCCCCAAGGCTATAGCCCACCCGTTTTTTGGGCATTTTTGCGGCGGACGAACTTGGGGACGGGACCTTCGGGGGCTTATTTTTGGGCGCGGCTGTGCCCGCATCGTATTTTTGGCACACGGAAGGCGCTCACAAAGTCTCACCCCATTCCGAGTCCGGCGGACGAAGTTGGCCAGCCCCTCCCCCCAAGGCTATAGCCCACCCGTTTTTTGGGCATTTTTACCTCGGAGGAACTTGGGGACGGGACCTTCGGGGGCTTATTTTTGGGCGCGGCTGTGCCTGCGGCCTAGTTTTGGCACACGGAGGGCACTCACAAAGTCTCGCCCCATTCCGAGTCCGGCGGATGAAGTTGGCCATCCGCTCCCCCCAAGCATATAGCCCACCCGTTTTTTCGGCATTTTTGCGGCGGGCGAACTTGGGAAGGGGACCTTCAGGGACTTATTTTTGGGCGCGGCTGTGTCCACGGCCTATTTTTGGCACACGGAGGCCACTCGCAAAGTCTCGACCCATTCCGAGTCCGGCGGACGAAGTGGGCCAGCCCCTCCCCCCAAGGCTATAGCCCACCCGTTGTTTGGGCATTTTTGCGGCGGACGAACTTGGGGACGGGACCTTCGGGCGCTTATTTTTGGGTGCGGCTGTACCGGCTTCCTATTTTTGGCACACAGAGAGCGCTCGCAAAGTCTCGCCCCATTCCAAGTCCGGCGGACGAAGTGGGCCAACCCCTCCCCCCAAGGCTATTGCCCACCTATTTTTTGGGCATTTTTGCGGCGGACGAACTTGGGGAAGGGACCTTCGGGCGCTTATTTTTGGGCGCGGCTGTGCCTGCGTCCTATTTTTGTTACACAGAGGGCACTCGAAAAGTCTCGCCCCATTCCGAGTCCGGCGGACGAAGTTCGCCAGCCCCTCCCCCCAAGGCTATAGCCCACCCGTTTTTTGGCCATTTTTGCAGCGGACGAACTTGGGGACGGGACCTTCGGGGGCTTATTTTTGGGCGCGGCTGTGCCCGTGGCCTATTTTTGGCACACGGAGGCCACTCGCAAAGTCTTGACCCATTCCGAGTCCCGCGGACGAAGTTGGCCAGCCCCTCCCCCCAAGGCTATAGCCCACCCGTTGTTTGGGCATTTTTGCGGCGGACGAACTTGGGGACGGGACCTTCGGGTGCTTATTTTTGGGCGCGGCTGTGCCCGTGGCCTATTTTTGGCACACGGAGGCCACTCGCAAAGTCTTGACCCATTCCGAGTCCGGCGGACGAACTTGGCCAACCCCTCCCCCCAAGGCTATTGCCCACCTATTTTTTGGGCATTTTTGCGGCGGACGAACTTGGGGACGGGACCTTCGGGCGCTTATTTTTGGGCGCGGCTGTGCCCGCGTCCTATTTTTGTTACACAGAGGGCACTCGAAAAGTCTCGCCCCATTCCGAGTCCGGCGGACGAAGTTCGCCAGCCCCTCCCCCCAAGGCTATAGCCCACCCGTTTTTTGGCCATTTTTGCAGCGGACGAACTTGGGGACGGGACCTTCGGGGGCTTATTTTTGGGCGCGGCTGTGCCCGCGGCCTATTTTTGGCACACGGAGGCCACTCGCAAAGTCTTGACCCATTCCGAGTCCGGCGGACGAAGTTGGCCAGCCCCTCCCCCCAAGGCTATAGCCCACCCGTTTTTTGGGCATTTTTGCGGCGGACGAACTTGGGGACGGGACCTTCGGGGGCTTATTTTTGGTCGCGGCTGTGTCCGCGGCCAATTTTTGGCACAGGAGGGCGCTCGCAAAGTCTCGCCCCATTCTGAGTCCGACGGACGAAGTGGGCCAGCCCCTCCCCCCAAGGCTATAGCCCACCCGTTTTTTGGGCATTTTTGTTGCGGACGAACTTGGGGTCGCGACCTTCGGGGGCGTATTTTTGGGTGCGGTTGTGCCCGTGGCCTATTTTTGGCACAGGAGGGCTCTCGCAACGTCTCGCCCCATTCCGAGTCCGGCGGACGAAGTGGGCCAGCCCCTCCCCCCAAGGCTATAGCCCACCCGTTTTTGGGTATTTTTGCGGCGGACGAACTTGGGGACGGGACCTTCGGGGGCTTATTTTTGGGCGCGGCTGTGGTCACGGCCTAATTTTGGCACACGGAGGGTGCTCGCAAAGTCTCACCCCATTCCGAGTCCGGCGGACGAACTTGGCCAGCCCCTCCTCCCAAGGCTATAGCCCACCCGTTTCGTTCGGGGCTTATTTTTGATTTTTGCAACTTGGGGAGCGGGACCTTCGGGGGCTTATTTTTTGTCGCGGCTGTGTCCGCGGCCTATTTTTGGCACAGGAGGGCGCTCGCAAAGTCTCGCCCCATTCTGAGTCCGACGGACGAAGTGGGCCAGCCCCCCCCCCCAAGGCTATAGCCCATCCGTTTTTTGGGCATTTTTGTTTCGGACGAACTTGGGGTCGGGACCTTCGGGGGCGTATTTTTGGGTGCGGTTGTGCCCGCGGCCTATTTTTGGCACAGGAGGGCGCTCGCAAAGTCTCGCCCCATTCCGAGTCCGGCGGACGAAGTGGGCCAGCCCCTCCCCCCAAGGCTATAGCCCACCCGTTTTTGGGCATTTATCGGCGGACGAACTTGGGGACGGGACCTTCGGGGGCTTATTTTTGGGCGCGGTCTATTTTTGGGACACGGAGGGTGCTCGCAAAGTCTCACCCCATTCCGAGTCCGGCGGACGAACTTGGCCAGCCCCTCCCCCCAAGGCTATAGCCCACCCGTTTTTTGGGCGGACGAACTTGGGACGGACCTTCGGGGCTTATTTTTGGCACACGGAGGGCGCTCAAAGTCTCGCTCCATTCCGAGTCCGCGGACGGTGGGCCAGCTCCTCCCCCAAGGCTATAGCCCACCCGCTTTTGGGCATTTTTCGGACGAACTTGGGGACGGGGGCGCTATTTTTTGGGTCATTTTTGCTCTCGCATTCCGAGTCCTTTGGCCAGCCCCTTCCCCAAGGCTGCCCACCCGCTTTTTTGGGCATTTTGCGGCGGACGAACTTGGGGACGGGACCTTCGGGGGCTTATTTTTGGGCGCGGCTGTGCCCGCATCGTAGTTTTGGCACACGGAGGGTGCTCGCAAAGTCTCACCCCATTCCGAGTCCGGCGGACGAACTTGGCCAGCCCCTCCCCCCAAGGCTATAGCCCACCCGTTTTTTGCGCATTTTTGCGGCGGACGAACTTGGGGACGGGACCTTCGGGGGCTTATTTTTGGGCGCGGCTGTGCCCGCGGCCTAGTTTTGGCACACGGAGGGCGCTCGCAAAGTCTCGCCCGATTCCGAGTCCGGCGGACGAAGTGGGCCAGCCCCTCCCCCCAAGGCTATAGCCCACCCGTTTTTTGGGCATTTTTGTTGCGGACGAACTTGGGGTCGGGACCTTCGGGGGCGTATTTTTGGGTGCGGTTGTGCCCGCGGCCTATTTTTGGCACAGGAGGGCGCTCGCAAAGTCTCGCCCCATTCCGAGTCCGGCGGACGAAGTGGGCCAGCCCCTCCTCCCAAGGCTATAGCCCACCCGTTTTTGGGCATTTTTGCGGCGGACGAACTTGGGGACGGGACCTTCGGGGGCTTATTTTTGGGCGCGGCCTATTTTTGGCACACGGAGGGCGCTCGCAAAGTCTCGCCCCATTCCGAGTCCGGCGGACGAAGTTGGCCAGCCCCTCCCCCCAAGGCTATAGCCCACCCGTTTTTTGGGCATTTTTGCGGCGGACGAACTTGGGGACGGGACCTTCGGGGGCTTATTTTTGGGCGCGGCTGTGCCCGCATCGTAGTTTTGGCACACGGAAGGCGCTCACAAAGTCTCACCCCATTCCGAGTCCGGCGGACGAAGTTGGCCAGCTCCTCCCCCCAAGGCTATAGCCCACCCGTTTTTTGGGCATTTTTGCCTCGGAGGAACTTGGGGACGGGACCTTCGGGGGCTTATTTTTAGGCGCGGCTGTGCCTGCGGCCTAGTTCTGGCACACGGAGGGCGCTCGCAAAGTCTCGCCCCATTCAAAGTCCGGCGGACGAAGTTGGCCATCCCCTCCCCCCAAGCATATAGCCCACCCGTTTTTTCGGCATTTTTGCGGCGGGCGAACTTGGGAAGGGGACCTTCAGGGACTTATTTTTGGGCGCGGCTCTGTCCACGGCCTATTTTTGGCACACCGAGGCCACTCGCAAAGTCTCGACCCATTCCGAGTCCGGCGGACGAAGTTCGCCAGCCCCTCCCCCCAAGGCTATAGCCCACCCGTTTTTTGGCCATTTTTGCAGCGGACGAACTTGGGGACGGGACCTTCGGGGGCTTATTTTTTATCGCGGCTGTGTCCGCGGCCTATTTTTGGCACAGGAGGGCGCTCGCAAAGTCTCGCCCCATTCTGAGTCCGACGGACGAAGTGGGCCAGCCCCTCCCCCCAAGGCTATAGCCCACCCGTTTTTTGGGCATTTTTGTTGCGGACGAACTTGGGGTCGGGACCTTCGGGGGCGTATTTTTGGGTGCGGTTGTGCCCGCGGCCTATTTTTGGCACAGGAGGGCGCTCGCAAAGTCTCGCCCCATTCCGAGTCCGGCGGACGAAGTGGGCCAGCCCCTCCCCCCAAGGCTATAGCCCACCCGTTTTTGGGCATTTTTGCGGCGGACGAACTTGGGGACGGGACCTTCGGGGCTTATTTTTGGGCGCGCCTGTGGTCGCGGCCTATTTTTGGCACACGGAGGGTGCTCGCAGTCTCACCCCATTCCGAGTCCGGCGACGACGGCCAGCCCCTCCCTGCTATAGCCCACCTGCTTTTTTACATTTTTGCAAGGGCGACGAACTTGGGGACGGGACCTTCGGGGCTTATTTTTGGCGAGGCTGTGCCCACGGCCTAGTTTTGGCACACGGAGGGCGCTGCAAAGTCTCGCCCGATTCCGAGTCCGGCGACGAGTGGCCAGCCTCCTCCCCAAGGCTATAGCCCACCCGCTTTTGGGCATTTTTGTTGCGGACGAACTTGGGGTCGGGACCTTCGGGGCATATTTTTGGGTGCGCCCGCGGCCTATTTTTGGCACAGGAGGGCGTCGCAAAGTCTCGCCCCATTCCGAGTCCGCGGACGTGGGCCAGCCCTCCCCCAAGGCTATAGCCCACCCGCATTTTTGCTGGACGAACTTGGGGACGGGACCTGGGGCTTATTTTTGGGCGCGGCCTATTTTTGGCACACGGCGGGCGCCGCAGAGTCTCGCCCCATTCCGAGTCCGCGGACGGTTGGCCAGCCCTCCCCCAAGGCTATAGCCCACCCGCTGGGCATTTCGGCGGACGAACTTGGGGACGTGACCGGGGCTTATTTTTGGGCGCTGTGCCCGCATCGAGCTTTGGTACACGGAAGGCGCCAAAGTCTCACCCCATTCCGAGTCCGCGGACGGTTGGCCAGCTCCTCCCCCCAAGGCTATAGCCCACCCGTTTTTTGGGCATTTTTGCCTCGGAGGAACTTGGGGACGGGACCTTCGGGGGCTTATTTTTAGGCGCGGCTGTGCCTGCGGCCTAGTTCTGGCACACGGAGGGCGCTCGCAAAGTCTCGCCCCATTCAGAGTCCGGCGGATGAAGTTGGCCATCCCCTCCCCCCAAGCATATAGCCCACCCGTTTTTTCGGCATTTTTGCGGCGGGCGAACTTGGGAAGGGGACCTTCAGGGACTTATTTTTGGGTGCGGCTCTGTCCACGGCCTATTTTTGGCACACCGAGGCCACTCGCAAAGTCTCGACCCATTCCGAGTCCGGCGGACGACGTTCGCCAGCCCCTCCCCCCAAGGCTATGGCCCACCCGTTTTTTGGCCATTTTTGCAGCGGACGAACTTGGGGACGGGACCTTCGGGGGCTTATTTTTTATCGCGGCTGTGTCCGCGGCCTATTTTTGGCACAGGAGGGCGCTCGCAAAGTCTCGCCCCATTCTGAGTCCGACGGACGAAGTGGGCCAGCCCCTCCCCCCAAGGCTATAGCCCACCTGTTTTTTGGGAATTTTTGTTGCGGACGAACTTGGGGTCGGGACCTTCGGGGGCGTATTTTTGGGTGCGGTTGTGCCCGCGCTATTTTTGGCACAGGAGGGCGCTGCAGTCTCGCCTCATTCCGAGTCCGGCGGACGAGTGGGCCAGCCCTCCCCAAGGCTATAGCCCACCCGCTTTTGGGCATTTTTGCGGCGGACGAACATGGGGACGGGACCTTGGGCTTATTTTGGGCGCGCTGTGGTCGCGCCTATTTTTGGCACACGGAGGGTGCTCGCAAAGTCTCACCTCCATTCCGAGTCCGGCGGACTTGGCCAGCCCTCCCCCAAGGCTATAGCCCACCCGCTTTTTGGGCATTTTGCGGCGGACGAACTTGGGGACGGGACCTCGGGGCTTATTTCATGTGGCTGTGCCTGCGATCTATTTTTGCACACGGAGGGCGCCACAAAGTCTCGCCCATTCCCAGTCCGGCGGATTTGCTGGCCAGCCCTCCCCAAGGCTATAGCCCACCCGCTGGGCATTTTTGCCGGACGAACTTGGGGACGGGACCGGGGCTTATTTTGGGCGCGGCTGTGCCTGTCAGAGTTTTGGCACACGGAAGGCGCCACAAAGTCTCACCCCATTCCGAGTCCGCGGACGGTTGGCCAGCCCTCCCCAAGGCTATAGCCCCCCGTCGTTCGGGCATTTTTGCGGCGGACGAACTTGGGGACGGGACCTTCGGGCGCTTATTTTTGGGCACGGCTGTACCAAGGCCCTATTTTTGGCACACGAGGGCGCTCGCAAAGTCTCGCCCCATTCCAAGTCCGGCGGACGAACTTGGCCAACCCTCCCCAAGGCTATTGCCCACCTATTTTTGCATTTTACGAACATGGGGACGGGACCTTCGGCACTTATTTTTGGGCGCGCTGTGCCCGTATCATATTTTTGGTACACAGATGGCACTCGAAAAGGCTCGCCCGTTTCCGAGCCCGGCGGACGAAGTTCGCCAGCCCCTCCCCCCAAGGCTATAGCCCACCCGTTTTTTGGCCAATTTTTGCAGCGGACGAACTTGGGGACAGGACCTCGGGCTTATTTTTGGTCGCGGCTGTGTCCGCGCCTATTTTTGGTACAGGAGGGCGCCGCAAAGTCTCGCCCCATTCTGAGTCCGACGGACGACCAGCCTCCTCCCAAGGCTATAGCCCACCCGCTTTTGGGCATTTTTGTTGGACGAACTTGGGGTCAGGACCTTCGGGGCGCGATTTTGGGTGCGGTTGTGCCTGCGTCTATTTTTGGCACAGGAGGGCGCTGAAGTCTCGCCCATTCCGAGTCCGCGGACGGCGGGCCAGCCCTCCCCAAGGCTATAGCCCACCCGCTTTTGGCATTTTTGCGGCGGACGAACTTGGGGACGGTACCTTCGGGCTTATTTTTGGGCGCGGCTGTGGTCGCGCCTATTTTTGGCACACGGAGGGCGCTGCAGTCTCGCCCCATTCCGAAAAGGGCGACGAAGTGTGCAGCCCTCCCCTGCTGCTATAGCCCACCCGCTTTTGGGGCATTTTTGCAGTGGACGAACTCGGGACGGGACCTCGGGGGCTGATTTTGGCTGTGCCTGCGCCTATTTTTGGCACACGGAGGGCACTCGCAAAGTCTCGCCCCATTCCGAGTCCGCGGACGATGGCCAGTCCTTCCTGCCAAGGCTATAGCCCACCCGCTTGGGCATTTTTACATGGGGACGAACTGGGGACGGACCTTCGGGGCTTATTTGGGCGCTGCCCCATGGCCTATTTTTGGCACACCGAGGGCGCCAAAGTCTAGCCTCATTCCGAGTCCGCGGATTGTTGGCCAGCCCTCCAATCCAAGGCTATACCCCACCCGCTGGCATTTTGAGGCGGACGAATTTGGGGACGGACCTTCGGGGCTTATTTGGGCGCGGCTTTGCCCGCGCTATTTTTGGCACACGGAGGGCGCGTCTCAACCCATTCCGAGTCCGCGGATTTATACGGGGCTGGCCAGCCCTCCCCAAGGCTATAGCCCACCTGCTTTTGGGCATTTTTGCAGCGGACGAACTTGGGGACGGGACCTTGGGGGGCTTATTTTTGGGTGCGACTGTGGCCGGGGCCGATTGTTGGCACACGGAGGGCGCCAAAGTCTCGCCCATTCCGAGTCAGGCGGATTTGGCGGCCAGCTCCTTCCCAAGGCTATAGCCCACCCGCTTTTGGGCAATTTCATGCGGATGAACTTGGGGACGGACCTGGGGCGATTTTTTGCGGTTGTGCCCGCGTCTATTTTTGGTACAGGAGGGCGCTGCAAAGTCTCGCCCCATTCCGAGTCCGCGGACGGTGGCCAGCCCTCTCCCAAGGCTATAGCCCACCTGCTGGGCATTTTTGCGGCGGACGAACATGGGGACGGACCTTCGGGGCTTATTTGGGCGCGGGCTGTGGTCGCGCTATTTTTGGAACACGGAGGGTGCTCGCAAAGTCTCACCCCATTCCGAGTCCGGCGGACGAACTTGGCCAGCCCTCCCAAGGCTATAGCCCACCCGCTTTTGGGCATTTCACGGACGAACTTGGGGACGGACCTTCGGGGCTTATTTCGGGCGTGGCTGTGCCTAAGTGATCTATTTTTACACGGAGGGCGCTCAGTCTCGCCCATTCCCAGTCCGGCGGATGTTGGCCAGCCCTCCCCAAGGCTATAGCCCACCCGCTTTGGGGCATTTTGCGGCGGACGAACTTGGGGACGGGACCTTCGGGGCTTATTTTTGGGCGCGGCTGTGCCCGGCTGTCAGAGTTTTGCACACGGAAGGCGCCACAAAGTCTCACTCATTCCGAGTCCGCGGACGCTTGGGCCAGCCCTCTCAAGGCTATAGCCCACCCCGGGCATTTTTGCGGTGACGAACTTGGGGACGGGACCTCTGGCGCTTATTTTTGGCACGGCTGTACCCAAGGCCCCATTTTTGGCACACAGAGGGCGCTGCAGAAAGTCTCGCCATTCCAAGTCCGGGCGGACGATTCCAACCTCTCCCAAGGCTATTGCCCACCTATTTTTTTGGGCCATTTTTATGGGCGGACGAACATGGGGACGGGACCTTCGGCACTTATTTTTAATGCTGCCCTATGGTATATTTTTGAGACATGGAGGGCGCCGCAGTCTCGCCCCATTCCGAGTCCGGCGGACGGTTGGCCAGCTCCCTCCCCAAGGCTAAAGCCCACCCGCTTTTTGGGCATTTTTGCGGCGGACGAACTTGGGGACGTGGACCTCGGGGCTTATTTTTGCGCTGTGCCTGCGGCCTATTTTTGGCACATACTGAGGGCGCCTCCCAAAGTCTCAACTCCATTCCGAACCGCGCGATTTAGTTGGCCAGCCCTCCAACCAAGGCTATACCCCACCCCAGCTTTTGCATTTTTAAAGTGACTAACTTGGGGACGTGGACCTTCAGGGGCTTATTATTTTTAAAAGGGTGCTGTCCTCCGGCCTATTTTTATTTTTGGCACACTGAGGGTGTCGCAAAATCTCGCCCCATTGTAGTGAAAAAGGCATGATTAGTTGGCCAGCCCTCCTCAAGTGCTATAGCCCACCCATGCTTTTTTGGCATTTTTGCATGGACGAACTTCGGACGGACCTGGGGCTTTTTTGGCGCAAGGTGTGCCTGCGGCCTCATTTTTGGCTCCACGGAGGGCGCTTTCGCAGTCTCGCCGCCATTCCGAGTCCGCCAACGAAGTGGCCAGTCCCTTCCCCAAGCTATAGCCCACCCGCTTGGGCATTTTTGCGGCGGACGAATCCTTGGGGACTGGACCTCGGGGCTTATTTTGGACGCCGCTGTGCCCACGGCCTATTTTTGGCACACGGAGGGCGCTGCGAAAGTCTCACCCCATTCCGAGTCCGCGGATTGGCCAGCCTCTCCAACCAAGGCTATACCCCACCTGCTTGGGCATTTTTTGAAGTGACGAACTTGGGGACGGGACCTTCGGGTTTATTTTTGGCACACGGCTGTGCTGTGCATTTTTGGTACACGGAGGGCGCTCGCAAAGTCTCGCCCATCTGAGCCCGGGCGGAAGAAGTGGGCCAGCTCCTCCCCAAGGCTATAGCCCACCCTGGGGCATTTTTAACGATGGGGACGGGACCTTCAGGGTCTTATTTTTGGGCGCGCTGTTCCCGCTGCCTATTGTTGGCACATGAAGGGTGCAGTGTCTCGCCTCATTCCGAGTCCGCGGATTTGTTGGCCAGCCCTCCCCAAGGCTATAGCCCACCCGCTTTTTTGGGCATTTGGCGGACGAACTTGGGGACGGGACCTTCGGGGCTTATTTAGTGCGTGGCTGTCCTCGTAGCCTATTTTTGGCACACGGAGGAGCTCGCAGTCTCGCCTTCCGAGTCCGCGACGAGTTGGCCAGCCCTCCCCCCAAGTCTATAGCCCACCCGCTTTTTTGGCATTACAAGGACGAACTTGGGGACGGACCCAGGGCTTATTTTTGGGCGCACAGGCTGTGCCCGCGGCATATTTTTGGCACACGGAGGCCGCTGCAGTGTCGCCCCATTCCGAGTCCGGGCGGATTAGCGCCAGCCCTCCCCGGTGGCTATAGCCCACCCGATTTTTGGGCATTTTCATGGACGAACTTGGGGACGGGACATTCGGGGCTTATTTTGGCACGCTGTGCTCAAGCTCTATTTTTGGCACACACACATCGGAGACCGGTAAAAGGTTTCCTCGCCCATTCCGTGGTCCGGCGGATTTAGTGGCCAGCCTCCTCCTCCAAGGCTATAGCCCACCCATTTTTTTGGGCATTTTTGCGACGAACTTGGGGACGGGACCTCGGGGCTTATTTTTGCCGCGGCTGTGCCGCGTTTTTGGCACACAGAGGGCGCTGCAAAGTCTCGCCTCCATTCCGAGTCCATGGACGAAGTCGCCAGCCCTCCCTCTCAGGCTATAGCCCACCTGCTGGGGCATTTTGGGCGGACGAATCTTGGGGATGGACTCTTCGGGCTTATTTTTGGGCACGGCAGTCATGGGTCTATTTTTTTGGCACACGGAGGGCGTCAGAAGTCTCGCCCCATTCCGAGTCCGTGGATGTTGGCCAGCCCTCCCCCAAGGCTATAGCCCACCCTGCTGGCATTCATGGCGGACGAACTTGGGGACGGGACTTCGGGGCTTATTTTAGGCGTGGCTGTCCTCGTGAGCCATTTTTGGCACACGGAGGGCTCTCGCAAAGTCTCGCCCCATTCCAGTCCGGGCGGATTTGCTGGCCAGCCCTCCCCCAAGGCCATAGCCCACCTGCTTTTGGGCATGGGGGACTAACTTGGGGACGGACCTTCGGGTTATTTTTGGTCACGGCGCCGGCCTATTTTTGGCACACGGAGGCCGCTTCCCCGAAGTCTCGCCCCATTCCGAGTCCGCGGACGGCGCCAGCCCATCCCCCAAGGCTATAGCCCACCCGCTGGCATTTTCAAGCGACGAACTTGGGGACGGGACCTGGGGCTTTGGCGCGGTGTGCCACAGCTCTATTTTTGGCACACGGAGGGTGCCTGCAAAGTCTCGCCCCATTCCGAGTCCGCGGACGGCTGGCCAGCCCTCCCCCATGGCAATTGCCCACCCGCTGGCATTTCATGGATCAACTTGGGGACGGACCTTTGGGGGCTTATTTTTGTGTACGGCTCTGCCTGCTCTATTTTTGGCACACGGAGGGCTTCTGAGTCTCGCCTATCCGAGTCCGCGGATTTGGCGGGCCAGCCCCTCCCCGAGGCTATAGCCCACCCGCTTTGGGCATTTCACATGGGGCGGATGAACTTGGGGACGGGACCTCGGGGCTTATTTTAAGGTCTGCCCTGAGGCCTATTTTTGGTACACGAGGGTGCAAAGTCTCGCCCCATTCCAGTCCGCGGATTCCAGCCCTCCTCAAGGCTATAGCCCACCCGCTTTTTCTGGGCATTTTTGGCGGATTAACTTGGGGACGGGACCTTGGGGGCTTATTTTTGTGTACGGCTCTGCCTCCGCGCCTATTTTTGGCACACGGAGGGCTCTCGCAAAGTCTCGCCCCATTCCGAGTCCGCGGACGATTAGTGGCTGGTTCTCACCCTGGGCCAGCCCACCCGCTTTTGGGCATTTTGCGGCGGACGAAACTTGGGGACGGACCTTCGGGGCTTATTTTAAGGGCTGTGCCCGGCCTATTTTTGGCACACGAGGGCGCTGCAAAGTCTCGCCCCATTCCGAGTCCGGCGGATGATTAGCCAGCTCCTCCCAAGGCTATAGCCCACCTGCTGGGCATTTTTTGCGGACGAACTTGGGGACGGACCTTCGGGGCTTATTTTGGGTGCGCTGTGCCTGGCATGCACATGGAGGGCGCTGCAAAGTCTCGCCCAGTCCGAGTCCGCGGACGTGGCGCCCCTCCCCAAGGCTATAGCCCTCCTGCTTTTGTAATTTCATGCGGACGAACTTGGGGACGGATATCTGGGGCTTATTTTGGGCGCGGCTGTGCCCGGTTTATTTTTGGCACACGGAGGGTGCTCTGAAAGTCTCGCCCATTCCGAGTCCGGGATGAAGTTGGCCAGCCCTCATCCCAAGGCTATAGCCCACCTGCTGGGCATTTTTATGGACGAACTTGGGGACGGGACCTCTCGGGGCTTATTTTTGGGAGCTGTGCCCACGGCCTATTTTTTGTACACGGAGGGTGCTCTTAAAGTCTCGCCCCATTCCGAGTCCGTGGACGAAGTTGGCCAGCTCTCTCCCCAAGTCTATAGCCCACCTGCTTTTCGTGGGCATTTTTGCATGGACGAACTTGGGGACGGGACTCTCGGGGCTTATTTTAGGGAGTGGCTGTCCCCTTAGCCTATTTTTGGCACACGGAGGGCTATCGCAAAGTCTCGCTCCATTCCAAGTCCGGCGGACGAAGTTGGCCAGCCCCTCCCCCCAAGGCCATAGCCCACCTGTTTTTTGGGCATTTTTGCGGCGGACGAACTTGGGGACGGGACCTTCGGGGGCTTATTTTAGGGCGTGGCTGTCCCCGTAGCCTATTTTTGGCACACGGAGGGCTCTCGCAAAGTCTCGCCCCATTCCGAGTCCGGCGGACGAAGTTGGCCAGCCCCTCCCCCCAAGGCCATAGCCCACCTGTTTTTTGGGCATTTTTGCGGGGGACGAACTTGGGGACGGGACCTTCGGGGGCTTATTTTTGGTCACGGCTGTGCGCGCGGCCTATTTTTGGCACACGGAGGCCGCTCCCAAAGTCTCGTCCCATTGCGAGTCCGGCGGACGAAGTTGGCCAGCCCCTCCCCCCAAGGCTATAGCCCACCCGTTTTTTGGGCATTTTTGCGGCGGACGAACTTGGGGACGGGACCTTCGGGGGCTTATTTTAGGGCGTGGCTGTCCCCGTAGCCTATTTTTGGCACACGGAGGGCTCTCGCAAAGTCTCGCCCCATTCCGAGTCCGGCGGACGAAGTTGGCCAGCCCCTCCCCCCAAGGCCATAGCCCACCCGTTTTTTGGGCATTTTTGCTGCGGACGAACTTGGGGACGGGACCTTAGGGGGCTTATTTTAGTGCGTGGCTGTCCCCGCTGCATATTTTTGGCACACGGAGGGAGCTCGCAAAGTGTCGCCCCATTCCGAGTCCGCGGACTTGCCAGCCCCTCCCCAAGGCCATAGCCCACCTGTTTTTGGGCATTTTTGGGGGACGAACTTGGGGGACGGGGACCTTCGGGGCTTATTTTTGGGCGCGGCTGTGTCCAAGGCTCCCATTTTTGGCACACGGAGGGCGCCGCAAAGTCTCGCCCATTCCGAGTCCGGCGACGAAGTCGCCAGCCCTCCCCGAGGCTATAGCCCACCCGCTTTTGGGCATTTTACAAGGGACGAACTTGGGGATGGGACCTCTGGGCTTATTTTTGGGCACGCCAGCTGTGCCCGCGGCTCATTTTTGGCACACGAGGGCGTCAGAAAGTCTCGCCCATTCCTAGTCCGCGGTTGGCCAGCCCTCCCCAAGGCTATAGCCCACCCGCTGGGCATTTCGCGACGAACTTGGGGACGGACTCGGGGCTTATTTTTGTGTACGGTCTGCCCGTGGCCTATTTTTGGCACACGGAGGGCTTCCGAAAGTCTCGCCCCATTCCGAGTCCGCGGATTGGGGCAAGCCCTCCCTGGGCGCTATAGCCCACCTGCTTTTTTGGGCATTTTTATGCGGACTTAACTTGGGGACGGACCTTCGGGGCTTATTTTTGGCGCGGCCTGCCTGACGCTCCGTTTTTGGCACACGGAGGGTGCTTGGAAGTCTTGCTCCATTCCGAGTCCGGACGAAGTTGGCCAGCTCCTCCCCAAGGCTATAGCCCACCCGCTTTTGGGCATTTTATGCGGACGAACTTGGGGACGGGACCTTCGGGGCTTATTTTTGTGTACGGCCTGCCCGCGCCTATTTTTGGCACACGGAGGGCTTCGCAAAGTCTCGCCCCATTCCGAGTCCAAGGACGCAAGCAGCCCTCCCCAAGGCTATAACCCACCCGCTTTTGGGCATTTTTATGGGCGGACGAACTTGGGGACGGACCTTCGTGGCTTATTTTTGGGTGTATGTGCTCACGCCTATTTTTGGCACACGGAGGGCGCCGCAAAGTCTCGCCCATTCCGAGTCCGGACGGTTAGCCAGCCCTCCCCCAAGGCTATAGCCCACCCGCTGGGCATTTTGCGCGGACGAACTTGGGGACGGGACTCGGGGCTTATTTTGGCCGGCTGTGCCTGGCCTATTTTTATATATGGAGGGTGCTCGCAGTCTCGCCCCAGTCCGAGTCCGGCGGACGGTTGGCCAGCCCCTCCCCAAGGCTATAGCCTCCCTGCTTTTGGTCATTTTGCGGACGAACTTGGGGACGGGACCTGGGGCTTATTTTGGGAGCGGCTGTGCCCACGGCCTATTTTTGTACACGAGGGTGCTGGCAAAGTCTTGCCCCATTCCGAGTCCGTGGACGAAGCTTGGCCAGCCCTCCCCAAGGCTATAGCCTACAAGTTTTTGCATTTTCATGCGGACGAACATGGGGACGGACCTTCGGGCTTATTTTTGGCCGTCTGCTGGCCTAGTTTTGGCACATGGAGGCCGCTGCAAAGTTTCACTCATTCCGAGTCCGCGGACGCAGTGGGCCAGCCCTCCCCAAAGCGCTATATCCCACCCGCTGGGCATTTTTTATATGGATGAACTTGGGGACGGACCTTCTGGGGTTTATTTTTGGCGCGGCTGTGCCTGCAGCCTATTTTTGGCACACGGAGGCCGCCGCAATGTCTCGCCCCATTCCGAGTCCGCGGACGAGTGGGCTGTGCCCCCAAGGCTATAGCCCACCCGCTTTTGACAGCGGCGCGACGAACTTGGGGACGATGACTCGGGGGCTTGGCGCGGCTGTGCCTGCAGCCTTTTTTGGCACACGGAGATTGGTCGCAAAGTCTCGCCCATTCCGAGTCCGCGGACGTTGGCCAGCCCTTCCTCTCAAGGCTACAGAGCCCACCCGCTTTTGGTCATTTTTGCAAGCGGACGAACTTTGGGACGGGACTCTTCGGGGCTTATATTGGGCTGTGCCCGCAGCTTTATTTTTGGCACACGGAGACCGCTGCAAAAGGCTCGCCCATCTCCAGTCCGGGCGGATTTGGGCCAGCCCTTCTCCTCCAAGGCTATAGCCCACCCGCTTTTGGGCATTTTGCAAGGACGAACTTGGGGACGGGACCTTCGGGCTTATTGGCGCGCTGTGCTCGCGGCCTATTTTTGGCACACAGAGGGCGCTGCAAAGTCTCGCTGATTCCGAGTCCGCGGACGGTGGGCAGCCCTCCCCAAGGCTATAGCCCACCCGCTTTTGGGCATTTTACGCGGACGAACTTGGGGACGGGACCTTCGGGGCTTATTTTGGGGGCGCGGTGCAGTTCCCGCTGTCTATTTTTGGCACACGGAGGGCGCCGCAGTCTCGCCCCATTCCGAGTCCGCGGATGAAGTTGGCCAACCCCTCCCCAATGCTATAGCCCACCCGCTTTGGGCATTTGCGCGAATCAGGGACGGACCTTCGGGGCTTATTTTTGGGCGCGGCTGTTCCCGTAGTCTATTTTTGACACTGAGGGCGCCGCAAAGTCTCGCCTCATTCCGAGTCCGCGGATTTGTTGGTAGCCCCTCCCCAAGGCTATAGCCCACCCGCTTTTGGGCATTTTTCATGGGGTCGAACTTGGGGACGGGACCTTCGAGCTTATTTTTGGGCGCGGCTGTGCCCCACGGCCTATTTTGGCACACGGAGGGCGCCGCATAGTCTCCGCCCATTCCGAGTCCGGCGGACGAAGTTGGCCAGCCCTCTCCCCAAGGCTATAGCCCACCCGCTTTTGGTCATTTTTACGGCGGACGAACCTGGGACGGACCTTCGGGGCTTATTTTTGCGCGGCCGTGCCCGCAGACTATTTTTACACACGGCGGTGCTTGCATAGTCTCGCCCATTCCGAGTCCGCGGACGAAGTTGGCCAGCCCTCCCCCAAGGCTATAGCCCACCCGCTTTTGGTCATTTTTACGGCGGACGAACCTGGGGACGGACCTCGGGCGCTTATTTTGGGCGCCGTGCCTGCAGACTATTTTTTACACACGGAGGGCGCCACAAAGTCTCGCCTCCATTCCGAGTCTCATGGACGACTGCCAGCCCTCGCCCCCAAGGCTATAGCCACCCGCTTTTTGGGCATTTACGAACTTGGGGAAGGACCTTCGCAATTATTGGGCGACTGTGCCCGTGGGCTCATTTTTGGCACACGGAGGGCGCCGCAGTCTCACCCCATTCCGAGTCCGACGGACGGCGAGGCCCTCCCCCAAGGCTATAGCCCACTGTTTTTTGGAATTTTTACGGTGGACGAACTTGGGGACGGGACCTTCGGGGCTTATTTTTGGCGCGGCTGTGCCTGCTGGGACTATTTTTGGCACAAAGAGGACGCTCATAAAGTCTCGCCCCATTCATAGTCCGGCGGATTTGCGAGGCCAGCCCTCTCCCTAGGCTATAGCCCACTGTTTTTTGGGCATTTGTGCGGCGGACGAACTTGGGGACGGGACCTTCGGGGTCTTATTTTTGCATGCGGCTATGCCCGCGGCCTATTTTTGGCACATTGAGGGCGCTCAAAAAGTCTCGCCCCGTTCTGAGTCCGGCAGACAAAGTGGGCCAGCCCCTCCCCCCAAGGCTATAACCCACCCGTTTTTTGAGCATTTTCGCGTCGGTCGAACTTGGGGACGGGACCTTCAGGGGCTTATTTTTGGACGCGGCTGTGCCCGCGAACTATTTTTGGCACACGGAGGCCGCAGAAAGTCTCGCCTCATTCCTAGTCCGCAGATTTGGGGCTGCTCCTCCCCAAGGCTATCGCCCACTGTTTTTTGCATTTTTGGGCGGACGAACTGGGGACGGGACCTTCGGGGATTATTTTTGACGCGCTGTGCCCGCAGCCTATTTTTGGCACATGGAGGGCGCCGTAAAGTCTCACCCATTCCGAGTCCGGGCGGACGGTTGGCCAGCCTCCCCCTGGCTATAGCCCACCCGCTTTTTGGGCATTTTTGCGGCGACGAACTTGGGGACGGGACCTTCGGAGGCTTATTTTTGTGCGCGGCTGTGCCCGCAGCCTATTTTTGGTGCACGAGGGCGCCGCAAAGTCTCGCCCCATTCCGAGTCCGCGGATTTGCTGGCCAGCCCTCCCCGCAATGCTATAGCCTAACCGCTGGGCATTTTTGCGGCGGACGAACTTGGGGACGGGACCTTCGGGGGCTTATTATTTAGCGCGGCTGTGCCCGCAGCCTATTTTTGGTGCACGGAGGGCTTTAAAGTCTCGCCCATTCCGAGTCCGCGGATTTGTGCTGGCCAGCCCTCCCCAAGGCTATAGCCCACCCGCTTGGGCATTTTATGCGGGCTCGAACTTGGGGACGGGACCTTCGGGGCTTATTTTTGCGCGGCTGTGCCCAAGCTCTATTTTGGGCACACGGAGGGCGCTGCAGTCTCGCCCATTCCGAGTCCGCGGATTTGGCCAGCCCTCGCCCCTATGCTATAGCCCACCCGCTTTTTGGACATTTTGCCAAGGGCGGACGAACTTGCACGGTAATGGACCTTCAGGGTTGTTTTAAGCGCGGCTGTGCTGGTCTATTTTTGGTACACGGAGGGCTTCCTCGCAGTTCCCGCCCATTCCGAGTCCGGCGGACGGCAGCCTCCTCCCAATGCAGCTTACCCATGCATTTTCATGCGACGAACTTGGGGACGGACCTTCGGGGCTTATTTTTGGGCGCGCTGTGCCCGCAGTCTATTTTTGGCACACGGAGGGCGTTCGCAAAGTCTCGCCCCATTCCGAGTCCGGGGATTTGCAGCCCTCCCCTAAGGCTATAGCCACCGCTTTTGGTGGCTTTGGGCATGGGGTCGAACTTGGGGACGGACCTTCGAGCTTATTTTGGGCGCGCTGTGCCTACGGCCTATTTTTGGCACACGGAGGGCGCCGCATAGTCTCGCCCATTCCGAGTCCGCGGATTTGTTGGAGCCACAGCCCTCCCCCAAGGCTATAGCCCACCCGCTTGGGCATTTTTACGGCGGACGAACCTGGGGACGGACCTTCGGGGCTTATTTTAAGCGCGGCCGCGTGCTCGCAGACTATTTTTTACACACGGCGGGTGCTCGCAGTCTCACCCTATTCCGAGTCCGCGATCAAGTCGCCAGCCCTCCTCCCAAGGCTATAGCCCACCTGTTTTTTGGGCATTTTCAGCAGACGAACTTGGGCACTGGACCTTCGGGGCTTATTTTTGTGCGGTGTGCCTGCGGTCTATTTTTGGTACACGGAGGGCGATCACAAAGTCTCGCCCCCATTCCGAGTCTCAAGGATTTAAACTCGCCAGCCCTCGCCCCAAGGCTATAGCCCACCTGCTGGGCATTTTAAGGGACGAACTTGGGGAAGGGACTCTCGGGGCTAATATTGGGCTGACTGTGCCTGGGTCATTTTTTTGGCACACGAGGGCGCCGCAAGTCTCACCCCATTCCGAGTCCGACGGACGTAAGTAGGCCAGCCTCTCCCAAGGCTATAGCCCACTGTTTTGTTGGCATTTTTACGGCGGATCAACTTGGGGACGGGACTTCGCGGCTTATTTTTGGGCGCGGCTGTGCCCACTATTTTTTTGGCAACACAGAGGTCAGCCGCAAAGTCTCGCCCATTCCTAGTTCGTGCGGACGGGCAGCCTCCCCAAGGCTATAGCCCACTGTTTTTCGGGCATTCGAAGGGCGGACGAACTTGGGACGGACCTTCGGGGTCTTATTTTTGCGTGCGGCTATGCCCGTGGCCTATTTTTGCAGCACATGGAGGGCGCCGAAAAGTCTCGCCCGCTCTGAGTCCGCAGACAAGTGGGCCAGCCCATCCCCAAGGCTATAACCCACCTGCTTTTGAGTATTTTCGCATGGTCGAACTTGGGGACGGACCTTCCGGGGCTTATTTTTGGACGCGGCTGTGCCAACTATTTTTGGCACGGAGGCCGCCGCAAAGTCTCGCCATTCCTAGTCCGCAGACGAGGCGGGCCAGCTCCTCCCCAAGGCTATCGCCACTGTTTTTTTGGCATTTTTGCGGACGAACTTGGGGACGGACCTTCGGGGCTTATTTTTGATGCGGCTGTGCCCGCAGCCTATTTTTTTGGCACATGGAGGGCGCCAGAAAGTCTCACCCCATTCCGAGTCCGCGATTTGGTTGGCCAGCCTCCCCCAAGGCTATAGCCCACCCGCTGGGGCATTTTTGCGGACGAACTTGGGGACGGACCTTCGGAGGCTTATTTTTGCGCGCTGTGGGCCGCAGCCTATTTTTGGTACACGGAGGGCGCTGCAAAGTCTCGCCCATTCCGAGTCCGCGGATGATTTAGTTTGCCAGCCCCTCCCCGCAATGCTATAGCCTACCCGTTTTATGGGCATTTTTGCGGCGGACGAACTTGGGGACGGGACCTTCGGGGGCTTATTAGTTGGCGCGGCTGTGCCCACAGCCTATTTTTGGTGCACGGAGGGCGCCGTAAAGTCTCGCCCATTCCGAGTCCGCGATTTTAGCACAGCCTCTCCCCAAGGCTATAGCCCACCCGCTTTTCGGGCATTTTAAGTGGGGGTCGAACTTGGGGACGGGACCTTCGGGCTTATTTTTGCTGGCTGTGCCTGCAAGCGTCTATTTTGGGCACACGGAGGGTGCTCGCAGTCTCGCCCCATTCCGAGTCCGCGGATTTGCTGGCCCTCTCCCCAAGGCTATAGCCCACCCGCTTTTTGGACATTTTCGGGGCGACGAACTTGGGTACGTGGACCTTCAGGGGTTGTTTTGCGCGCTGTGCCCAAGGCCTATTTTTGGCACACGGAGGGCTTCTGCAAAGTCTCGCCCCATTCCGAGTCCGCGGACGAGCTGGCAGCCCTCCCCAATGCTATAGCCTACCCGCTTTATGGGCATTTTTGCGCGGACGAACTTGGGGACGGACCTTCGGGGTTTATTATCGGCGTGGCTGTACCCACGGCCTATTTTTGGCACACGGAGGGCGCCGCAAAGTGTCGCCCATTCCGAGTCCGCGGATTTGGCCAGCCCCTCCCCAAGGCTATAGCCCACCCGCTTTTTTTTGGGGCATTTTGGACGAACTTGGGGACGGGACCTTCTGGGGCTAATTTTTGGACGAGGCTGTGCCCGCTGCCTAGTTTATGCACACGAGGGCGCTCGGAAAGTCTCGCCCCATTCCGAGTCCGGCGGATTTAACGAACTGGCCAGCCTCCCCGCGCGATAGCCCACCCGCTTTTGGCATTTTGCGGCGGATGAACTTGGGGACGGAACCTTCGGCGCTTATTTTTGGGTGCAGCTGTATCCACGGCCTATTTTTGGTACACGGAGGCGCCGCAGTTCCTCCCCATTCTAAGTGCGCGGACGAACTTGGCCAGCCCTCCCCTAAGGCTACAGCCCACCCGCTTTTGTGCATTTTTATGCAGACGAACTCGGGACGGACCTGGCGCTTATTTTGGCGCTGTGTCTGCGTCTATTTCTGGCACACGGAGGCGCTCACAAAGTCTCGCCCTATTCCGAGTCCGCGACGGTTGGCCAGCCCCTCCTATAGCCCACCCGCTGGGCATTTCAAGCGCGGACGAACTTGGGGACGGGACTCTTCGGGGCTTATTTTAGGGCAATACTGTGCCCGCGTCTATTTTTGACACACGGAGGGCGTTCGGAAAGTCTCGCCCCATTCCGAGTCCGGGCGGACGAAGTTGGCCAGCCCTCCCCGCAAGGCTATAGCCCACCCGCTGGGGCATTTTGGCGCGGCGAACTTGGGGATGGGACTCGGGGCTTATTTTTTTGCGCGCTTGCTCATTTTTTGCACAATGGAGGGCGCTGCAGTCTCGCCCCATTCCGAGACCGGCGGATTTGTTTACAGCTCCTCCCCCAAGGCAGCCCACCCGGGCATTTTTGGCAGCCGACGAACTTGGGGACGTGGACCTGGGGCTTATTTTTGGGAGCGGCTGTGCCCACAGCATATTTTTGGCACACGGATGGCGTCTCGCAGTCTCCCGCCCATTCCGAGTCCGCGGACGGTTGGCCAGCCCCACCCCCAAGGCTATAGCTCACCGGTTTTTGGGCATTTTTATGGATGAACTTGGGGACGGGACAATCGGGGGCTTATTTGTGGGTGCGGCTGTGGCCACGGCATATTTTTGGCACACGGAGAGCGCTCGCAAAGTCTCGCCCCATTCCGAGTCCGCGGATGAAGCTAGGCCTCTCCCCAAGGCTATAGCCCACCCGCTGGGAATTTTGCGGCGGACGAATCTTGGGGACGGACCTTCGGGGCTAATTTTTTGGATGAGGCTGTGCCCGCGCCTATTTTATGCACACGGAGGGTGTTCGAAAGTCTCGCCTCATTCCGAGTCCGCGGATTTAAGTGGGCCAGCCCTCCCTCAAGGCTATAGCCCACCCGCTTTTGGGCATTTTTTCTCCGGTGAACTTGGGGACGGGACCTTCGGTGCTTATTTTGGCGCGCCTGTGCTCGCGGCCTATTTTTGGCACACATGGAGGGCGCTGCAAAGTCTCGACCCATTCCGAGTCCGCGGACGGCTGGTGCCAGCCTCCTCCCCCGCGGCAATAGCCTCACCCGCTTTTTGGGCATTTTTGCAGCCGATTAACTTGGGGACGGGACCTTCGGGGCTTATTTTTGGGTGCAGCTGTGCCTCAAGCTGCCTATTTTTGACACACGGAGGGCGCTGGAAAGTCTCCGCCCATTCCGGAGTCCGCGGGATTTGGTTGGCCAGCCACTTCCCCAAGGCTATAGCCCACCCGCTTTTTTGGGCATTTTTGTGGCGGACGAACTTGGGGACGGGACCTTTGGGGGCTTATTTTTTGTGCGGCTGTACCTACGGCATATTTTTGGCAATATGGAGGGCGCTCAGAAGTCTCTCCCCATTCCGAGTTCGCGATCAATTAGCCCACCCATTTTTGGGCGTTATTTTGGCGGGACGAACTTGGGGACGGGACCTTCTGGGGCTTTTTTTTAAGGCTGCGCTAAAATTGTGCCTGGCCTATTTTTGGTACACACGGAGGGCGCTTCGTGGAAGTCTCGCCGTGATTCCGAGTCCGGTGACGAGTGGCCAGCCCTCCCCAAGGCTATAGCCCACCCGTGCTGGGCATTTTTGAAGGGACGAACTTGGGGACGGGACCTTCGGGGCTTATTTGGCGCGGCTGTGCCCAAGGCCTATTTGGCACAGAGGGGCGCTGCAGTCTCGCCATTCTGAGTCCGCGGACGGTTGGCCAGCCTCCTCCCCGCAAGGCTGCATAGCCACCCGCTTTGGCATTTTACGGCGAACTTGGGGACGGACCTGGGGCTTATTTTTTGGCGCTGCTATGCTCGCGCTCTATTTTTTGCACACGGAGGGCGCGCAAAGTCTCGCCCATTCCGAGACCGGGGACAAGCCTGCCAGCCTTCCCCAAGCAATAGCCCACCCGCTTTTTGGCATTTGCAGCCGACGCTTAACTTGGGACGGGACGCTCGGGGCTTATTTTTGGGAGCGGCTGTGCCCACAGCATATTTTTGGACTACTTGGATGGCGTTCGCAAAGTCTCACCCCATTCCGAGACCGCGGATTTGTTGGCTGCAGCCCTCCCCAAGGCTATAGCCCAACTGTTTTTGGGCATTTTTGGGGCGGACGAACTTGAGGACGGGACCTTCGGCGCTTATTTTTGGCACAGCTGTGCCCACGGCCTATTTTTGGCACATTGGAGGGCGTTTCGCAAAGTCTCACCTGCTCCGAGTCCGCGGACGAACTTGGCCAGCCTCCCCAACGCGATAGCAGCCTGCACCCGCTTTTGACACTTTTGCGGCGGATGAACTTGGGGACGGACCTTCGGGGCTTATTTTTGGGCGCGCTGTGCCCACGGCCTATTTTTGGCACACGGAGAGCGCCGCAAAGTCTCGCCCCATTCCGAGTCCGCGGATGAAGTTGGCCAGCCCTCCCCCAAGGCTATAGCCCACCCGCTTTTGGAATTTTTGGCGGACGAATCTTGGGGACGGGACCTTCGGGGCTAATTTTTAGACGAGGCTGTGCCCGCGCCTATTTTATGCACACGGAGGGTGTTCGAAAGTCTCGCCTCATTCCGAGTCCGGCGGATTTGTGGCCAGCCCTCCCTAAGGCTATAGCCCACCCATTTTTTGGGCATTTTTCTCCGTGAACTTGGGGACGGGACCTTCGGGTGCTTATTTTTTTGGCGAGGCTGTGCCGCTATTTTTGGCACACGGAGGGCGCTGCAGTCTCGCCCCATTCCGAGTCCGGCGGACGGCACAGCCCCCTCCCCAAGGCAATAGCCCACCTGCTTTTGGGCATTTTTGCAGCCACTTAACTTGGGGACGGGACCTTTCAGGGGCTTATTTTGGGTGCAGCTGTGCCCGCGGCCTATTTTTGACACACGGAGGGCGCCGCAAAGTCTCGCCCATTCCGAGTCCGCGGATTGGTTGGCCAGCCACTCCCCATAGCCCACCCGCTTTTGGGCATTTTTGTGGCGGACGAACTTGGGGACGGGACCTTTGGGGCTTATTTTTTGTGCGGCTGTGCCCACGGCATATTTTTGGCACACTGAGGGCGCTCGTAAAGTCTCTCACCATTCCAGTTCCCGGGACGAATTAGCCCACCCATTTTCGTTATTTTGGCGGACGAACTTGGGGACGGGACCTTCGGGGCTTTTTTTGGCATGCAGCCTGGGCCTATTTTTGGCACACGGAGGGCGCCAGAAAGTCTCGCCGCATTCCGAGTCCGGCGGGACACAGCCCTCCCCTAAGGCTATAGCCCACCCGCTTGGGCATTTTTGCGGCGGACGAACTTGGGGACGGGACCTTCGGGGCTTATTTTTGGGTGCGGCTGTGCCCGCAGCCTATTTTTGGCACACGGAGGCCGCCGCAAAGTCTCGCCCCATTCCGAGTCCGGCGATTTAGTCGGCGAGCTCCTCCCCTGAGGCTATAGCCCACCCGCTGGGCATTTTTATGCGCGGACGAACTTGGGGACGGACTCGGGGCTTATTTTTGCACGGCTGTGCCTGCTGCCTATTTTTGGGCACAGAGGGTGCTCGCAGTCTCGCCCCATTCTGAGTCCGGCGGATTTGTTGCCCGCCTCCCCAAGGCTATAGCTCACCGGTTTTTGGGCATTTTTGTGGATGAACTTGGGGACGGACCTTCGGGGCTTATTTGGGCGCCATGTGCCTCGCGTCTATTTTTGGCACACGGAGGGCGCCGCAAAGTCTCGCCCCATTCCGAGTCCGCGGACGAAGTTGGCTAGCCTCCCCAAGGCTATAGCCCACCCGCTGGGCATTTTTGCGGACGACGAACTTGGGACGGACCTTCGGGGCTAATTTTTGACGAGGCTGTGCCTGCTGACTAGTTTATGCACACGGAGGGCGCCGAAAGTATCGCCCATTCCGAGTCCGGCGGATTTGCTGGTTGGCCAGCCCCTCCCCCTGAAGGCTATAGCCCACCTGCTGGGCATTTTTGCGGCGGGCGAACTTGGGGACGGGACCTTCGGGGCTTATTTTTGGTACGGCTGTGCACGCGCCTATTTTTGGCACACGGAGGGCGCTGCAAAGTCTCGCCTCATTCCGAGACCGCGGATGGGGGCAGCCCCTCCCAAGGCTATAGCCCAACTGTTTTCGGGCATTTTTACATGGACGAACTTGAGGACGGGACCTGGGCGCTATTTTTGGGCACAGCTGTGCCCACGGCCTATTTTTGCACACGGAGGGCGCCGCAGTCTCACCTCCCATTCCGAGTCCGCGGACGAACTTGGCCAGCCTCTCCCCCAACGCGATAGCCCACCCGCTTTTTTGACACTTTTGCGGGCGGATGAACTTGGGGACGGAACCTTCGGCACTTATTTTTGGGTGCAGCTGTACCCACGGCCTATTTTTGGCACACGGAGGGCGCCATAAAGTTCTCGACTCCATTCCGAGTCTCAAGGATGGCCAACCCTCCCCCAAGGCTATAGCCCACCCGTTGTTTGGGCATTTTTATGCGGACGAACTTGGGGACGGGACTTCGGGGCTTACTTTTGGGCGCAGGCTGTGCCTGGCCTATTTGCACACACGGAGGCCGCCGCAAAGCCTTGCACCATTCCGAGTCCATGACGGTGGGCCAGCCCCACCCCCAAGGCTATAGCCCACCCGCTTTTGTGGCCTTTTTCCACAGGACGAACATGGCGCCCCGCCAAGGTTCTTTTTAGGCGCTGTCCCGCGGCTATTTTTGGCACGCGGGAGGTGGCTCAGAAAGTCTCGCGCCATTAGGAAACCGGCGGATGAAGGGGCCATCCCCGCGCTGCAGTCTCGACTCCATTCCGAGTCCGCGACGGGCCAGCCTGCCCCCAAGGCTAAAGCCCACCCATTTTTTGGGTATTTTTGCGCGATTTAACTTGGGGACGGGACCTCGGGGCTTATTTTGGCGCGCTGTGACCGCGTCTATTTTTGGCACACGGAGGGCGCTGCAATGTCTCGCCCATTCCAAGTCCGGAGGGCGAGTTGGCAGCTCCTCCCCAAGGATATAGCCCACCCGCTTTTTGGGCATTTTTGGGGCGGGACGAATCTTGGGGACGGGACCTTCGGGGCTAATTTTTGACGAGGCTGTGCCCGCGGCCTAGTTTATGCACACGGAGGGCGTTTCGAAAGTATCGCCTCATTCCGAGTCCGGACGGATTTAGTTGGCCAGCCCTCCCCCAAGGCTATAGCCCACCCGCTTTTTTCGGCATTTTTGCGGCGGCGAACTTGGGGACTGGACCTTCGGGGCTTATTTTTGGCACGGCTGTGCACGCGCCTATTTTTGGCACACGGAGGGCGCTGAAAGTCTCGCCTCATTCCGAGACCGCGGATTTGTTGGCCAGCCCTCCCCAAGGCTATAGCCCAACTGTTTTTCGGGCATTTTTGCGGCGGACGAACTTGAGGACGGACCTTCGGCGCTATTTTGGGCACAGCTGTGCCTACGGCCTATTTTTGGCACACGGAGGGCGCCGCAGTCTCACCCCATTCCGAGTCCGCGGACGAATCTTGGCCAGCCCTCCCCCAACGCGATAGCTCACCCGCTTTTGGACACTTTTGCGGCGGATGAACTTGGGGACGGAACCTTCGGCACTTATTTTTGGGTGCAGCTGTACCCACGGCCTATTTTTGGCACACGGAGGGCGCTATAAAGTCTCGACCCATTCAGTCTGGCGGACGAATCTTGGCCAACCCTCCCCAAGGCTATAGCCCACCCGTTGTTTGGGCATTTTTATGCGGACGAACTTGGGGACGGGACCTTCGGGGCTTACTTACGCGCTGTGCCTGCGGCCTATTTTTTGCACACGGAGGCCGCCGCAAAGCCTTGCACCATTCCGAGTCCGGCGGACGAAGTGGGCCAGCCCACTCCCCAAGGCTATAGCCCACCCGCTTTTTGTGGCCTTTTTCCACAGGACGAACATGGCGCCCGCCTGGGCGGTTCTTTTTAGGGCGCGCTGTCCCCGCGGCCTATTTTTGGCACGCTGGAGGTGGCTCGCAAAGTCTCGCGCCATTACGAAACCGGGCGGACGGCGGGCCATCCTCGCGCTGCAGTCTCGACCCATTCCGAGTCCGCGGATTTGGCGGCCAGCCTGCCCCCAAGGCTAAAGCTTCACCCATTTTTGGGCATTTTTGCGCGGACGAACTTGGGGACGGGACCTTCGGGCTTATTTTTGCTGGCTGTGACCATGCGTCTATTTTTGGCACACGGAGGGCGCTGCAATGTCTCGCCCCATTCCAAGTCCGGAGGGTGAAGTTGGCCAGCCCCTCCCCCCAAGGATATAGCCCACCCGTTTTTTGGGCATTTTTGCGGCGGACGAACTTGGGGAGGGGACTTTCGGGCGCTTATTTTTGGGCGCGGCTGTGCCCGAGGCCTATTTTTGGCACACGGAGGGCGCCGCAGTCTCGCCCCATTCCGAGTCCGCGGACGAGTTGGCCAGCCCTCCCCGAGGCTATAGCCCACCCGATTTTGGGCATTACGGACGAACTTGGGGACGGGACCTTCGGCACTTATTTTTGGGCGCTGCCAGCGGCCTCATTTTTGGCACACGGAGGGCGATCGCAAAGTCTCGCCCCATTCCGAGTCCGCGGATTTAGTTGGCCAGCCCCTCCCCAAGGCTATAGCCCACCCGTTTTTTGGGCTTTTTTGCGGCGGACGAACTTGGGGAGGGACCTTCGGGCGCTTATTTTCGGGCGTGGCTGTGCCCGCGGCCTAGTTTTGGCACACGGAGGGCGCTCGCAAAGTGTCGCCCCATTCCGAGTCCGCGGATTTGCTTGGCCAGCCCCTCCCCCGAGGCTATAGCCCACCCGATTTTTGGGCATTTTTGGCGGGACGAACTTGGGGACGGGACCTTCGGACACTTATTTTTGGGCGCTGTGCCACGCTTCTATTTTTGGCACACGGAGGGCGCTGAAAGTCTCGCCCATTCCGAGTCCGCTGGACGTTGGCCAGCTCCTCCCCAAAGGCTATAGCCCACCCGCTTTTGGGAATTTTTGCGCTGGACGACCATGGGGACGGGACCTCGGGCACTTATTTTTGGTGAGGCTGTGCCCGCTGCCTATTTTTGGCTCACGGAGGACGCCGCAAAGTCTCGCCCCATTCTGAGTCCGCGGATTTGTTGGCCATCCTCCCCAAGGCTATAGCCCACCCGTTTTGTGGGCTTTTTTGCGGCGGACGAACATGGGGACGGGACCTTCGGGTGCTTAGTTTTTGGTGAGGCTGTGCCCGCGGCCTATTTTTGGCAAACGGAGGGCGCTCGCAAAGTCTCGCCACATTCTGAGTCCGGCGTACGAACTTGGCCAGCCCCTCCCCCCAAGGCTATAGCCCACCCGTTTTTTGGGCATTTTTGCGGTGGACGAACTTGGGGACGGGACCTTCGGGCGCTTATTTTTGGGTGCGCCTGTGCCCGCGGCCTATTTTTGGCACACGGAGGCCGCTCGCAAAGTCTCGCGCCATTCCGAGTCCGGCGGACGAAGTTGGCCAGCCCCAGCCCCCAAGGCAATAGCCCACCCGCTTTTGTGGCCTTTTTCCGCTGGACGAACTTGGCGCCCCGGCCTTCGGGCAGTTATTTTTGGGCGCGGCTGTGCCCGCAGCCTATTTTTGGTACACCGAGGCCGCTCGCAAAGTCTCGCGCCATTCCAAGTCCGGCGGACGAAGTTGGCCAGCCCCACCCCCCAAGGCTATAGCCCACCCGCTTTTGTGGCCTTTTTCCGCTGGACGAACTTGGCGCCCGACTTCGGGCGGTTATTTTTGGGTGCAGCTGTGCCCAAGGCCTTTTTTGGCACACCGAGGCCGCCGCAAAGTCTCGCGCCATTCCGAGTCCGCGGGACGGTTGGCCAGCCCCACCCCCAAGGCTATAGCCCACCCGTGTTTTTGGCCTTTTTCCGCTGGACGAACTTGGCGCCTTCGGGCGGTTATTTTTGGCGCGCTGTGCCTGCGTCTATTTTTGCACACGGAGGCCGCCGCAAAGTCTCGCACCATTCGAGTCCGGCGACAAAGTTGCCCTGCCCCACCCCCAAGGCTATAGGCCACCCGCTTTTTGTGGCCTTTTTCCGCTGGACGAAGCTTGCGCCCGGCCTTCGGCGGTTATTTTTAGGCGCGGCTGTACCCGCGCCCTATTTTTGGCACGCTGGAGGCCACTCGCAAAGTCTCGCGCCATTCCGAGTCCGCGGATTTAGTTGGCCAGCCCCCCCAAGGAAAAGCCTCACCCTTTTTGTGGCCTTTTTCCGCTGGACGAGCTTGGCGCCCGGCCTTCAGGGGGTTATTTTTGGGCGCGCTGTGCCCGCGTCTATTTTTGGCACACGGAGGCCGCCAGAAAGTCTCGCCATTCCGAGTCCGGGACGAAGTTGGCCAACCCCACCCCCGCAGGCTATAGGCCACCCGTTTTTGTGGCCTTTTTCCGCTGGACGAGCTTGGCGCCCCGGCCTTCGGGCAGTTATTTTTGGGCGCGGCTGTACCCGTGGCCTATTTTTGGCACGTGGAGGCGGCTCAGAAGTCTCAAGCGCCATTCCGAGTCCGCGGACGAAGTTGGCCAGCCCCCCAAGGCGATAGCCCACCCGCTTTTGACACTTTTTGCGGCGGATTAACTTGGGGATGGGACCTTCGGCGCTTATTTTTGGGCGCGGCTGTGCTATTTTGGTACACGGAGGGCGCGCAAAGTCTCGCCCCATTCCGAGTCCGCGGATTTGTTGCCAGCCCTCCCCTAAGGCTATAGCCCACCCGATTTTTGGGCATTTTTGCGGACGAACTTGGGGACGGGACCTTCGGGGCTAATTTTTGACGAGGCTGTGCCCACGGCCTAGTTTATGCACACGGAGGGCGTTGAGTATCGCCTTCCTTCCGAGTCCGGGCGGACGGTTTGGCCAGCCCTCCCCCAAGGCTATAGCCCACCCGCTTTTGGGCATTTTTGCGGCGGGCGAACTTGGGGACGGGACCTCGGGGCTTATTTTTGCACGGCTGTGCACGCGCCTATTTTTGGCACACGGAGGGCGCCGCAAAGTCTCGCCTCATTCCGAGACCGGGCGGACGGTTGGCCAGCCCCTCCCAAAGGCTATAGCCCACCCGCTTTTTGGGCATTTTTGCGCTACGGACGAATTATGGGGACGGGACCTTCGGGCACTTATTTTTTGGTGAGGCTGTGCCCGCGCTCATTTTTGGCACACGGAGGACGCCGCAAAGTCTCGCCCCATTCTGGGTCCGCGATTTGTTGGCCATCCCTCCCCAAGGCTATAGCCCACCCGCTTTGTGGGCTTTTGCGGCGGACGAACATGGGGACGGGACCTTCGGGTGCTTATTTTTGGTGAGGCTGTGCCCGCGTCTATTTTTGGCACACGGAGGGCGCCGCAAAGTCTCGCACATTCTGAGTCCGCGCACGAACTTGGCCAGCCCTCCCCCAAGGCTATAGCCCACCCGCTTTTGGGCATTTTTGGGGACGAACTTGGGGACAGGACCTTCGGCACTTATTTTTTGGTGCGCCTGTGCCGCGGTCATTTCTGGCACAGAGGGCGCTCGCAAAGTCTCGCCCCATTCCGAGTCCGCGGATTTGTGAGCTTGGCCAGCCCTCCCCAAGGCTATAGCTCACCGGTTTGGGCATTTTATGTGGATGAACTTGGGGACGGACCTTCGGGGCTTATTTTTGGCGCGGCTGTGCCCGCGCCTAGTTTATGCACACGGAGGGCGTTCGGAAAGTCTCACCCCATTCCAAGTCTGGAGGGCGAAGTTGGCCAGCCCCTCCCCCCAAGGATATAGCCCACCCGTTTTTTGGGCATTTTTGCGGCGGAGGAACTTGGGGACGGGACTTTCGGGCGCTTATTTTGGGAGCGGCTGTGCCTGTGGCCTATTTTTGCACACGGAGGGCGCCGCAAAGTCTCGCCCCATTCCGAGTCCGCGGATTTAGTGGCCAGCCCCTCCCCCGAGGCTATAGCCCACCCGATTTTTGGGCATTTTTGCGGCAGACGAACTTGGGGACGGGACCTTCGGGCACTTATTTTTGGGCGCGGCTGTGCCCGCAGCCTATTTTTGGCACACGGAGGGCGATCGAAAGTCTCGCCCATTCCGAGTCCGGCGGATTTGCTGGCCAGCCCTCCCCAAGGCTATAGCCCACCCGCTTTTGGGCATTTTTGCGGCGGACGAACTTGGGGAGGGACCTTCGGCGCTTATTTTTGGGCGCGCTGTGCCCGCGCCTATTTTTGGCACGGAGGGTGCTCGCAGTGTCGCCCATTCCGAGTCCGCGGACGGTTGGCCAGCCCTCCCCAAAGGCTATAGCCCACCCGTTTTTTGGGCATTTTTGCGCCGGACGAACTTGGGGATGGGTCCTTCGCGCACTTATTTTTGGGCGAGGCTGTGCCCGCGGCCTATTTTTGGCACATGGAGGGCGATCGCAAAGTCTCGCCCCATTCCGAGTCCGCCGGACGAAGTTGGCCATCCCCTCCCTCCAAGGCTATAGCCCACCCGTTTTTTGGGCATTTTTGCAAGTGGACGAACTTGGGACGGGACCTTCTGGCGCTTTATTTTGGGCTGCCCGCGGCCTATTTTTGGCACACGGAGGGCGCTCACAAAGTCTTGCCCCATTCCGAGTCCGCCGGACGAAGTTGGCCAGCCCCTCCCCCAAAGGCTATAGCCCACCCGTTTTTTGGGCATTTTTGCGGCGGACGAACTTGGGGAGGGGACCTTCGGGCTTTTATTTGTGGGTGTGGCTGTGCCCGCGGCCTATTTTTGGCACATGGAGGGCGATCGCAAAGTCTCGCCCCATTCCGAGTCCGCTCGACGGTTGGCCATCCTCCTCCAAGGCTATAGCCCACCCGCTTTTTGGGCATTTTTGCGGCGGACGAACTTGGGGACGGACCTTCGGCACTTATTTTTGGGCGCGCTGTGCCCGGCCTCATTTTTGGCACACGGAGGGCGCCGCAAAGTCTTGCCCATTCCGAGTCCGCTGGACGAAGTTGGCCAGCCCTCCCCAAAGGCTATAGCCCACCCGCTTTTGGGCATTTTTGCGGCGGACGAACTTGGGGACGGGACCTTCGGGGCTAATTTTTGGACGAGGCTGTGCCCGCGCCTAGTTTATGCACACGGAGGGCGTTTCGAAAGTATCGCCTTCCGAGTCCGGGCGGACGGTTGGCCAGCCCTCCCCAAGGCTATAGCCCACCCGCTTTGGGCATTTTTGCGGCGAACTTGGGGACGGACCTCGGGGCTTATTTTTGGCACGGCTGTGCACGCGCCTATTTTTGGCACACGGAGGGCGCTGCAGTCTCGCCTCATTCCGAGACCGGACGGTTGGCCAGCCCTCCCAAAGGCTATAGCCCACCCGCTTTTGGGCATTTTTGCGCCGGACGACCATGGGGACGGGACCTTCGGCACTTATTTTTGGTGAGGCTGTGCCCGCGTCTATTTTTGGCACACTTGAGGACGCCGCAAAGTCTCGCCCCATTCTGGGTCCGCGGATTTGGCCATCCCTCCCCAAGGCTATAGCCCACCCGCTTTGTGGGCTTTTTTAAGTGGGACGAACATGGGACGGGACCTTCGGGTGCTTATTTTTTGTGAGGCTGTGCCCGCGGCCTATTTTTGGCACACGGAGGGCTCCCAAAAGTCTCGTCACATTCAGAGTCCGGCGACGGCCAGCCCTCCCCCAAGGCTATAGCCCACCCGCTTTTTGGGCATTTTGCGGCGGACGAACTTGGGGACAGGGACCTTCGGCACTTATTTTTTGGCGCGCCTGTGCCTGCGGCCTATTTCTGGCACACAGAGGGCGCTGCAGTCTCGCCCCATTCCGAGTCCGCGACGGTTGCCAGCCCTCCCCAAGGCTATAGCTCACCGGCATTTTTGTGGTGGATGAACTTGGGGACGGACCTTCGGGGTTTATTTTTGGGCTGTGCCCGCGTCTAGTTTATGCACACGGAGGGCGTTCGAAAGTCTCACCCCATTCCAAGTCTGAGGGCGTTGGCCAGCCCTCCCCCAAGGATATAGCCCACCCGCTTTTGGGCATTTTTGGGCGGAGGAACTTGGGGACGGGACTTTCGGCGCTATTTTGGGAGCGGCTGTGCCTGTGGCCTATTTTTTGCACACGGAGGGCGCCTGCAAAGTCTCGCCCCATTCCGAGTCCGCGGATTGGCCAGCCCTCCCCCGAGGCTATAGCCCACCCGATTTTTGGGCATTTTTGCAAGTGGACGAACTTGGGGACGGACCTTCGGCACTTATTTTTGGGCGCGGCTGTGCCTGCAGCCTATTTTTACACACGGAGGGCGATCGGGAAAGTCTCGCCCATTCCGAGTCCGCGACGAAGTTGGCCAGCCCTCCCCAAGGCTATAGCCCACCCGCTTTTGGGCATTTTCGGACGAACTTGGGGAGGGACCTTCGGCGCTTTATTTTTGGGCGCGGCTGTGCTCATGCCTATTTTTGGCGCACGGAGGGTGCTCGCAAAGTGTCGCCCCATTCCGAGTCCGGACGAAGTTGGCCAGCCCTCCCCAAAGGCTATAGCCCACCCGCTTTTTTGGCATTTACGAACTTGGGGATGGGTCCTTCGCGCACTTATTTTTGGGCGAGGCTGTGCCCGCGGCCTATTTTTGGCACATGGAGGGCGATCGCAAAGTCTAGACCCCTTCCGAGTCCGGGCTGACGAAGTTGGCCATCCTCCCTCCAAGGCTATAGCCCACCCGCTTTTCGGGCATTTTTATGCGGCGGACGAACTTGGGGACGGACCTTCGGCGCTATTTTTGGGCCCGGCTGTGCCTCATGGCTCATTTTTGGCACACGGAGGGCGCTCACAAAGTCTTGCCCCATTCCGAGTCCGGACGGTTGGCCAGCCCTCCCCAAAGGCTATAGCCCACCCGCTTGGGCATTTTTGCGCGATTTAACTTGGGGAGGGGACCTTCGGGCTTTTATTTGTGGGTGTGGCTGTGCCCGCGGCCTATTTTTGGCACATGGAGGGCGATCGCAAAGTCTCGCCCCATTCCGAGTCCGCCGGACGAAGTTGGCCATCCCCTCCCTCCAAGGCTATAGCCCACCCGCTGGGGCATTTTTGCGGCGGACGAACTTGGGACGGGACCTTCGGCACTTATTTTTGGCGCGCTGTGCCCGCGTCATTTTTTACACACGGAGGGCGCCGCAGTCTTGCCCCATTCCGAGTCCGCCGACGGTTGGCCAGCCCTCCCCAAAGGCTATAGCCCACCCGCTTTTGGGCATTTTATGGGCGGATTTAACTTGGGACGGGACCTTCGGGCCTTTATTTGTGGGTGTGCTGTGCCTGCGGCCTATTTTTGGCACACGGAGGGCGCTGCAATGTCTCGCCCCATTCTCCAGTCCGCGACGACCCTGACTCCAGCTCCTCCCCCAAGGCTATAGCCCACCCGCTGGGAATTTTCATGCGGACGAACTTGGGGACGGGACCTTCGGCGCTTATTTTTGGGCGCGGCTGTGCCTCGCTGCATTTTTGGCACACGGAGGGCGCTGCAGTCTCGCCCATTCCGAGTCCGCCGGACGGTTGGCCATCCTCCCCAAGGCTATAGCCCACCCGCTTGGGCATTTTTGGGCGGACGAACTTGGGGACGGGACCTTCTGGCGGTTATTTTTGGGCACGGCTGTGCCCGCGGGCCTATTTTTGGCACACGAATGGCCGCCGCAAAGTCTCGCCCATTCCGAGTCCGGGCGGATTTGTTTGCCAGCCTCCCTGGCTATAGCCCACCCGCTTTTTTGGGCATTTTTACTGACGAACTTGGGGACGTGGACCTTCAAGGGCTTATTTTGCGCTGTGCCCGCGGCTATTTTTGGCACACGGAGGCCGCCGCAGTCTCGCCTCATTCCGAGTCCGCGGACGAAGTGGCGGGCCAGCCCCACCCCCAAGGCTATAGCCCACCCGCTTTGTGGACTTTTTCCGCTGACGAACTTGGCGCCGGCCTCGGGCGGTTATTTTTGGGCGCGGCTGTGCCTGCTGCCTATTTTTGGCACACACGGAGGCCGCCGCAGTCTCGCGCCATTCCGAGTCCGCGGACGGTTGGCCAGCCCCACCCCCCAAGGCAATAGCCTTCACCCGCTTTTGTGGCCTTTTTCCGCTGGACGAACTTGGCGCCCGGCCTCGGCAGTTATTTTGGGCGCGGCTGTGCCCAAGCCTATTTTTGGCACACGGAGGCCGCTCGCAGTCTCGCCATTCCAAGTCCGCGGACGGTTGGCCAGCCCCACCCCCCCAAGGCTATAGCCCACCCGTTTTTGTGGCCTTTTTCCGCTGGACGAGCTTGGCGCCCGGCCTTCAGGGGTTATTTAAGCGCACAGCTGTGCCCGCGTCTATTTTTGGCACACACGGAGACTGCCGCAGTCTCGCCATTCCGAGTCCGTGATTTGGCCAACCCCACCCCCGCAGGCTATAGGCCACCCGCTTGTGGCCTTTTTCCGCTGACGAGCTTGGCGCCCGGCCTTGGGCAGTTATTTTTAAGGCTGTACCCAAGGCCTATTTTTGGCACGCGGAGGCGGCTCAGAAAGTCTCGCGCCATTCCGAGTCCGCGGACGGTTGGCCAGCCCCCAAGGCAATAGCCCACCCGCTTTTGTATGCGTTCGCTGGACGACTTTGGCGCCCGGCCTTCGGGGTTATTTGGGCGCGGCTGTACCATGTATATTTTTGGCACACGGAGGCCGCCGCAAAGTCTCGCGCCATTCCGAGTCCGCGGATTTGCTGGCCGCCACCCTGTGCTATAGGCCACCCGTTTTTGTGGCCTTTTTCCGCTGGACGAACTTGGCGCCCCGGCCTTCGGGCGGTTATTTTTGGGTGCGGCTGTGCCCACGGCCTATTTTTGGCACACGGAGGCCGCTCGCAAAGTCTCGCGCCATTCCGAGTCCGGCGGACGAAGTTGGCCGGCCCCACCCCCCCAGGCTATAGGCCACCCGTTTTTGTGGCCTTTTTCCGCAGGACGAACTTGGCGCCCCGGCCTTCGGGCGGTTATTTTTGGGTGCGACTGTGCCCGCAGCCTATTTTTGGCAAATGGAGGCCGCTCGCAAAGTCTCGTATTTATTCCGAGTCTCGCGGATTTGCTACAACCCCACTCCCCAAGGCTATAGCCCACCCGCTTTTGTGGCCTTTTTCCGCTGGATTTAACTTGGCGCCCTGCCTTCGGGCGGTTATTGTTGGGCGCGCTGTGTCCGCGGTCATTTTTGGCACACGGAGGCCGCCGCAAAGTCTCGCGCCATTCGGAGTCCGGCGGACGATTGGCCAGCCCCACTCCCCAAGGCTATAGCCCACCCGCTTTTGTGGCCTTTTTCCGCTGGATTTAACTTGGCGCCCTGACTTCGGGCGGTTATTTTTGGGTGCAGCTGTGTCCGGTGGCTCTATTTTTGGCACACTGAGGCCGCCGCAGTTCGCGCCATTCCGAAGTCCGCGGACGGGTTGGCCAGCCCCACCCCCAAGGCTATAGCCCACCTGCAGTTTTGGCCTTTTCCGCTGGGACGAACTTGGCGCCTGCCTTCGGCTTATTTTTGGGCGCTGCTGTGCCGCAGCCTATTTTTGGCACACGGAGGGCACTCACAAAGTCTCGCCTCATTCCGAGTCCGCGGACGGTTGGCCAGCCCTCCCCCAAGGCTATAGCCCACCCGCTGGGCATTTTGCGGCGGACGAACTTGGGGACGGACCTCGGGCTTATTTTTGCGCGGCTGTGCCCGCGGCCTATTTTTGGCATAATGGAGGGCACTCACAAAGTCTCGCCCCATTCCGAGTCCGCGGATTTGACAGCCAGGGCTCCCCCTCAAGGCTATAGCCCACCCGCTTGGGCATTTTGCAAGGACGAACTTGGGGACGGACCTTCTGGGGCTTATTTTTGCGCGGCTGCGCCTGCGTCTATTTTTGGCACACGGAGGGCGCTGGGAAAGTCTCGCCTCATTCCGAGTCCGCGGATTGGGTCAGCCCCCTCCCCAAGGCTATAGCCCACCCGCTTTTTGGGCATTTTGCGGACGAACTTAGACGGGACTTCTGGGGCTTATTTTTGGTGTGACTGTGCCTGCGGTCCTATTTTTGGCACACGGAGGGCGCCGCAAGTCTCGCCGCATTCCGAGTCCGCGGACGAAGTTGGCCAGCCCTCCCCAAGGCTATAGCCCACCCGCTGGGCATTTTTGCGCTGACGAACTTGGGGACGGACCTTCGGGGCTTATTTTTGGGTACGGCTGTGCCCGCTGGCCTATTTTTGGCACACGGAGGGCGCCGCAAAGTCTCCTCATTCCGAGTCCGCGGACGGTTGCCATCCCTTCCCCAAGGCTAAACTCCCACCCGCTGGGCATTTTTGCAAGGACGAACTTGGGGACGGGACCTTCGGGGCTTATTTTTGGGTACGGCTGTGCCTATTTTTGGTACACGGAGGGCGCCGCAAAGTCTCGCCCATTCCGAGTCCGCGGATTGGGCAGCCCTCCCCAAGGCTATAGCCCACCCGTTTTTTGGGCATTTTAGCAGCACACGAACAAGGGGACGGGACCTTCGGGCTTTTATTTTTCGGCAAGGCTGTGCCCGCTGCCTATTTTTGGCACACGGAGGGCACTCGCAAAGTATCGCCCCATTCAAAGTCCGGCGGACGAACATGGCCAGCCCCTCCCCCCAAGGCTAAAGCCCACCCGTTTTTTGTGCATTTTTGCTGCGGACGAACTTGGGGACGGGACCTTCGGCACTTATTTTTGCTGCGGTTTTGCCCGCTGCTATTTTTGGCACACGGAGGGCTCTCGCAAAGTCTCGCCCCATTCCAAGTCCGGTGGATTTAACATGGCCAGCTCCTCCCCCAAGGCTACAGCCCACCCGCTTTTGTGCATTTTGCGCGGACGAACTCGGGACGGGACCTTCTGGCGCTTTATTTTGTGCGGCTGTGCTCCGGCCTATTTTTGGCACACGGAGGGCGCTCATAAAGTCTCGCCCATTCTGAGTCCTGGACGAACTTGGCCAACCCTCCCCTAAGGCTATAGCCCACCTGCTTTTGGGCATTTTTGCAAGTGACGAACTTGGGACGGGACCTGGCGCTTTTTTGGGTACAGCTGTACCCATGGCCTATTTTTGCACACGGTGGGCGCTTCGCAAAGTCTCGCCTATTCCGAGTCCGTGGATTTGAACTTGGCCAGCCCCTCCCCCAAGGCCACAGCCCACCTGCTGGGGTATTTTTATGGAGGACGAACTTGGGACGGACCTTCGGTTCTTATTTTTGGCTGTGCCACGGCCTATTTTTGGCACACGGAGGGCGCCGCAGTCTCACCCCATTCCGAGTCCGGCGACGAACTTGGCCAGCCCCTCCGCCTGGCGATAGCCCACCCGCTTTTGGGCATTTTTGCGGAGGATGAACTTGGTGACGGAACCTTCGGGTGCTTATTTTTGGGTGCAGCTGTGCCCACGGCCTATGTTTGGAACACGGAGGGCGCTCATAAAGTCTCGCCCCATTCCGAGTCCGGGCGGACGAACTTGGCCAACACTCTCCCCAAGGCTATAGCCCACCCGCTTGGGCATTTTTGCGGACGAACTTGGGACGGGACGTTCGGCGCTTTTATTTTTAGGTACAGCTGTACCCATGGCCTATTTTTGGCACACGGAGGGTGCTCGCAAAGTCTCGCCTATTCCGATTCCGCGGACGAACTTGGCCAACACCTCCCCCCAAGGCTATAGCCCACCCGTTTTTTGGGCATTTTTGCGGCGGAAGAACTTGGGGACGAGATCTTAAGGCGCTATTTTTTGGGCACAGCTGTGGACGCAGACTATTTTTGGCACACGGAGGGCGCTCGCAAAGTCTCACCCCATTCTGAGTCCGGCAGAGGAACTTGGCCAGCCCCTCCCCCCAAGGCTATAGACCACCCGCTTTTTTGGGGCGTGACGAACTTGGGGACCGGGTCCTTCGGGGCTTATTTTTGGGCATGGCTGTGCCTGCGTCTATTTTTGACACATGGAGGGCGCTCGCAAAGTCTCGCCCCATTCCGAGTCCGTGGATTTGGCGGGCCAGCCTCTCCCTAAGGCTATAGCCCACCCGCTTTTGGGCATTTTGCATGGACGAATCTTGCACTGGACCTTCGGGCTTATTTTTGTGCAAGGGCCTATTTTTGGCACACGGAGGCGCTGCAAAGTCTCGCCCCATTCCAAGTCCGGCGGACGAACTTGGCCAGCTCCTCCCCTGGCTAAAGCCCACCCGCTTTTTGTGCATTTTTGCGGCGGACGAATCCTGGGACGGGACCTTCGGCGCTTTTTTGGCGCGCTGTGCTCGGCCTATTTTTGGCACACGGAGGGCGCCGCAGTCTCGCCCCATTCCAAGTCCGCGGATGAACTTGGCCAGCCCTCCCCCAAGGCTACAGCCCACCCGCTTTTTGTGCATTTTGCGCGACGAACTCGGGACGGACCTTCGGCGCTAATTTTTGGCGCGGCTGTGCCCGCGGCCTATTTTTAGCACACGGAGGGCGTTCACAAAGTCTCGCCCCATTCCGAGTCCGGCGGATGAACTGGCCAGCCCCTCCCCCCAAGGCTATAGCCCAACCGTTTTTTGGGCATTTTTGCGGCAGACGAACTTGAGGACGGGACCTTCGGGCACTTATTTTTGGGTGCGGTTGTGCCCGCAGCCTATTTTTGGTACACGGAGGCGCTCGCAAAGTCTCGCCCCATTCCAAGTCCGGCGACGAACTTGGCCAGCCCTCCCCAAGGCTACAGCCCACCCGCTTGTGCATTTTGCGCGGACGAACTCGGGACGGACCTTCGGCGCTAATTTTTTGGCGCGGCTGTGCCTCAAGGGCCTATTTTTAGCACACGGAGGGCGCGCAGTCTCGCCCCATTCCGAGTCCGCGGATGAACTGGCCAGCCCTCCCCAAGGCTATAGCCCAACCGTTTTTTGGGCATTTTTGCGGCAGACGAACTTGAGGACGGGACCTTCGGGCACTTATTTTTGGGTGTGGTTGTGCCCGCGGCCTATTTTTGGCACACGGAGGCGCTCGCAAAGTCTCGCCCCATTCCAAGTCCGGCGGACGAACTTGGCCAGCCCCTCCACCCAAGGCTATAGCTCACCCGTTTTTTGGGCATTTTTGCGGCGGACGAACTGGGGGACGGGACCTTCGGGCACTTATTTTTGGGCGCGGTTGTGCCTGCGGCCTTTTTGGCACACGGAGGCGCTGCAAAGTCTCGCCCCATTCCGAGTCCGCGGACGGTTGGCCAACCCTCCCCCAAGGCTACAGCCCACCCGCTTTTGTGCATTTTTGCGGCGGACGAACTCGGGACGGACCTTCGGCGCTTATTTTTGGCGCGGCTGTGCCAGCGCCCTATTTTTGGCACACGGAGGCGCTGCAAAGTCTCGCCCTTCCGAGTCCGCGGACGAGTTGGCCAGCCCTCCCAAGGCTATAGCCCACCCGCTTTTTTGGCATTTTTGGGCGGAGGAACTTGGGGACGGACCTTCGGGGCTTATTTTAGGGCAAGGCTGTGCCCGCGGCCTACTTTTGACACACGGAGGGCGCCGCAAAGTCTCGCCCCATTCCAAGTCCGGCGGATTTAGCCAGCCCTCCCCAAGGCTATAGCCCACCCGCTTTTGGGCATTTTTGCTGGACGAACTTGGGGACGGGACCTTCGGGGCTTATTTTAGGGCAAGGCTGTGCCCGCGTCTATTTTTGACACACGGAGGGCGCCGCAAAGTCTCGCCCCATTCCAAGTCCGCGGATTTGTTGGCCAGCCCTCCCCCCAAGGCTATAGCTCACCCGCTTTTGGGCATTTTTGCGGCGGAAGAACTTGGGGACGGGACCTTCGGCACTTATTTTTTGTGCCAAGCCTATTTTTGGCACACGGAGGCGCTGCAGTCTCGCCTATTCCAAGTCCGCGGACGAACTTGGCCAGCCCTCCCCCATGGCTACAGCCCACCTGCTTTTGTGCATTTTTGCGCGGACGAACTCGGGACGGGACCTGGCGCTATTTTTGGCGCTGCTGTGCCTATTTTTTGGACACGGAGGGCGCTCTTAAAGTCTCGCCCCATTCTGAGTCCGGCTGAGGAACTTGGCCAGCCCCTCCCCCCAAGGATATAGCCCACCCGTTTTTTGGGCATTTCTGCGGCGGACGAACTTGGGGACCGACCTGGGGCTTATTTTTGGGCATGGCTGTGCCCGGCCTATTTTTGGGCATGGCTGTGCCCGCGTCTATTTTTGACACATGGAGGGCGCCACAAAGTCTCGCCCATTCCGAGTCCGCGGACGAAGTGGGCCAGCCTCCCCCTAAGGCTATAGCCCACCCGCTTTTTGGGCATTTTTGCGGACGAACTTGGGGACGGGACCTGGGCACTTATTTTTGGGCGCGGTTGTGCTCCGGCCTATTTTTACACACGGAGGCGCTGCAAAGTCTCGCCCCATTCCGAGTCCGGACGAAGGGGCCAGCCCTCCCCCAAGGCTACAGCCCACCCGCTTTTGTGCATTTTTGCGGACGAACTCGGGACGGGACCTTCGGCGCTTATTTTTTGGCTGCTGCTGCCTATTTTTGGCACACGGAGTGCGCCGCAAAGTCTCGCCCCATTCCGAGTCCGGCGGACGGTTGGCCAGCCCCACTCCCCAAAGCTATAGCCCACCCGCTTAGGCCTTTTTCCGCTGGACGAACTTGGCGCCCGGCCTTGGGCGGTTATTTTTGCCAGCCCCACCCCCAAGGCTATAGCCCACCCGCTTTTTGGCCTTTTTCCGCTGGACGAACTTGTCGCCCGCCTTCAGGCGGTTATTTTTGGGTGCGGCTGTACCCGCCTATTTTTGGTACACCGAGGCCGCCGAAAGTCTCGCGCCATTCCGAGTCTGGCAGACGGTTGTCCTACCCCACCCCCAAGGCTATAGCCCACCCGCTTTTGTGGCCTTTTTCTGCTGGACGAACTTGGCGCCCGGCCTTCGGCGGTTATTTTGCGCGGCTGTGCCTGCGGCCTATTTTTAGAACACGGAGCCCGCCGCAGTCTCGCGCCATTCGAGTCCGCGGACGGTTGGCCAGCCCCACCCCCAAGGCTATAGCCCACCCGCTTTTGTGGCCTTTTTCCGCTGGACGAACTTGGCGCCCGACTTCGGGCGGTTATTTTTGGGTTCAGCTGTGCCTCGCCTATTTTTGGTACACCGAGGCCGCCGCAAAGTCTCGCGCCATTCCGAGTCCGCGGACGGTTTGCTGCCAGCCCCACCCCGAAGGCTATAGCCCACCCGTGTTTTTGGCCTTTTTCCGCTGGACGAATTTACCCCGCCTTTCAAGGTTATTTTGCGCTGTGCCTGCGCCTATTTTTGGCACACGGAGGCCGCTCGCAAAGTCTAGCGCCATTCCGAGTCCGCGGACGGCGGGCCAGCCCCACCCCCAAGGCTATAGCCCACCCGCTTTGTGGCCTTTTTCCGCTGGACGAACTTGGCGCCCCAGCCTTCAGATTATTTTTGGGCGCTGCCATATTTTTTGGCACACGGAGGCCGCCACAAAGTCTCGCACCATTCGAGTCCGCGGACGAAGTTGCCCAGCCCCACCCCCTGGCTATAGCCCACCCGCTTTTGTGGCCTTTTTCCGCTGGACGACTTATGGCCCGGCCTTCGGCGAAGATTTTGGCGCGGTGCCGCGCCTTCTATTTTTGGCACACGGAGGCCACTGCAAAGTCTCGCATTCCGCTGGCCCGCGGGATTTGTTGGCCAGCCCCACCCCCAAGGCTATAGGGCACCCGCTTGTGGCCTTTTTCCGCTGGACGAAGCCGCGCCCGCCTTCGGCGGTTATTTTTAGGCGCGGCTGTACCCGCGCCTATTTTTGGCATCGCGGAGGCCACTCAGTCTCGCGCCATTCCGAGTCCGGCGGACGAAGTTGGCCAGCCCCCCCCCAAGGCAATAGCCCACCCGTTTTTGTGGCCTTTTTCCGCTGGACGAGCTTGGCGCCCCGGCCTTCAGGGGGTTATTTTTCGGCGCGGCTGTGCCCGCGGCCTATTTTTGGCACACGGAGGCCGTTCGCAAAGTCTGGCGCCATTCCGAGTCCGGCGGACGAAGTTGGCCAACCCCACCCCCGCAGGCTATAGGCCACCCAATTTTGTGGCCTTTTTCCGCTTGACGAGCTTGGCGCCCGGCCTTCGGGCAGTTATTTTGGGCGCGCTATACCCGCGCCTATTTTTGGCATGCGGAGGCGGCTCGCAAAGTCTCGTGCCATTCCGAGTCCGCGGACGGTTGGCCAGCCTCCCAAGGCAATAGCCCACCCGTTTTTGTGGAATTTTTCCGCTGGACGAATTTGGCGCCCCGGCCTTCGGGGGGTTATTTTTGGGGGCGGCTGTACCCGCGGTATATTTTTGGCACACGGAGGCCGCTCGCAAAGTCTCGCGCCATTCCGAGTCCGGCAGACGGTTGGCTGCCCCACCCCCTGTGCTATAGGCCACCCGCTTTTGTGGCCTTTTTCCGCTGGACGAACTTGCGCCTGCCTACGGGCGGTTATTTTTGCGGCTGTGCCCGCTGCCTATTTTTGGCACACGGAGGCCGCCGCAAAGTCTCGCGCCATTCCGAGTCCGTGGACGGTTGGCCGCCCACCCCAAGGCTATAGGCCACCCGTTTTTGTGGCCTTTTTCCGCTGGACGAACTTGGCGCCCCGGCCTTCGGGCGGTTATTTTTGGGTGCGGCTGTGCCCGCGGCCTATTTTTGGCACACGGAGGCCGCTCGCAAAGTCTCGCACCATTCCGAGTCCGGCGGACGAAGTTGGCCAACCCCACCCCCCAAGGCTATAGCCCACCCGTTTTTGTGGCCTTTTTCCGCTGGACGAACTTGGCGCCCGGCCTTCGGCGCTTATTGTTAAGCGCGCTGTGTCCGCGCCTATTTTTGGCACACGGAGGCCGCCGCAAAGTCTCGCGCCATTCGAGTCCGGCGGACGGTTGGCCAGCCCCACCCCCCAAGGCTATAGCCCACCCGTTTTTGTGGCCTTTTTCCGCTGGACGAACTTGGCGCCCCGGACTTCGGGCGGTTATTTTTGGGTACAGCTGTGCCCGCGGCCTATTTTTGGCACACCGAGGCTGCTCGCAAAGTCTCGCGCCATTCCGAGTCCGGCGGACGAAGATGGCCAACCCCACCCCCGCAGGCTATAGGCCACCCATTTTTGTGGCCTTTTTCCGCTGGACGAGCTTGGCGCCCCGGCCTTCGGGCTGTTATTTTTGGGCGCGGCTGTGCCCATTTTTTCGCGCGAGGCGGCTCGCAAAGTCTCGCGCCATTCCGAGTCCGGGACGGTTGGCCAGCCCCCAAGGCAATAGCCCACCCGCTTTTTGTGGCGTTTTCCGCTGACGAATTTGGCGCCCGGCCTTCGGGGTTATTTTTGGGCGCTGTACCATGTATATTTTTGCACACGGAGGCCGTTCGCAAAGTCTCGCGCCATTCCGAGTCCGCGGACGGTTGGCCGGCCCCACCCGTGCTATAGGCCACCCGCTTTTGTGGCCTTTTTCCGCTGGACGAACTTGGCGCCCGCCTTCGGGCGGTTATTTTTGGGTGCGGCTGTGCCTATTTTTGGTACACACGGAGGCCGCTCCCAAAGTCTCGCGCCATTCCGAGTCCGCGGATTTGGGGCCGCCCCACCCCTGTGCTATAGGCCACCCGCTTTTTGTGGCCTTTTTCCGCTGGACGACTTGGCGCCCGGCCTTCGGGCGGTTATTTTTGGGTGCGGCTGTGCCCGCTGCTATCTTTTGGCACACGGAGGCCGCCGCAGTCTCGCACCATTCCGAGTCCGCGGACGGTTGGCCAACCCCACCCCCAAGGCTATAGCCCACCCGTTTTGTGGCCTTTTCCGCTGGACGAACTTGGCGCCCGCCTTTGGGCGGTTATTGTTGCGCTGTGTCCGCGCCTATTTTTGGCACACGGAGGCCGCCGCAAAGTCTCGCGCCATTCGAGTCCGGGCGGACGTTGGCCAGCCCCACCCCCAAGGCTATAGCCCACCCGCTTTTGTGGCCTTTTTACGCTGACGAACTTGGCGCCCGGACTTCAAGCGGCTGTGCCCGCGGCCTATTTTTGGCACACGGAGGCCGCTCGCAAAGTCTCGCGCCATTCCGAGTCCGGCGGACGAAGTTGGCCAGCCCCACCCCCCAAGGCTATAGCCCACCCGTTTTTGTGGCGTTTTTCCGCTGGACGAATTAGGCGCCCCGGCCTTCGGGGGGTTATTTTTGGGCGTGGCTGTGCCCGCGGTATATTTTTGGCATACAGAGGCCGCTCGCAATGTCTCGCGCCATTCCGAGTCCGGCGGATGAAGTTGGCCGGCCCCACCCCCCCCGGCTATAGGCCACCCGTTTTTGTGGCCTTTTTCCGCTGGACGAACTTGGCGCCCCGGCCTTCGGGTGGTTATTTTTGGCTGCGCCTGTGCCCGCGGCCTATTTTTGGCACACGGAGGCCGCTCACAAAGTCTCACGCCATTCCGAGTCCAAGGATGAAGTTGGCCGCCCCACCCCCTGTGCTATAGGCCACCCGCTTTTGTGGCTTTTTCCGCTGGACGAACTTGGCGCCGGGCGTTATTGTTGGCGGCTGTGCTATTTTTGGCACACGGAGGCCGCCAGAAGTCTCGCACCCTTCCGAGTCCGGCGGCAGCAGTTGGCCATCCCCACCCCCCCAGGCTATAGCCCACCCGGTTTTGGTTGCTTTTTCCGCTGGACGAACTTGGCGCCCCGGCCTTCGGGCGGTTATTGTTGGGCGCGGCTGTGTCCGCGCCTATTTTTGGCACGCGGAGGCCGCCGCAAAGTCTCACGCCATTCCAAGTCCGCGGACGGCGGCCAGCCCCCCAAGGCTATAGCCCACCCGCTTTTGTGGCCTTTTTCCGCTGGACGAACTTGGCGCCCGCCTTCGGCGGTTATTTTGGGCGCTGTGCCCGCGCCTATTTTTGGCACACGGAGGCCGCTCGCAAAGTCTCGCGGCATTCCGAGTCCGCGGACGAGGTTGGCCAGCCCCACCCCCAAGGCTATAGCCCACCGCTTTTGTGGCTTTTTCCGCTGGACGAACTTGGCGCCCCGGCCTTCGGGCGGTTATAGTTTGTGCCGCGTGTACCCGCAGACTATTTTTGGCACACGGAGTCCGCCCGCAAAGTCTCGCGCCATTCCGAGTCCGGCAGACGAAGTTGGCCAGCCCCAATCCCCAAGGCTATAGCCCACCCGCTTTTGTGGCCTTTTTCCGCTGGACGAACTTGGCGCCCCGGCCTTCGGGCGGTTATTTTTGGGCGCGGCTATGCCCGCGGCCTCTTCTTGCACACGGAGGCCGGTCGCAAAGTCTCGCGCCATTCCGTGTCCGGCGGACGAAGTTGGCCAGCCCCACCCCCAAGGCTATAGCCCATCCGTTTTTGTGGCCTTTTTCCGCTGGAACTTGGCGCCCGGCCTTCAAGGTTATTTTTGCCACGACTGTGCCCACGGCCTATTTTTGGCACACGGAGGCCGCCGCAGTCTCGGACAATTCCGAGTCCGGCGGACGAAGTAGGCCAGCCCCACCCCCAAGGCTATAGCCCACCCGCTTTTGTGGCCTTTTCCGTGGGACGAACTTGGTGGCCCGCCGCCGGGCGGTTATTTTTGGCGCTGCTGTGCCTATTTTTGGCACACGGAGGCCGGTCGCAAAGTCTCGCGCCATTCCGAGTCCGGCGGACGAGGTTGGCCAGCCCCACCCCCCAAGGCTATAGCCCACCCGTTTTTGTGGCCTTTTTCCGCTGGACGAACTTGGCGCCCCGGCCTTCTGGCGGTTATTTTTGCGCGGCTGTAGCCGCACCCTAGTTTTGGCACACGGAGTCCGCTCGCAAAGTCTCGCGCCATTCCGAGTCCGGCAGACGAAGTTGGCCAGCCCCACCCCCCAAGGCTATAGCCCACCCGTTTTTGTGGCCTTTTTCAGCTGGACGAACTTGGTGCCCCGCCCTTCGGACGGTTATTTTTGGAAGCGGCTGTGCCCGCGGCCTATTTTTGGCACACGGAGGCCGTTCGCAAAGTCTCGCGCCATTCCGAGTCCGGCGGACGAAGTTGGCCAACCCCACCCCCCCAGGCTATAGGCCACCCGTTTTTGTGGCCTTTTTCCGCTGGACGAGCTTGGCGCCCCGGCCTTCGGGCGGTTATTTTTGGTCGCGGCTGTACCTGCGGCCTATTTTTGGCACGCGGAGGCCGCTCATAAAGTCTCGTGCCATTCCTAGTCCGGCAGATGAAGTTGGCCCGCCCCACCCCCCAAGGCTATAGCCCACCCGTTTTTGTGGCGTTTTTCCGCTGGACGAATTTGGCGCCCCGGCCTTCGGGGGGTTATTTTTGGGCGTGGCTGTGCCCGCGGTATAATTTTGGCATACAGAGGCCGCTCGCAAAGTCTCGCGCCATTCCAAGTCCGGCGGATGAAGTTGGCCGGCCCCACCCCCCCAGGCTATAGGCCACCCGTTTTTGTGGCCTTTTTCCGCTGGACGAACTTGGCGCCCCGGCCTTCGGGTGGTTATTTTTGGCTGCTCCTGTGCCCGCGGCCTATTTTTGGCACACGGAGGCCGCTCGCAAAGTCTCACGCCATTCCGAGTCCGGCGGATGAAGTTGGCCGGCCCCACCCCCCCAGGCTATAGGCCACCCGTTTTTGTGGCTTTTTCCGCTGGACGAACTTGGCGCCCCGGCCATCGGGCGGTTATTGTTGGGCGCGGCTGTGCCCGCGGCCTATTTTTGGCACATGGAGGCCGCTCGTAAAGTCTCGCACCATTCCGAGTCCGGCGGACGAAGTTGGCCAACCCCACCCCCCAAGGCTATAGCCCACCCGTTTTTGTTTCCTTTTTCCGCTGGACGAACTTGGCGCCCCGGCCTTCGGTTATTGTTGGCGCGGCTGTGTCCGCGCCTATTTTTGGCACGCGGAGGCCGCCGCAAAGTCTCGCGCCATTCCAAGTCCGCGGACTTGGCCAGCCCCCCAAGGCTATAGCCCACCCGTTTTTGTGGCCTTTTTCCGCTGGACGAACTTGGCGCCCCGGCCTTCGGGGGGTTATTTTGGGGCGCGGCTGTGCCCGCGGCCTATTTTTGGCACACGGAGGCCGCTCGCAAAGTCTCGCGCCATTCCGAGTCCGGCGGACGAAGTTGGCCAGCCCCACCCCCAAGGCTATAGCCCACCCGTTTTTGTGGCCTTTTTCCGCTGGACGAACTTGGCGCCCCGGCCTTCGGGCGGTTATTTTTGGGCGCGGCTGTGCCCGTGCCCTATTTTTGGCACACGGAGGCCGCTCGCAAAGGCTCGCACCATTCCGAGTCCGGCGGACGAAGTTGGCCAGCCCCACCCCCCAAGGCTATAGCCCACCCGTTTTTGTGGCCTTTTTCCGCTGGACGAACTTGGCGCCCCGGCCTTCGGGCGGTTATTTTTTGCCACGACTGTGCCCACGGCCTATTTTTGGCACACGGAGGCCGCTCGCAAAGTCTCGGACAATTCCGAGTCCGGCGGACGAAGTAGGCCAGCCCCACCCCCCAAGGCTATAGCCCACCCGTTTTTGTGGCCTTTTTCCGTGGGACGAACTTGGTGGCCCGGCCGTCGGGCGGTTATTTTTTGGCGCGGCTGTGCCCGCGGCCTATTTTTGGCACACGGAGGCCGGTCGCAAAGTCTCGCGCCATTCCGAGTCCGGCGGACGAGGTTGGCCAGCCCCACCCCCCAAGGCTATAGCCCACCCGTTTTTGTGGCCTTTTTCCGCTGGACGAACTTGGCGCCCCGGCCTTCTGGCGGTTATTTTGGCGCGGCTGTACCCGCAGCCTATTTTTGGCACACGGAGTCCGCTCGCAAAGTCTCGCGCCATTCCGAGTCCGGCAGACGAAGTTGGCCAGCCCCACCCCCCAAGGCTATAGCCCACCCGTTTTTGTGGCCTTTTTCCGCTGGACGAACTTGGTGCCCCGCCCTTCGGACGGTTATTTTTGGAAGCGGCTGTGCCCGCGGCCTATTTTTGGCACACGGAGGCCGCTCGCAAAGTCTCGCGCCATTCCGAGTCCGGCGGACGAAGATGGCCAGCCCCACCCCCCAAGGCTATAGCCAACCCGTTTTTGTGGCCTTTTTCCGCTGGACGAACTTGGCGCCCCGGCCTTTGGGACGAAGTTGGCCAGCCCCACCCCCCAAGGCTATGGCCCACCCGTTTTTGTGGCCTTTTTTCCTCTGGAGGAACATGGCGCCCCGGCCTTCGGGCGGTTATTTTTGGGCTCGGCTGTGCCCGCGGCCTATTTTTGGCACACGGAGGCAGCTCCCAAAGTCTCCCGCCATTCCGAGTCCGGCGGACGAAGTGGGCCAGCCCAACCCCCCAAGGCTATAGCCCACCCGTTTTAGTGGCCTTTTTCCACTGGATGAACTTGGCGCCCCAGCCTTCGGGCGGTCATTTTTGGGCGCGGCTGTGCCGGCGGCCTATTTTTGGCACACGGAGGCCGCTCGCAAAGTCTCACGCCATTCCGAGTCCGGCGGACGAAGTCGGCCAGCCCCACCCCCAAAGGCTATAGCCCACCCGTTTTTGTGGCCTTTTTCCGCTGGACGAACTCGGCGCCCCGGCCTTCGGGCGGTTATTTTTGTGCGCGGCTGTGCCCGCGGCCTATTTTTGGCACACGGAGGCCGCTCGCAAAGTCTCGCGCCATTCCGAGTCCGGCGGACGAAGTTGGCCAGCCCCACCCCCCATGGCTATAGCCCACCCGTTTTTGTGGCCTATTTCCGCTGGACGAACTTCGCGGCCAGGCCTTTGGGCGGTTATTTTTGGGCGCGGCTGTGCCCGCAGCCTATTTTTGACACATGGAGGCCGCTCGCAATGTCTCGCGCCATTCCGAGTCCGGCGGACGAAGTTGGCCAGCCCTACCCCCCAAGGCTATGGCCCACCCGTTTTTGTGGCCTTTTTCCGCTGGACGAACTTGGCGCCCCTGCCTTCGGGCGGTTATTTTTGGGCGCGGCTGTGTCCACGGCCTATTTTTGGCACACGGAGGGCGATCGCAATGCCTCGCGCCATTCCGAGTCCGGCGGACGAAGTGGGCCAACCCCACCCCCCAAGGCTATAGCCCACCCGTTTTTTTGGCCTATTTCCGCTGGACGAACTTGGCGGACCGGCCTTCGGGCAGTTATTTTTGGGAGCGGCTGTGCCCGCGGCCTATTTTTGGCACACGGAGGGCGATCGCAATGTCTCGCGCCATTCCGAGTCCGGCGGACGAAGTTGGCCAGCCCCACCCCCCAAGGCTATAGCCCACCCGTTTTTGTGGCCTTTTTCCGCTGGACGAACTTGGCGCCCCGGCCTACGGGCGGTTATTTTTGGGCGCGGCTGTGACCGAGGCCTATTTTTGGCACACGGAGGCCGCTCGCAAAGTCTCGCGCCATTCCGAGTCGGGCGGACGAAGTTGGCCAGCCCCACCCCCCAAGGCTATAGCCCACCCGTTTTTGTGGCCTTTTTCCGCTGGACGAACTTGGCGCCCCGGCCTACGGGCGGTTATTTTTGGGCGCGGCCGTGGCCGCGGCCTATTTTTGGCACACGGAGGCTGCTCGCAAAGTCTCGCGCCATTCCGAGTGGGGCGGAAGAAGTTGGCCAGCCCCACCCCCCAAGGCTATAGCCGACCCGTTTTTGTGGCCTTTTTCCGCTGGACGAACTTGGCGCCCCAGCCTTCGTTTGGTTATTTTTGGGCGCGGCTGTGTCCGAGACCTATTTTTGGCACACGGAGGCCGCTCGCAAAGTCTCGCGCCATTCCGAGTCCGGCGGACGAAGTGGGCCAGCCCCACCCCCCGAAGGCTATGGCCCACCCGTTTTTATGGCCTTTTTCCGCTGGACGAACTTGGCGCCCCTGCCTTCGGGCGGTTATTTTTGGGCGCGGCTGTGCCCGCGGCCTATTTTTGGCACACGGAGGGCGATCGCAATGTCTCGCGCCATTCCGAGTCCGGCGGACGAAGTGGGCCAGCCCCACCCCCAAAGGCTATAGCCCACCCGTTTTTGTGGCCTTTTTCCGCTGGACGAACTTGGCGCCCCGGCCTTCGGGCGGTTATTTTTGGGTGCAGCTGTTTCCGAGGCCTATTTTTGGCACACGGAGGCCGCTCGCAAAGTCTCGCGCCATTCCGAGTCCGGCGGACGAAGTTGGCCAGCCCCATCCCCCAAGGCTATAGCCCGCCCGTTTTTGTGGCCTTTTTCCGCTGGAGGAACTTGGCGCCCCGGCCTTCGGGAGGTTATTTTTGGGCGCGGCTGTGTCCGAGACCTATTTTTGGCACACGGAGGCCGCTCGCAAAGTCTCGCGCCATTCCGAGTCCGGCGGACGAAGTGGGCCAGCCCCACCCCCCAAGGCTATAGCCCACCCGTTTTTGTGGCCTTTTTCCGCTGGACGAACTTGGCGCCCCGGCCTACGGGCGGTTATTTTTGGGCGCGGCTGTGCCCGTGGCCTATTTTTGGCACACGGAGGCTGCTCGCAAAGTCTCGCGCCATTCCGAGTCGGGCGGACGAAGTTGGCCAGCCCCACCCCCCAAGGCTATAGCCCACCCGTTTTTGTGGCCTTTTTCCGCTGGACGAACTTGGCGCCTGCCTACGGGCGGTTATTTTGGCGCGGCTGTTTCGAGGCCTATTTTTGGCACACGGAGGCCGCGCAAAGTCTCGCGCCATTCCGAGTCCGCGGACGATGTTGGCCAGCCCCACCCCCCCCGGCTTTAGCCCACCCTTTTTTGAGGCCTATTTCCGCTGGACGAACTTGGCGCCCCGGCCTCCGGGCGGTTATTTTTGGGCACGGCTGTGCCCGCGGCCTATTTTTGACACACGGAGGCCGCTAGCAATGTCTCGTCCCATTCCGAGTCCGGCGGACGAAGTTGGCCAGCCCCACCCCCCAAGGCTATGGCCCACCCGTTTTTGTGGCATTTTTGCGCTGGACGAACTTGGCGCCCCGGCCTTAGGGCGGTTATTTTTGGGCTAGGCTGTTGCCGCGGCCTATTTTTGGCACACGGAGTCCGCCCACAATGTCTCGTGCCATTCCGAGTCCAGCGGACGAAGTTGGCCAGCCCCACCCTCCAAGGCTATAGCCCACCCGTTTTTGTGGCCTTTTTCCACTAGACGAACTTGGCGCCCCGGCCTTCGGGCGGTTATTTTTGGGCGCGGCTGTGTCCGAGACCTATTTTTGCACACGGAGGCCGCTCACAAAGTCTCGCGCCATTCCAAATCCGGCGGACGAAGCGGGCCAGCCCCACCCCCCAAGGCTATAGCCCACCCGTTTTTGTGGCCTTTTTCCGCTGGACGAACTTGGCGCCCCGGCCTATGGGCGGTTATTTTTGGGTTCGGCTGTGTCCACGGCCTATTTTTGGCACACGGAGGCCACTCGCAAAGTCTCGCGCCATTCCAAATCCGGCGGACGAAGTTGGGCAGCCCCACCCCCCGAGGCTATAGCCCACCCGTTTTTGTGGCCTTTTTCTGCTGGACGAACTTGGCGCCCACGGGCGGTTATTTTTGGGCGCGGCTGTGTCTGCCCTAATTTTGGCACACGGAGGCCACTTGCAAAGTCTCGCGCCATTCCGAGTCCGCGGATTGGGCAGCCCCACCCCCGGCTATAGCCCACCCGTTTTGTGGCCTTTTTCTACTGGACGAACTTGGCGGCCCGGCCTTCGGGAGGTTATTTTTGGGCGAGGCAGTGCCCGCGGCCTATTTTTGGCACACGGAGGCCGCTCGCAAAGTCTCGCGCCATTCCGAATCCGGCGGACAAAGTTGGCCAGCCCCACCCCCCGAGGCTATAGCCCAGCCGTTTTTGTGGCCTTTTTCCGCTGGACGAACTTGGCGCCCCGGTCTACGGGCGGTTATTTTTGGGCGCGGCTGTGTCTGCGGCCTAATTTTGGCACACGGAGGCCACTTGCAAAGTCTCGCGCCATTCCGAGTCCGGCGGACGAAGTTGGGCAGCCCCACCCCCCCAGGCTATAGCCCACCCGTTTTTGTGGCCTTTTTCTACTGGACGAACTTGGCGGCCCGGCCTTCGGGCGGTTATTTTTGGGCGAGGTAGTGCCCGCGGCCTATTTTTGGCACACGGAGGCCGCTCGCAAAGTCTCGCGCCATTCCGAATCCGGCGGACGAAGTTGGCCAGCCCCACCCCCCAAGGCTATAGCCCAGCCGTTTTTGTGGCCTTTTTCCGCTGGACGAACTTGGCGCCCCGGTCTACGGGCGGTTATTTTTGGGCGCGGCTGTGTCTGCGGCCTAATTTTGGCACACGGAGGCCACTTGCAAAGTCTCGCGCCATTCCGAGTCCGGCGGACGAAGTTGGGCAGCCCCACCCCCCCATGCTATAGCCCACCCGTTTTTGTGGCCTTTTTCTGCTGGACGAACTTGGCGCCCCGGCCTACGGGCGGTTATTTTTGGGCGCGGCTGTGTCCGCGGTCTAATTTTGGCACACGGAGGCCGCTTGCAAAGTCTCGCGCCATTCCGAGTCCGGCGGACGAAGTTGGGCAGCCCCACCCCCCCAGGCTATAGCCCACCCGTTTTTGTGGCCTTTTTCCGCTGGACGAACTTGGCGCCCCGGCCTTCAGGCGGTTATTTTTGGGCGCGGCTGTGCCCGTGGCCTATTTTTGCCATACGGAGGCCGCTCGCAAAGTCTCGCGCCATTCCGAGTCCGGCGGACGAAGTTGGCCAGCCCCACCCCTCAAGGCTATAGCCCGCCCGTTTTTGTGGCCTTTTTCCGCTGGACGAACTTGGCGCCCCGGCCTTCGGGCGGTTATTTTTGTGCGCGGCTGTGGCCGTGGCCTATTTTTGGCACACGGAGGCCGCTAGTAAAGTCTCGCGCCATTCCGAGCCCGGTGGACGAAGTTGGCCAGCCCCAGCCCCCAAGGCTATTGCCCACCCGTTTTTGTGGCCTTTTTCCGATGGACGAACTTGGCGCCCCGGCCTTCAGGCGGTTATTTTTGGGCGCGGCTGTGCCCGCGGCCTATTTTTGGCACACGGAGGCCGCTCGCAAAGTCTCGCGCCATTCCGAGTCCGGCGGACGAAGTTGGCCAGCCCCACCCCCCAAGGCTATAGCCCACCCGTTTTTGTGGCCTTTTTCCGCTGGACGAACTTGGCGCCCCGGCCTTCAGGCGGTTATTTTTGGGCGCGGATGTGCCCGCGGCCTATTTTTGGCACACGGAGGCCGCTCGCAATGTCACGCGCAATTCCGAGTCCGGCGGACGAAGTTGGCCAGCCCCACCCCTCAAGGCTATAGCCCGCCCGTTTTTGTGGCCTTTTTCCGCTGGACGAACTTGGCGCCCCGGCCTTCGGGCGATTATTTTTCGGCGCGGCTGTGCCCGTGGCCTATTTTTGGCACACGGGGGCCGCTCGCAAAGTCTCGCTCCATTCCGAGTCCGGCGGACGAAGTTGGCCAGCCCCACCCCCCAATATTATAGCCCGCCCGTTTTTGTGGCGTTTTTCCGCTGGACGAACTTGGCGCCCCGGCCTTCGGGCGGTTATTTTTGGGCTCGGTTTAGGCCGCGGCCTATTTTTGGCACACGGAGGCCGCTCACAAAGTCTCGCGCCATTCCCAATCCGGTTGATGAAGTTGGCCAGCCCCACCCCCCAAGCCTATAGCCCACCCGTTTTTGTGGCCTTTTTCCGCTGGACGAACTTGGCGCCCCGGCCTTCGGGCGGTTATTTTTGGGTGCGGCTGTACCCGCGGCCTATTTTTGGCACACGGAGGCCGCTCGGAAAGTCTCGCGCCATTCCGAGTCCGGCGGACGAAGTTGGCCAGCCCCACCCCTCAAGGCTATAGCACGCCCGTTTTTGTGGCCTTTTTCCGCTGGACGAACTTGGCGCCCCGGCCTTCGGGTGGTTATTTTTGTGCGCGGCTGTGGCCGCGGCCTATTTTTGGCACACGGAGGCTGCTCGCAAAGTCTCGCACCATTCCGAGTCCGGTGGACGAAGTTGGCCTGCCCCAGCCCCCAAGGCTATAGCCCACCCGTTTTTGTGGCCTTTTTCCGATGGACGAACTTGGCGCCCCGGCCTTCCGGCGGTTATTTTTGGGCGCGGCTGTGCCCGCGGCCTATTTTTGGCACACGGAGGCCGCTCGCAAAGTCTCGCGCCATTCCGAGTCCGGCGGACGAAGTTGGCCAGCCCCACCCCTCAAGGCTATAGCCCGCCCGTTTTTGTGGCCTTTTTCCGCTGGATGAACTTGGCGCCCGGCCTTGGGCGATTATTTTTGGCGCGGCTGTGCCCGTGGCCTATTTTTACACACGGGGCCGCTCGCAAAGTCTCGCTCCATTCCGAGTCCGGCGGACGAAGTTGGCTAGCCCCACCCCCAAGGCTATAGCCCACCCGTTTTGTGGCCTTTTCCGCTGGACGAACTTGGCGCCCGGCCTTCGGGCGGTTATTTTTGGCGCGGCTGTGCCCGCCTATTTTTGCACACGGAGGCCGCTCGCAAAGTCTCGCGCCATTCCGAGTCCGGCGGACGAAGTTGGCCAGCCCCACCCCTCAAGGCTATAGCACGCCCGTTTTGTGGCCTTTTCCGCAGGACGAACTTGGCGCCCCGGCCTTCGGGCGGTTATTTTTGTGCGGCTGTGGCCGCGGCCTATTTTTGGCACACGGAGGCCGCTCGCAAAGTCTCGCGCCATTCCGATTCCGGCGGACGAAGTTGGCCAGCCCCTCCCCCGTAGTCTATAGCACTCCCGTTTTGTGGCATTTTTCCGCTGGACGAACTTGGCGCCCGGCCTTGGGCGGTTATTTTTGCGGATGTGTCCGGCCTATTTTTGGCACCCTGGAGGCCGCTCGCAATGTCTCGCGCAATTCCGAGTCCGGCGGACGAAGTTGGCCAGCGCCCCACCCCAAGGCTATAGCCCACCCGTTTTGTGGCCTTTTCCGCTGGACGAACTTGGCGACCCGCCCTAGGGCGGGTTATTTTTAGGCGCGGCTGTGCCGCGGCCTATTTTGGCACACGGAGGCCGCTCGCAAAGTCTCGCGCCATTCCGAGTCCGAGCGGACGAGTTGGCCAGCCCCACCCCCAATATTATAGCCCGCCTGTGTTTGTGGCCTTTTTCCGCTGGACGAACTTGGCGCCCGGCCTTGGTTATTTTTGGCTCGGCTGTGGCATGGCCTATTTTGGCACACGGAGGCCGCTCACAAAGTCTCGCGCCATTCCCAATCCGGTTGATGAAGTTGGCCCCACCACCCAAGGCTATAGCCCACCCGTTTTGTGGCCTTTTTCCGCTGGGCCGAACTTGGCGCCCGGCCTTCGGGCGGTTATTTTTGGCGCGGCTGTGCCGTGGCCTATTTTTGACACACGGAGCGCTCGCAAAGTCTTGCGCCATTCCAAGTCCGGCGGACGAAGTTGGGCAGCCCCACCCCGCAAGGCTATAGCACGCCCGTTTTTGTGGCCTTTTTCCGCAGGACGAACTTGGCGCCCGGCCTTGGGCGGTTATTTTTGTCGCAGGCTGTGGCGCGGCCTATTTTTGGCACACGGAGGCCGCCGCAAAGTCTCGCCATTCCGAGTCCGGTGGACGAGTTGGCCAGCCCCAGCCCCAAGGCTATAGCCCACCCGTTTTTGTGGCCTTTTTCCGATGGGCGAACTTGGCGCCCGGCCTTCAGGCGGTTATTTTGGCGCGCTGTGCCATTTTGGCGCCACGGAGGCCGCTCGCAAAGTCTTGCGCCATTCCGAGTCCGGCGGACGAAGTTGGCCAGCCCCACCCCTCAAGGCTATATCCCGCCCGTTTTTGTGGCCTTTTTCCGCTGGAAGAACTTGGCGCCCCGGCCTTCGGGCGATTATTATTAAGCGCGGCTGTGCCCGAGGCCAATTTTTGGCACACGGGACCGCTCGCAAAGTCTCGCTCCATTCCGAGTCCGCGACGAAGTTGCCCAGCCCCACCCCCAAGGCTATAGCCCACCCGTTTTTGTGGCCTTTTTCTGCTGGGCGAACTTGGCGCCCGGCCTTATTATTTTGGGCGCGGCTGTGCCCGCCTATTTTTACACCTGGAGGCCGCTTGCAAAGTCTCGCGCCATTCGAGTCCGGTGGACGAGTTAGCCAGCCCCAGCCCCAGGCTATAGCCCACCCGTTTTTGTGGCCTTTTTCCGATGGACGAACTTGGCGCCCGGCCTTCAGGCGGTTATTTTGGGTGCGGCTGTGTCCCCTATTTTGCACACGGAGGCCACTCGCAAAGTCTCGCGCCATTCGAGTCCGGCGGACGAAGTTGGCCAGCCCCACCCCAATATTATAGCCCGCCCGTTTTGTGGCCTTTTTCCGCTGGACGAACTTGGCGCCCCGGCCTTCGGGCGGTTATTTTTGGGCTCGGCTGTGGCCGCGGCCTATTTTTGGCACACGGAGGCCGCTCACAAAGTCTCGCGCCATTCCCAATCCGGTTGATGAAGTTGGCCAGCCCCACCCCCCAAGGCTATAGCCCACCCGTTTTTGTGGCCTTTTTCCGCTGGACGAACTTGGCGCCCCGGCCTTCGGGCGGATATTTTTGTGCGCGGCTGTGGCCGCGGCCTATTTTTGGCACAAGGAGGCAGCTCGCAAAGTCTCGAGCCATTGCGAGTCCGGCGGTTGGCCAGCCCCACCCCCCAAGGCTATAGCCCCCCCGTTTTTGTGGCCTTTTTCCGCTGGACGAACTTGGCGCCCCGGCCTTCGGGCGGTTATTTTTGTGCGCGGCTGTGGCCGCGGCCTATTTTTGGCACATGGAGGCCGCTCGCAAAGTCTCGCACCATTCCGAGTCCGGTGGACGAAGTTGGCCAGCCCCAGCCCCCAAGGCTATAGCCCACCCGTTTTTGTGGCCTTTTTCCGATGGACGAACTTGGCGCCCCGGCCTTCAGGCGGTTATTTTTGGGCGCGGCTGTGTCCGCGGCCTATTTTTGTGCACACGGAGGCCGCTCGCAAAGTCTCGCGCCATTCCGAGTCCGGCGGACGAAGTTGGCCAGCCCCACCCCTCAAGGCTATAGCCCGCCCGTTTTTGTGGCCTTTTTCCGCTGGATGAACTTGGCGCCCCGGCCTTCGGGCGATTATTTTTGGGCGCGGCTGTGCCCGTGGCCTATTTTTGGCACACGGGGGCCGCTCGTAAAGTCTCGCTCCATTCCGAGTCCGGCGGACGAAGTTGGCCAGCCCCACCCCCCAAGGCTATAGCCCACCCGTTTTTGTGGCCTTTTTCCGCTGGACGAACTTGGCGCCCCGGCCTTCGGGCGGTTATTTTTGGGCGCGGCTGTGCCCGCGGCCTATTTTTGGCACACGGAGGCCGCTCGCAAAGTCTCGCGCCATTCCGAGTCCGGTGGACGAAGTTGGCCAGCCCCACCCCCCAAGGCTATAGCCCACCCGTTTTTGTGGCCTTTTTCCGCTGGACGATCTTGGCGCTCCGGCCTTCCGTCTATTATTTTTGGGCGCGGCTGTGCCCACAGCCTATTTTTGGCACACGGAAGCCCCTCGCAAAGTGTCGCGCCATTCCGAGTCCGGCGGACGAAGTTGGCCAGCCCCACCCCCCAAGGCTATGGCCTAGCCGTTTTTGTGGCCATTTTCCGCTGGACGAACTTGGCGCCTCGGCCTTCGGGTGATTATTTTTGGGCGCGGCTGTGCCCGCAGCCTATTTTTGGTGCACGGAGGCCCCTTGCAAAGTCTCGTACCATTCCGAGTTCGGCGGACGAAGTTGGCCCGCCCCACTGATATTATAGCCCGCCCGTTTTGTGGCCTTTATCCGCTGGGAACTTGGCGCCCGGCCTTGGGCGGTTATTTTAGGCTCGGCTGTGGCCGCGCCTATTTTTTGCACACGGAGGCCGCTCACAAAGTCTCGCACCATTCCCAATCCGGTTGACGAAGTTGGCCCGCCCCATCCCGAAGGCTGTAGCCCACCCGTTTTTGTGGCCTTTTTCCGCTGGACGGTCTTGGCGCCCCGGCCTTCAGGCAGTTATTTTGGCGCGGCTGTGCCCGCGGCCTATTTTGGCACACACGGAGACCGCTCGCAAAGTCTCGCGCCATTCCGAGTCCGGCGGACGGGTTGGCCAGCCCCACCCTCAAGGCTATAGCCCGCCGTTTTGTGGCCTTTTCCGCTGGACGAACTTGGCGCCCGGCCTTCGGGCGATTATTTTTGGCGCGGCTGTGCCGCGGCCTATTTTTGTCTCACGGAGGACGCCGCAAAGTCTCGTCCCATTCCGAGTCCGGCGGACGCTGGCCAGCCCCTCCCCCAAGGGTATAGCCCACCCATTGTTTGGGCAATTTTGCGGCGGACGAACCTGGGGCCAGGGAACTTGGGCTTATTTTGGCTGGCTGTGCCGCGGCCTATTTTGTCACACGGAGCGCTGCAAAGTCTCGTCCCATTCCGAGTCCGCGGACGAGTTGGCCAGCCCCTCCCCCAAGGCTATAGCCCACCCATTTTTGGGCATTTTTGGACGAACTTGGGGACGGGAGCTTCGGGGCTTATTTTTGTCGCGCTGTGCCATGCGGCTTATTTTTGGTAAACGGAGGCGCTGCAAAGTCTCGCCCCCTTCCGAGTCCGCGGACGAAGTTGGCCAGCCCTCCCCCAAGGCTATAGCCCACCCGTTTTTGGGAATTTTTGCGTGGAAGAACTTGGGGACGGGACCTTTGGGGGCTTATTTTTGGTCGTGGTTGTGACGCGCCTAACACACACGGAGCGCTCACAAAGTCTCGCCCCATTCCGAGTCCGAGCGGACAAAGTTGGCCAGCCCCTCCCCCAAGGCTATAGCCCACCCCGTTTTGGGCATTTTTTGCGGCGGACGAACTTGGGGGAGGACCTTCGGGGTTTATTTTTGACGCGGCTGTACCCGCTGGCCTATTTTTGGCACACGGAGAGTGCTCGCAAAGTCTCGCCCATTCCGAGTCCGGCGGACGAAGTTGGCCAGCCCCTCCCCCCAAGGCTATAGCCCTCCGTTTTTGGGCATTTTGCGGACGAACTTGGGGACGGGACCTTCGGGGACTTATTTATGGGCTGGGCTGTGGACGAGGCCTATATATGGCACAGGGAGGCCGATCGCAAAGTCTCGCCCCATTCCTAGTCCGGCGGACGAAGTGGGCCAGCCCCTCCTGCCAAGGCTATAGCCCACCTGTTTTTTGGGCATTTTGCGGGGACGAACTTGGGACGGGACCTTCGGGGGCTTATTTTGGGCGCGGCTGTGCCTGCAGCGCATTTTGGCACATGGACAGCGTTCGCAAAGTCTCAAGCGCCATTCCGAGTCCGAGCGGACGAAGTTGGCCAGCCCCACCCCCAAGGCTATAGCCCACCCATTTTGTGGCCTTTCCGCTGGGCAACTTGGCGCCCGGCCTTGGGCGCTTATTTTTAAGCGCGGCTGTACCCTATTTTTGGCACACGGAGGGTGCTCGCAAAGTCTCGCCCCATTCCGAGTCCGGCGGACGAAGTTGGCCAGCCCCTCCCCCCAAGGCTATAGCCCACCCGTTTTTTGGGCATTTTTGCGGCGGACGAACTTGGGGACGGGACCTTCGGGGGCTTATGTTTGGGCGCGGCTGTACCCGCGGCCTATTTTTGGCACACGAAGCCGCTCACAAAGTCTCGCGCCATTCCGAGTCCGGCGGACGAAGTTGGCCAACCCCTCCCCCCAAGGGTATAGCCCACCCGTTTTTTGGGCATTTTTGCGGCGGACGAACTTGGGGACTGGACCTTCGGGGGCTTATTTTTGGCCACGGCTGTGTCCACGGCCTAATTTTGGCACACAAAGGGCGCTCGCAAAGTCTCGCCCCATTCTGAGTCCGGCGGACGAAGTTGGCCAGCCCCTCCCCCCAAGGCTATAGCCCACCCGTTTTTTGGGCATTTTTGCGGCGGGCGAACTTGGGGACGGGACCTTCGGGGGCTTATTTTTGGGCGCGCTGTGCCCGCAGCCTATTTGGCACACAAACGGCGCTCGCAAAGTCTCGCGCCATTCTGAGTCCGGCGGACGAAGTTGGCCAGCCCCTCCCCCCAAGGCTATAGCCCTCCCGTTTTTTGGGCATTTTTGCGGCGGACGAACTTGGGGACGGGACCTTCGGGGGCTTATTTTTGGGCGCGGCTGTGTCCGCGGCCTATTTTTGGCACACGGAGGGCGCTCGCAAAGTCTCGCCCCATTCCGAGTCCGGCGGACGAAGTAGGCCAGCCCCTCCCCCCAAGGCTATAGCCCACCCTTTTTTTGGGCATTTTTGCGGCGGACGAACTTGGGGACGGGACCTTCGGGGGCTTATTTTTGGGTGTGGCTGTGACCGCGGCCTATTTGTGGCACGCGGACGGTGCTCGCAAAGTTTCGCCCCATTCGGACTCCGGCGGACGAAGTTGGCCAGCCCCTCCCCCCAAGGCTATAGCCTACCCGTTTTTTGGGCATTTTTACGGCGGACGACCTAGGGGACGGGACCTTCGGGGGCTTATTTTTGGCGCAGTCCGCGCCCTGGCCCCAGCACACGGAGGGCGCTCGCAATGTCTCACCCCATTCCCAGTCCGGCGGACGATGTTGGCCAGCCCCTCCCCCCAAGGCTATGGCCCACCCGTTTTTTGGGCATTTTTGCGGCGGACGAACTTGGGGACGGGACCTTCGGGGGCTTATTTTTGGGCGCGGCTTAGCCCGTGGCCTATTTTTGGCACACGGAGGGCGCTTGCAAAGTCTCGCCCCATTCCGAGTCCGGCGGAAGAAGTTGGCCAGCCCCTCCCCCCAAGGCTATAGCCCACCCGTTTTTTGGGTATTTTTGCAGCGGACGAACTTGGGGACGGGACCTTCGGAGTGTTATTTTTGGCCGCGGCTGTGTCCACGGCCTATTTTTGGCACACGGAGGGCGCTCGTAAAGTCTCGGCCCATTCCGAGTCCGGCGGACGAGTAGGCCAGCCCTCCCCCAAGGCTATAGCCCACCCTTTTTTTGGGCATTTTTGCGGCGGACGAACTTGGGGACGGGACCTTCGGGGGCTTATTTTTGGGCGCGGCTGTGCCCGTGGCCTATTTTTAGCACACAGAGGGTGCTCGCAAAGTCTCACCCCATTCCAGTCCGGCGGAATAAGTTGGCCAGCCCTCCCCCAAGGCTATAGCCCACCCGTTTTAGGCACTTTTGCGGACGAACTTGGGGGAGGACCTTCGGGGCTTATTTTTGGGCGTGGCTGAGCCCGCGGCCTATTTTTGCACACACGGAGGGTGCTAGCAAATCTCGCCCCATTCCAAGTCCGGTGGGTGAAGTTGGCCAGCCCTCCCCCAAGGCTATAGCCCACCCTTTTTTGGGCATTTTGCGGCGGACGAACTTGGGGACGGGACCTTTGGGGGCTTATTTTTGGGCGCGCTGTGCCGCGGCCTATTTTGGCACACGGAGGGTGCTAGCAAAGTCTCACCCCATTCCGAGTCCGGCGGACGAGTGGGCCAACCCCTTCCCCCAAGGCTATAGCCCACCCGTTTTTAGGCATTTTGCGGCGGACGAACTTGGGGCGGGACCTTCGGGCGCTTTTTTTTGGCGCGGCTGTGTCCGCGGCCTGGCACGGGGAGGGTGCTGCAAAGTCTCACCCCATTCGGACTCCGGCGAAGTCGGCCAGCCCCTCCCAAGGCTATAGCCCACCCGTTTTTAGGCATTTTGCGGCGGACGAACTTGGGGCCAGGACCTTCGGGGCTTATTTTTGCAGCGGCTGTGTCCACGGCCTATTTTGCACACGGAGGCGCTGCAAAGTCTCGCCCCATTCCGAGTCCGGCGGACGAAGTAGGCCAGCCCCTCCCCCCAAGGCTATAGCCCACCCTTTTTTTGGGCATTTTTGCGGCGGACGAACTTGGGGACGGGACCTTCGGGGACTTTTTTTTGGGCGCGGCTGTGCCTGCGGCCTATTTTTGGCACGCGGAGGGTGCTCGAAAAGTCTCGCCCCATTCGGACTCCGGCGGACGAAGTTGGCCAGCCCCTCCCCCCAAGGCTATAGCCCACCCTTTTTTTGGGCATTTTTACGGCTGACGAACTTGGGGACGGGACCTTCAGGGGCTTATTTTTTTGTGCGGCTTAGCCCGCGGCCTATTTTTGGCACACGGAGGGTGCTCGCAAAGTCTTGACCCATTCGCACTCCGGCGGACGAAGTTGGCCAGCCCCTCCCCCCAAGGCTATAGCCCACCCGTTTTTTGGGCATTTTTGCGTCGGACGAACTTGGGGACGGGACCTTCGGGGGCTTATTTTTGGCCGCGGCTGTGTCCGCGGCCTATTTTTGGCACACGGAGGGCGCTCGCAAAGTCTCGCCCCATTCCGAGTCCGGCAGACGAAGTAGGCCAGCCCCTCCCCCCAAGGCTATAGCCCACCCTTTTTTTGGGCATTTTTGCGGCGGACGAACTTGGGGACGGGACCTTCGGGGGCTTATTTTTGGGTGCGGCTGTGCCCGCGGCCTATTTTTACACATGGAGGGTGCTCGCAAAGTCTCGCCCCAATCCGAGTCCGGCGCAATAAGTTGGCCAGCCCCTCCCCCCAAGGCTATAGCCCACCCATTTTTTGGGCACTTTTGCGGCGGACGAACATGGGGATGGGACCTTCGGGGGCTTATTTTGGGTGCGGCTGTGCCAGCGCCTACCAGCACAGGGAGGGTGCTAGCAAAGTCTCGCCCCATTCCGAGTCCGGCGGACGAAGTTGGCCAGCTCCTCCCCCCAAGGCTATAGCCCACCCTTTTTAGGGCATTTTGCGGCGGACGAACTCGGGGCGGGACCTTCGGGGCTTATTTTTGGGCGCGGCTGTGCCCGCGGCCTATTTTGGAACACGGAGGTCGCTCCCAGAGTCTAACCCCATTCCCAGTCCGGCTGTGACGAAAGTTGGCCAGCCCTCCCCCAAGGCTATAGCCCACCCTTTTTGGGCATTTTACGGCGGATGAACTTGGGGATGGGACCTTGGGGGGCTTATTTTTGGCGCAGCTTAGGCGCGGCCTATTTTGGCACACGGAGGCTGCTCGCAAAGTCTCGTCCCATTCCAGAGTCCGGCGAGACGAGTTGGCCAGCCCCTCCCCCCAAGGCTATAGCCCACCCGTTTTTTGGGCATTTTGCGGCGGACGAACTTGGGGACGGGACCGTCGGGGGCTTATTTTTGGGAGTGACTGTGCCCGCAGCCTATTGTTTGCACACGGAGGGCGCTCGCAAAGTCTCGCCCCATTCCGAGTCCGGCGGATGAAGTTGGCCAGCCCCTCCCCCCAAGGCCATAGCCCACCCGTTTTTTGGGCATTTTTTGCGGACGAACTTGGGGGCGGGACCGTGAGGGCTTATTTTTGGAGTGCGGTTGTGCCCGCCTATTTTGGCACAAGGAGGCCGCTCGCCCCGAAGGTCCGTCCCAAGTTCGTCCGCGCCCAAAAAATGGGTGAGCTATACCTGGGGGAGGGCACTTCCGCCGGACTCGGAATGGGGCGAGACTTTGCGGCGCCATCCGTGTGCTAAAAGCCGCGCCAAATAATAAGCCCCTCACCCCAAGCCTATAGCCCACCCGTTTTTAGGCATTTTGCGCGGACGAACTTGGGGCGGGGCCAACCGTCCGCGGACTCGGAATGGGCGAGACTTTGCGACCGCCCTCCGTGTGCCAAAAATAGGCCTTGAGCACAGCCGCGCCCAAAAGAAGCCCCGAAGGTCCCGTCCCCAAGTTCGCCGCAAAAATGCCCAAAAAACGGGTGGGCTATAGCCTTGGGGGGAGGGGCTGGCCAACATCGTCCGCCGGACTCGGAATGGGGCGAGACTTTGCGAGCACCCTCCGTGTGCCAATAATAGGCAGCGGGAACAGCCATGCCCAAAAATAAGCCCCCGAAGGTCCCATCCCCAAGTTCGTCCGCCGCAAAAATGCCCAAAAAACGGGTGGGCTATAGCCTTGGGGGGAGGGGCTGGCCCACTTCGTCCGCCGGACTCGGAATGGGGTGAGACTTTGTGAGTGCCCTCCGTGTGCCAAAAATAGGCCGCAGCCACAGCCGCGCCCAAAAATAAGCCCCTGAAGGTTCCGTCCCCAAGTTCGTCTGCCGCAAAAATGGCCAAAAAACGGGTGGGCTATAGCCTTGGGGGGAGGTGCTGGCCAACTTCGTCCGCCGGACTCGAAATGGGGCGAGACTTTGCGAGCGCCCTCCGTGTGCAAAAAATAGTCCGCGGGCACAGCCTCGCCCAAAAATAAGCTTCCGAAGGGCCTGTCCCCAAGTTCGTCCGCCGCAAAAATGCCCAAAAAATGGGTGGGCTATAGCCTCGGGAGGGCTGGCCACTTCCGCCGGACTGGGAATGGGCGAGACTGCGGCGCCCTCCGTGTGCCAAAAATAGGCCGTGGGCACAGCTGCGCCCAAAAATAAGCCCCCGAAGGTCCCATCCCCAAGTTCGTCCGCCGCAAAAATGCTCAAAAAACGGGTGGGCTATAGCCTTGGGGGGAGGGGCTGGCCAACTTCGTCCGCCGGACTCGGAATGGGACGAGACTTTGCGAGCGTCCTCAGTGTGCCAAAAATAGGCTACGGGCACAGCCACGCCAAAAAATAAGCCCCCGAAGGTCCCGTCCTCAAGTTCGTCCGCCGCAAAAATGCCCAAAAAACGGGTGGGCTATAGCCTTGGGGGGAGGGGCTGGCCAACTTCGTCCGCCGGACTCGGAATGGGACGAGACTTTTAGAGCGACCTCCGTGTGCCAATAGGCGCGGGCACATCCGCACCCAAAATAAGCCCCGAAGGTCCCGTCCTCAAGTTCGTCCGCCGCAAAAATGCCCAAAAAACGGGTGGGCTATATCCTTGGGGGGAGGGGCTGTCCCACTTCGTCCGCCGGACTCGGAATGGGACGAGACTTTACGAGCGCCCTCCGTGAGCCAAAAATAGGCTGCGGGCACAGCAGCGCCCAAAAATAAGCCCCCGAATGTCCCGTCCCCAAGTTCGTCCGCCGCAAAAAATGCCCAAAAAACGGGGGGGCTATAGCCTGGGAGGGAGCTTCGTCCACGGACTCGGAATGGGGCGAGACTTTGCCGTCCTCCGTGTGCCAAAAATAGGCCGCGGGCACAGCCGCGCCCAAAAATAAGCCCCCCAAGGTCCCATCCCCAAGTTCGTCCGCCGCAAAAATGCCCAAAAAACGGGTGGGCTATAGCCTTGGGGTGAGTGGCTGGCCAACTTCGTCCGCCGGACTCGGAATGGGGCGAGACTTTGCGAGTACCCTCCGTGTGCGAAAAATAGGCCGCGGGCACAGCCGCGCCAAAAAATAATCCCCAGAAGGTCAAGTACCCAAGTTCGTCCGCCGCAAAAATGCCCAGCGGGTGGGCTATAGCCTTGGGGAGGGGCTGGGCAACTTCGTCCGCGGACTAGGAATGGGACGAGACTTTGCGAGCCCTCCATGTGCCAAAATAGGCCGCAGGCACAGCTGCACCAAAATAAGCCCCTGAAGGTCCCGTCCCCACGTTCGTCCGCCGCAAAAATGCCCAAAAAACGGGTGGGCTATATCCTTGGGGGGAGGGGCTGTCCAACTTCGTCCGCCGGACTCGGAATGGGACGAGACTTTACGAGCGCCCTCCGTGAGCCAAAAATAGGCAGGCACAGCAGCGCCCAAAAATAAGCGCCAGAATGTCCCATCCCCAAGTTCGTCCGCCGCAAAAATGCCCAAAAGCGGGTGGGCTATAGCCTTGGGGGAGGGCTGGCCAGCTTCGTCCGCCGGACTCGGAATGGGGCGAGACTTGCGAGCACCTCCGTGTGCCAAAAATAGGCCATGGGCACTGCCGCACTTAAATAAGCCCCGAAGGTCCCGTCCCTAGTTCGTCGCTGCAAAATGCCCAAAAGCGGGTGGGCTATAGCCTTGGAGGAGGGCTGGCCAACTTCGTCCGCCGGACTCGGAATGGGGCGAGACATTGCGAGCACCCTCCATGTGCCAAAAATAGGCCGCGGGTACAGCCGCGCCAAAAAATAAGCCCCCGAAGAGCCCGTCCCCAGTTCGTCCGCCGCAAAAATTCCCAAAAAACAAGAGGCATATATCCTTTGCGGGAGGTGCTGGCCAACTTCGGCCGCCGGACTTGGAATGGGACGAGACTTTACGAGCGCCCTCCATGAGCCAAAAATAGGCCGCGGGCACAGCCACGCCCAAAAATAAGCCCCCGAATGTCCCTTCCCCAAGTTCGTCCGCCGCAAAAATGTCCAAAAAACGGGTGGGCTATAGCCTTGGGCGGAGGGGCTGGCCGACTTCGTCCGCCGGACTCGGAATGGGGCGAGACTTTACGAGCGCCCTCCGTGTGCCAAAAATAGGCAGGGGTAGCTGTGCCCAAAAATAAGCCCCCGAATGTCCCTTCCCCAAGTTCGTCCGCCGCAAAAATGCCAAAAAAACGGGTGGGCTATAGCCTTGGGGGGAGGGGCTGGCCAACTTCGTCCGCCGGACTCGGAATGTGGCGAGACTTTGCGAGCACCCTCCATGTGCTAAAAATAGGCCGCGGTCACTGCCGCGCCCAAAAATAAGTCCCCGAAGGTTCCGTCCCAAAGTTCGTCCACTGCAAAAATGCCCAAAAAACGGGTGGGCTATAGCCTTGGGCGAGGGGTTGGCCAACACTCGCTCGCCCAACTCGGAATGGGGCGAGACTTTACGAGCGCCCTCAGTGTGCCAAAAATAGGCCACGGTCACTGCCGCGCCCTTAAATAAGCCCCCAAAGGTCCCGTCCCTAAGTTCGTCCGCTTAAAAAATGCCCAAAAAACGGGTGGGCTATAGCCTTGGAGGGAGGGGCTGGCCAACTTCGTCCGCCGGACTCGGAATGGGGCGAGACTTTGCGAGCGCCCTCCGTGTGCCCAAAATAGGCCGCGGGGACAGCCGCGCCCAAAAATAATCCCCCGAAGGTCCTGTCCCCAAGTTCGTCCGCCGCAAAAATGCCCAAAAAACGGGTGGGCTATAGCCTTGGGGGGAGGGGCCGGCCCACTTTGTCCGCCGGACTCGGAATGGGACGATACTATGCGAGCACCCTCCGTGAGCTAAAAATAGGCCGCGGGCACAGCCGCGCCCAAAAATAAGCCCCCAAAGGTCCCATCCCCAAGTTCGTCCGCCGCAAAAATGCCCAAAAAACGGGTGGGCTATAGCCTTGGGGTGAGTGGCTGGCCAACTTCGTCCGCCGGACTCGGAATGGGGCGAGACTTTGCGAGTACCCTCCGTGTGCCAAAAATAGGCCGCGGGCACAGCCGCGCCCAAAAATAAGCCCCCGAAGGTCCCGTCCCCAAGTTCGTCCGCCGCAAAAATGCCCAAAAAACGGGTGGGCTATAGCCTTGGGGGGAGGGGCTGGGCAACTTCGTCCGCCGGACTAGGAATGGGACGAGACTTTGCGAGCGCCCTCCATGTGCCAAAAATAGGCCGCAGGCACAGCTGCACCCAAAAATAAGCCCCCGAAGGTCCCGTCCCCAAGTTCGTCGGCCGCAAAAATGCCCAAAAAACGGGTGGGCTATATCCTTGGGGGGAGGGGCTGTCCAACTTCGTCCGCCGGACTCGGAATGGGACGAGACTTTACGAGCGCCCTCCGTGAGCCAAAAATAGGCCGCGGGCACAGCAGCGCCCAAAAATAAGCGCCCGAATGTCCCATCCCCAAGTTCGTCCGCCGCAAAAAATGCCCAAAAAACGGGTGGGCTATAGCCTTGGGGGGAGGGGCTGGCCAGCTTCGTCCGCCGGACTCGGAATGGGGCGAGACTTTGCGAGCACCCTCCGTGTGCCAAAAATAGGCCGCGGGCACTGCCGCGCACTTAAATAAGCCCCCGAAGGTCCCGTCCCTAAGTTCGTCCGCTGCAAAAATGCCCAAAAAACGGGTGGGCTATAGCCTTGGAGGGAGGGGCTGGCCAACTTCGTCCGCCGGACTCGGAATGGGGCGAGACATTGCGAGCACCCTCCATGTGCCAAAAATAGGCCGCGGGTACAGCCGCGCCAAAAAATAAGCCCCCGAAGAGCCCGTCCCCAGTTCGACCGCCGCAAAATTCCCAACGTGTGGGCTATAGCCTTGGCGGGAGGTGCTGGCCAACTTCGGCCGCCGGACTTGGAATGGGACGAGACTTTACGAGCGCCCTCCATGAGCCAAAAATAGGCCGCGGGCACAGCCACGCCCAAAAATAAGCCCCCGAATGTCCCTTCCCCAAGTTCGTCCGCCGCAAAAATGTCCAAAAAACGGGTGGGCTATAGCCTTGGGCGGAGGGGCTGGCCGACTTCGTCCGCCGGACTCGGAATGGGGCGAGACTTTACGAGCGCCCTCCGTGTGCCAAAAATAGGCCGCGGGGGTAGCCGTGCCCAAAAATAAGCCCCCGAAGGTCCCGTCCCCAAGTTCGTCCGCCGCAAAAATGCCAAAAAAACGGGTGGGCTATAGCCTTGGGGGGAGGGGCTGGCCAACTTCGTCCGCCGGACTCGGAATGTGGCGAGACTTTGCGAGCACCCTCCATGTGCTAAAAATAGGCCGCGGTCACTGCCGCGCCCAAAAATAAGTCCCCGAAGGTTCCGTCCCAAAGTTCGTCCACTGCAAAAATGCCCAAAAAACGGGTGGGCTATAGCCTTGGGCGAGGGGTTGGCCAACACTCGCTCGCCCAACTCGGAATGGGGCGAGACTTTACGAGCGCCCTCAGTGTGCCAAAAATAGGCCACGGTCACTGCCGCGCCCTTAAATAAGCCCCCAAAGGTCCCGTCCCTAAGTTCGTCCGCTTAAAAAATGCCCAAAAAACGGGTGGGCTATAGCCTTGGAGGGAGGGGCTGGCCAACTTCGTCCGCCGGACTCGGAATGGGGCGAGACTGCGGCGCCCTCCGTGTGCCCAAAATAGGCGCGGGACAGCCGCGCCCAAAAATAATCCCGAAGGTCCTGTCCCCAAGTTCGTCCGCCGCAAAAATGCCCAAAAAACGGGTGGGCTATAGCCTTGGGGGGAGGGGCCGGCCCACTTTGTCCGCCGGACTCGGAATGGGACGATACTATGCGAGCACCCTCCGTGAGCTAAAAATAGGCCGTGGGCACAGCCGCGCCCAAAAATAAGCCCCCGAAGGTCCCGTCCCCAAGTTCGTCCGCCGCATAAATGCCCAAAAAACGGGCGGGCTATAGCCTTGGGGGGAGGGGCTGGCCAACTTCGTCCGCCGGACTCGGAATGGGACGAGACTTCGCGAGCGGCCTCCGTATGCCAAAAATAGGCCGCGGGCACAGCCGCGCCCAAAAATAAGTCCCCGAAGGTCCCGTCCCCAAGTTCGTCCGCCGCAAAATTGCCCAAAAAACGGGTGGGCTATAGCCTTGGGGGGAGGGGCTGGCCAACTTCGTCCGCCGGACTCGGAATGGGTCGAGACTTTGCGAACAGCCTCCGGGTGCTAAAAATAGGCCGTGGGCACAGCCGCGCTAAAAAATAAGCCCCCGAAAGTCCCGTCCCCAAGTTCGTCCGCCGCAAAAATGCCTAAAAAACGGGTGGGCTAATTCGTCCGCCGGACTCGGAATGGGGCGAGACTTTGCGAGCACCCTCCGTGTGCAAAAAATAGGCCGCGGGCACAGCACCACCCAAAAATAAGCCCCCGAAGGTCCCGTCCCCAAGTTCGTCCGCTGCAAAAATGCCCAAAAAACGGGTGGGCTATAGCCTTGGGGGGAGGAGCTGGCCAACTTCGTCCGCCGGACTCGGAATGAGGCGAGACTTTGCGAGCAGCCTCCGTGTGCCAAAAATAGGCCGCGGGTACAGCCGCGCCCAAAAATAAGTCCCCGAAGGTTCCGTCCCCAAGTTCGTCCGCCGCAAAAATGCCCAAAAAACGGGTGGGCTATAGCCTTGGGGGGAGGGGCTGGCCAACTTCGTCCGCCGGACTCGGAATGGGGCGAGACTTTATGAGCGCCCTCCTTGTGCCAAAAATAGGCAGTGGAGACAGCAGCGCCCAAAAATAAGCCCCCGAAGGGCCCGTCCCCAAGTTCGGCCGCCGCAAAAATGCCCAAAAAACGGGTGGGCTATAGCCTTGGGGGGAGGGGCTGGCCAACTTCGTCCGCCGGACTCGGAATGGGGCGAGACTTTGCGAGAGGACTCCGTGTGCCAAAAATATGCCGTGGGCACAGCCGCGCCCAAAAATAAGCCCCGGAAGGTCCCGTCCCCAAGTTCGTCCGCCTCAAAAATGCCCAAAAAACGGGTGGGCTATAGCCTTGGGGGGAGGGGCTGGCCAACTTCGTCCGCCGGACTCGGAATGGGGCGAGACTTTGCGAGAGCCCTCCCTGTGCCAAAAATAGGCCGCGGGCACAGCCGTGCCCAAAAACAATCCCCCGAAGGTCCTGTCCCCAAGTTCATCTGCCGCAAAAATGACCAAAAAACGGGTGGGCTATAGCCTTGGGGGGACGGGCTAGCCAACTTCGTCCGCCGGACTCGGAAAGGGGCGAGACTTTGCGAGCGGCCTCCGTGTGCCAAAAATAGGCAGTGGGAACAACCGCGCCCAAAAATAAGCCCCCGAAGGTCCCGTCCCCAAGTTCATCCGCCGCAAAAATGCCCAAAAAACGGGTGGGCTATAGCCTTGGGGGGAGGGGCTGGCCAACTTCGTCCGCCGGACTCGGAATGGACGAGACTTTGCGAGCGGCCTCCGTGTGCCAAAAATAGGCCGCGGGCACAGCCCCGCCCAAAAATAAGCCCCCGAAGGTCCCGTCCCCAAGTTCGTCCGCCGCAAAAATGCCAAAAAAACGGGTGGGCTATAGCCTTGGGGGGAGTGGCTGGCCCACTTCGTCCGCCGGACTCGGAATGGGGCGAGACTTTCCAAGCACCCTCCATGTGCCAAAAATAGACCGCGTGCACAGCCGCGCCCCCGAAGGTCCCATCCCCAAGTTCGTCCGCCTCAAAATTGCCCAAAAAACGGGTGGGATTTGGCCTTGGGGGGAGGGGCTGGCCAACTTCGTCCGCCGGACTCGGAATGGGGCGAGACTTTCCGAGCGCCCTCCGTGTACCAAAAATAGGCTGTGGGATCAGCCGCACCAAAAAATAAGCCCCGAAGGTCCGTCCCCCAACCGTCCACGCCAAAAATGCCCAAAAAGCGGGTGGGCTATAGCCTTGGGGAGGGCTGGCCAGCCGTCCGCCGGGCTCGGAATGGCGAGACTTTGCAGCGCCCTCCGTGTGCCAAAAATAGGCGCGGCACAGCCGCGCCAAAAATAAGCCCCAAAGTCCCGTCCCCAAGTTCGTCCGCCGCAAAATGCCTAAAAGCGGGTGGAGCTAATTCCACCGGACGCGGAATGGGGCGAGACTTTGCGAGCCCCCTCCGTGTGCCAAAAATAGGCCATGGGCACAGCAGAACCCAAAAATAAGACCCCGAAGGTCCCGTCCCCAAGTTCGTCCGCTTCAAAAATGCCCAAAAGCGGGTGGGCTATAGCCTTGGGGGGAGGGGCTGGCCAACTTCGTCCGCCGGACTCGGAATGGGGCGAGACTTTGCGAGCGGCCTCCGTGTGCCAAAAATAGCCCGCGGGCACAGCCGCGCCCAAAAATAAGTCCCCGAATGTCCCGTCCCCAAGTTCGTCCACGCCAAAAATGCCCAAAAAACGGGTGGGCTATAGCCTTTGTGGGTGGGGCTGTCGAGGCTCGTCCGCTGGATTCGGAATGGGGCGAGACTTTGCGAGCGCCCTCTGTGTGCCAAAAATAGGCCGCGGGCACAGCCGCGCCCAAAAATAAGCCCCCGAAAGTCCCGTCCCCAAGTTCGTCCGCCGCAAAAATGCCTAAAAAACGGGTGGGCTAATTCGTCCGCCGGACTCGGAATGGGGCGAGACTTTGCGAGCACCCTCCGTGTGCCAAAAATAGGCCACGGGCACAGCAGCACCCAAAAATAAGCCCCCGAAGGTCCCGTTCCCAAGTTCGTCCGCTGCAAAAATGCCCAAAAAACGGGTGGGCTATAGCCTTGGGGGGAGGGGCTGGCCAACTTCGTCCGCCGGACTCGGAATGGGGCGAGACTTTGCGAGCGGCCTCCGTGTGCCAAAAATAGGCCGCGGGCACAGCCGCGCCCAAAAATAAGTCCCCGAAGGTCCCGTCCCCAAGTTCGTCCGCCGCAAAAATGCCCAAAAAACGGGTGGGCTATAGCCTTGGGGTGAGGGGCTGGCCAACTTCGTCCGCCGGACTCGGAATGGGGCGAGACTTTGCGAGCACCCTCCGTGTGCCAAAAATAGGCCGCGGGCACAGCAGCACCCAAAAATAAGCCCCCGAAGGTCCCGTCCCCAAGTTCGTCCGCTGCAAAAATGCCCAAAAAACGGGTGGGCTATATCCTTGGGGGGAGGGGCTGGCCAACTTCGTCCGCCGGACTCGGAATGGGCCGAGACTTTGCGAGCATCCTCCGTGTGCCAAAAATAGGCCGCGGGCACAGCCGCGCCCAAAAATAAGCCCCCAAAGGTCCCGTCCCCAAGTTCGTCCGCCGCAAAAATGCCCAAAAAACGGGTGGGCTATAGCCTTGGGGGGAGGGGCTGGCCAACTTCGTCCGCCGGGTTTGGAATGGGGTGAGACTTTGCGAGCGCCCTGCGTGTGCCAAAAATAGGCCGCGGGCATAGCCGCGCCCAAAAATAAGCTCCCGAAGGGCCAGTCCACAAGTTCGTCCGCCGCAAAAATGTCCAAAAACCGGGTGGGCTATAGCCTTGGGGGGAGGGGCTGGCCAACTTCGTCCGCCGGACTCGGAATGGGGCGAGACTTTGCGAGCGCCCTCCGTGTGTCAAAAATAGGCCGCGGGCACAGCCGCACTCAAAAATAAGCCCCCGAAGGTCCCATCCCCAAGTTCGTCCGCCGCAAAAATGCCCAAAAAACGGGTGGGCCATAGCCTTGGGGGGAGGGGCTGGCCAACTTCGTCCGTCGGAATCGGAATGGGGCGAGACTTTGCGAGCGCCCTCCGTGTGCCACAAATAGGCCGCAGGCAAAGCCGCGCCCAAAAATAAGCCCCCGAAGGTCCCGTCCACAAGTTCGTCCGCCGCAAAAATGCCCAAAAAACGGGTGGGCCATAGCCTTGGGGGGAGTGGCTGGCCAACTTCGTCCCCCGGACTCGGAATGGGGCGAGACTTGCAGCGCCATCCGTGTGCCAAAAATAGGACACGGGCACAGCCGCGCCCAAAAATAAGCCCCCGAAGGACACGTCCCCAAGTTCGTCCGCCGCAAAAATGCCCAAAAAACGGGTGGGCTATAGACTTGGGGGGAGGGGCTGACACACTTCGTCCGCCGGACTCGGAATGGGGCGAGACTTTGCAAGCGCCCTCCGTGTGCCAAAAATAGGCCGTGGGCACAGCCGCGCCCAAAAATAAGCCCCCGAAGGTCCCGTCCCCAACTTCGTCCCCCGCAAAAATGCCCAAAAAACGGGTGGGCTATAGCCTTGGGGGGAGGGGCTGGCCAAGTTCGTCCGCCGGACTCGGAATGGGGCGAGACTTTGCGAGCGCCCTCCGTGTGCAAAAAATAGGCCACGGGCACAGCCGTGCCCAAAAATAAGACCCCGAAGGTCCCGTCCCCAAGTTCGTCCGCCGCAAAAATGCCCAAAAAACGGGTGGGCTATAGCCTTGGGGGGAGGGGCTGGCCCACTTCGTCCGCCGGACTCGGAATGGGGCGAGACATTGCGAGCACACTGCGTGTGCCAAAACTAGGCCGCGGACACAGCCGCGCCCAAAAATAAGCTCCCGAAGATCCGGTCCCCAAGTTCGTCCGCCGTAAAAATGCCCAAAAAACGGGTGGGCTATAGCCTTGGGGGGAGGGGCTGGCCAACTTCGTCCGCCGGACTCGGAATGGGGCAAGACTTTGCGAGCGCCCTCCGTGTGCCAAAAATAGGCCGTGGGCAGAGCCGCGTCACAAAATAAGCCCACGAAGGTCCCGTCCCCAAGTTCGTCCGCCGCAAAAATGCCCAAAAAACGGGTGGGCTATGGCCTTGGGGGGAGGGGCTGGCCAACTTCGTCCGCCGGACTCGGAATGGGGCGAGACTTTGTGAGCGCCCTCCGTGTGCCAAAAATAGGCCGCGGGTACAGCCGCGCCAAAAAATAAGCCCCCGAAGGTCCCGTCCCCAAGTTCGTCCGCCGCAAAAATGCCCAAAAAATGGGTGGGCTATTGCCTTGGGGGGAGGGTCTGGCCCACTTCATCCGCCGGACTCGGAATGGGGCGAGACTTTGCGAACGCCCTCCGTAAAAATGCCCAAAAAACGGGTGGGCTATAGCCTTGGGGGGAGGGGCTGGCCAACTTCGTCCGCCGGACTCGGAACGGGGCGAGACTTTACGAGCGCCCTCCGTGTGCAAAAAATAGGCCGCGGACACAGCCGCGTCCAAAAATAAGCCCCCGAAGGTCCCGTCCCCAAGTTCGTCCGCCGCAAAAATGCCCAAAAAACGGGTGGGCTATAGCCTTGGGGGGAGGGGCTGGCCAACTTCGTCCGCCGGACTCGGAATGGGGCGAGACTTTGTGAGCGCCCTCCGTGTGCCAAAAATAGGCCACGGGTACAGCCGCGCCCAAAAATAAGCCCCCGAAGCTCCCGTCCCCAAGTTCGTCCGCCGCAAAAATGCCCAAAAAATGGGTGGGCTATAGCCTTGGGGGGAGGGTCTGGCCCACTTCGTCCGCCGGACTCGGAATGGGGCGAGACTTTGCGAGCACCCTCCATGTGCCAAAAATAGGGTGCAGGCACAGCCCCGTACAAAAATAACAGCCCGAAGGCCGGGGCGCCAAGTTCGTCAGCGGAAAAAGGCCACAAAAACGGGTGGGCTATAGCCTTGGGGGGTGGGGCTGGCCGACTTCGTCCGCCGGACTCGGAACGGGGCGAGTCTTTACGAGCGCCCTCCGTGTGCAAAAAATAGGCTGAGGGCACAGCCGCGTCCAAAAATAAGCCCCCGAAGGTCCCGTCCCCAAGTTCGTCCGCCGTAAAAATGCCCAAAAAACGGGTGGGCTATAGCCTTGGGGAGGGGCTGGCCAACTCGTCCCGCGGACTCGGAACGGGGCGAGTCTTTTCGAGCGCCCTCCGTGTGCCAAAAATAGGCCACGGGTACAGCCGCGCCCAAAAATAAGCCCCCGAAGCTCCCGTCCCCAAGTTCGTCCGCCGCAAAAATGCCCAAAAAATGGGTGGGCTATAGCCTTGGTGGGAGGGGCTGGCCAAGTTCGTCCGCCGGACTCGGAATGGGGCGAGACTTTGTGAGCGCCCTCTGTGTGCCAAAAAAAGGCCACGGGCACAGCCGTGCACAAAAATAAGCGCCTGAAGGTCCCGTCCCCAAGTTCGTCCGCCGCAAAAATGCCCAAAAAACGGGTGGTCTATAGCCTTGGGGGGAGGGGCTGGCCAAGTTCGTCCGCCGGACTCGGAATGGCGCGAGACTTTGCGAACAGCCTCCGTGTGCCAAAAATAGGCCGCGGGCACAGCCGCGCCCAAAAATAACCGTCCGAAGGCCGGGGCGCCAAGTTCGTCCAGCGGAAAAAGGCCACAAAAACGGGTGGGCTATAGCCTTGGGGGGTGGGGCTGGCCAACTTCGTCCGCCGGACTCGGAATGGCACGAGACTTTGCGAGCTGCCTCTGTGTGCCAAAAATAGGCCGCGGGCACAGCTGCGCCCATAAATAACCTCCCGAAGGCCGGGGCGCCAAGTTCGTCCAGCGGAAAAAGGCAACAAAAATGGGTGGGCTATAGCCTTGGGGGGTGGGGCTGCCCAACTTCGTCTGCCGGAGTCGGAATGGCGCGAGACTTTGCGAGCGGCCTACGTGTGCCAAAAATAGGCCGCAGGCACACCGCGTACAAAAATAACAGCCCGAAGGCCAGGGCGCCAAGTTCGTCCAGCGGAAAAAAGGCCACAAAAACGGGTGGGCTATAGCCTTGGGGGGTGGGGCTGGCCGACTTCGTCCGCCGGACTCGGAATTACGCGAGACTTTACGAGCGGCCACCGTGTGCCAAAAATAGTCCGTGGACAAAGCCGCGCCCAAAAATAACCACCCAAAGGCCGGGGCGCCAAGTTCATCCAGCGGAAAAAGGCCACAAAAACGGGTGGGCTGTAGCCTTGGGGGGTGGGGCTGGCCAACTTCGTCCGCCGGACTCGGAATGGCGCGAGACTTTGTGAGCGCCCTCCGTGTGCCAAAAATAGGCCGTGGACACAGCCGCGCCCAAAAATAACCGCCCGAAGGCCGGGGCGCCAAGTTCGTCCTGCGGAAAAAGGCCACAAAAACGGGTGGGCTATAGCCTTGGGGGGTGGGGCTGCCCAACTTCGTCCGCCGGAGTCGGAATGGCGCTAGACTTTGCGAGCGGCCTCCGTGTGCCAAAAATAGGCCGCAGGCACAGCCGCGTACAAAAATAACAGCCCGAAGGCCGGGGCGCCAAGTTCGTCCAGCGGAAAAAGGCCACAAAAACGGGTGGGCTATAGCCTTGGGGGGTGGGGCTGGCCGACTTCGTCCGCCGGACTCGGAATTACGCGAGACTTTACGAGCGGCCACCGTGTGCCAAAAATAGTCCGTGGACAAAGCCGCGCCCAAAAATAACCACCCAAAGGCCGGGGCGCCAAGTTCATCCAGCGGAAAAAGGCCACAAAAACGGGTGGGCTGTAGCCTTGGGGGGTGGGGCTGGCCAACTTCGTCCGCCGGACTCGGAATGGCGCGAAACTTTGTGGGCGGCCTCCGTGTGCCAAAAATAGGCCGCGGGCACAGCTGCGCCCAAAAATAACCACCCGAAGGCCGGGGCGCCAAGTTCGTCCTGCGGAAAAAGGCCACAAAAACGGGTGGGCTATAGCCTTGTGGGTTGGGGCTGGCCAACATCGTCCGCCGGACTCGGAATGGCGCGAGACTTTACGAGCGGCCTCCGTGTGGCAAAAATAATCCGCGGGCATAGCCGCACCCAAAAATAACTGCCCGAAGGCCGGGGCGCAAAGTTCGTCCAGCGGAAAAAGGCCACAAAAACGGGTGGGCTATAGCCTTGGGGGTGGAGCTGGCCAACTTCGTCCGCCGGACTCGGAATGGCGCGAGACTTTGCGAGCGGCCTCCATGTGCCAAAAATAGGCTGCGGGCACAGCCGCGCCCAAAAATAACAGCTCGAAGGCCGGGCCGCCAAGTTCGTCCAGCGGAAAAATGCCACAAAAACGTGTGGGCTATAGCCTTGGGAGGTGGGGATGGCCCACTTCGTCCGCCGGACTCGTAATGGCGCTAGACTTTGCGAGCGGCCTCCGTGTGCCAAAAATAGGTCGTGGGCACAGCCGCACCCAAAAATAACCGCCCGAAGGCCGGGGAGCAAAGTTCGTCCAGCGGAAAAAGGCCACAAAAACGGGTGGGCTATACCCTTGGGGGGTGGGGCTGGCCAACTTCGTCCGCCGGACTCGGAATTACGCGAGACTTTACGAGCGGCCACCGTGTGCCAAAAATAGTCCGTGGACAAAGCCGCGCCCAAAAATAACCACCCAAAGGCCGGGGCGCCAAGTTCGTCCAGCGGAAAAAGGCCAGAAAAACGTGTGGGCTGTGGCCTTGGGGGGTGGGGCTGGCCCACTTCGTCCGCCGGACTCGGAATGGCGCGAGGCTTTGCGAGCGGCCTCCGTGTGCCAAAAATAGTCCGTGGACAAAGCCGCGCATAAAAATAACTGCCCGAAGGCCGGGGCGCAAAGTTCGTCCAGCGGAAAAAGGCCACAAAAACGGGTGGGCTGTAGCCTTGGGGGGTGGGGCTGGCCAACTTCGTCCGCCGGACTCGGAATGGCGCGAGACTTTGTGAGCGCCCTCCGTGTGCCAAAAATAGGCCACGGACACAGCCGCGCCCAAAAATAACTGCCCGAAGGCCGGGGCGCCAAGTTCATCCAGCGGAAAAAGGCCACAAAAACGGGTGGGCTTTATCATTGGGGGTTGGGTCTGGCCAACTTCGTCCGCCGGACTCGGAATGGCGAAACTTTGTGGGTGGCCTCCGTGTGCCAAAAATAGGCATGGCACAGCTGCGCCCAAAAATAACCGCCCGAAGGCCGGGCGCCAAGTTCGTCCTGCGGAAAAAGGCCACAAAACGGGTGGGCTATAGCCTTGGGGGTGGGGCTGGCCAACTTCGTCCGCGGACTCGGAATGGCGCGAGACTTTGCGAGCGGCCTCCGTGTGGCAAAAATAATCCGGGCATAGCCGCACCCAAAAATAACTGCCCGAAGGCCGGGCGCAAAGATCGTCCAGCGGAAAAGGCCACAAAAACGGGTGGGCTGTAGCCTTGGGGGTGGGGCTGGCCAACTTCGTCGGCGGACTCGGAATGGCGCGAGACTTTGTGGGCGGCCTCCGTGTGCCAAAAATAGGCGGGCACAGCCGCGCCCAAAAATAACCGCCGAAGGCCGGGGCGCCAAGTTCGTCCTGCGGAAAAAGGCCACAAAAACGAGTGGGCTATAGCCTTGGGGGGTGGGGCTGGCCAACTTCGTCCGCCGGACTCGGAATGGCGCGAGACTTTGTGAGTGGCCTCTGTGTGCCAAAAATAGGCCGCAGACACAGCCGCGCCCAAAAATAACCGCCCGTAGGCCGGGGCGCCAAGTTCGTCCAGCGGAAAAAGGCCACAAAAACGGGTGGGCTATAGCCTTGGGGGGTGGGGCTGGCCAACGTTTTCCGCCGGACTCGGAATGGCGCGAGACTTTGCGAGCGGCCTCCGTGTGCCAAAAATAGGCCGCGGGCACAGTCGCGTCCAAAAATAACTGCTCGAAGGCCGGGGCGCCAAGTTCGTCCAGCGGAAAAAGGCCAGAAAAACGTGTGGGCTATAGCCTTGGGGGGTGGGGCTGGCCCACTTCGTCCGCCGGACTCGTAATGGCGCGAGGCTTTGCGAGCGGCCTCCGTGTGCCAAAAATAGGTCGCGGGCACAGCCGCGCCCAAAAATAACCGCCCGAAGGCCGGGGCGCCAAGTTCGTCCAGCGGAAAAAGGCAACAAAAACGGGTGGGCTATAGCCTTGGGGGGTGGGGCTGCCCAACTTCGTCCGCCGGAGTCGGAATGGCGCGAGACTTTGCGAGCGTCCTCCGTGTGCCAAAAATAGGCCTTGGGCACAGCCGCGTACAAAAATAACAGCCCGAAGGCCAGGGCGCCAAGTTCGTCCAGCGGAAAAAGGCCACAAAAACGGGTGGGCTATAGCCTTGGGGCGTGGGGCAGGCCAACTTCGTCCGCCGGACTCGGAATTACGCGAGACTTTACGAGCGGCCACCGTGTGCCAAAAATAGTCCGTGGACAAAGCCGCGCCCAAAAATAACCACCCAAAGGCCGGGGCGCCAAGTTCGTCCAGCGGAAAAAGGCCACAAAAACGGTTGGGCTGTGGCCTTGGGGGGTGGGGCTGGCCAACTTCGTCCGCCGGACTCGGAATGGCGCGAGACTTTGTGAGCGCCCTCCGTGTGCCAAAAATAGGCCGTGGACACAGCCGCGCCCAAAAATAACCGCCCGAAGGCCGGGGCGCCAAGTTCGTCCTGCGGAAAAAGGCCACAAAAACGGGTGGGCTATAGCCTTGGGGGGTGGGGCTGCCCAACTTCGTCCGCCGGAGTCGGAATGGCGCTAGACTTTGCGAGCGGCCTCCGTGTGCCAAAAATAGGCCGAAGGCACAGCCGCGTAAAAAATAACAGCCAAGGCCGGGCGCCAAGTTCGTCCAGCGGAAAAAGGCCACAAAAACGGGTGGGCTATAGCCTTTGGGGGTGGGGCTGGCCGACTTCGTCCGCCGGACTCGGAATTACGCGAGACTTTACGAGCGGCCACCGTGAGCCAAAAATAGTCCGTGGACAAAGCCGCGCCCAAAAATAACCACCCAAAGGCCGGGGCGCCAAGTTCATCCAGCGGAAAAAGGCCACAAAAACGGGTGGGCTGTAGCCTTGGGGGGTGGGGCTGGCCAACTTCGTCCGCCGGACTCGGAATGGCGCGAAACTTTTTGGGCGGCCTCCGTGTGCCAAAAATAGGCCGCGGGCACAGCTGCGCCCAAAAATAACCACCCGAAGGCCGGGGCGCCAAGTTCGTCCTGCGGAAAAAGGCCACAAAAACGGGTGGGCTATAGCCTTGGGGGGTGGGGCTGGCCAACTTCGTCCGGACTCGGAATGGCGCGAGACTTTGCGGCGGCCTCCGTGTGGCAAAAATAATCCGCGGGCATAGCCGCACCCAAAAATAACTGCCCGAAGGCCGGGGCGCAAAGTTCGTCCAGCGGAAAAAGGCCACAAAAACGGGTGGGCTATAGCCTTGGGGGTGGGGCTGGCCAACTTCGTCCGCCGGACTCGGAATGGCGCGAGACTTTGCGAGCGGCCTCCGTGTGCCAAAAATAGGCTGCAGGCACAGCCGCGCCCAAAAATAACCGCTCGAAGGCCGGGCCGCCAAGTTCGTCCAGCGGAAAAAGGCCACAAAAACGTGTGGGCTATAGCCTTGGGAGGTGGGGATGGCCCACTTCGTCCGCCGGACTCGTAATGGCGCTAGACTTTGCGAGCGGCCTCCGTGTGCCAAAAATAGGTCGCGGGCACAGCCGCACCCAAAAATAACCGCCCGAAGGCCGGGGAGCAAAGTTCGTCCAGCGGAAAAAGGCCACAAAAACGGGTGGGCTATACCCTTGGGGGGTGGGGCTGGCCAACTTCGTCCGCCGGACTCGGAATGGCGCGAGACTTTACGAGCGGCCACCGTGTGGCAAAAATAGTCCGTGGACAAAGCCGCGCCCAAAAATAACTGCCCGAAGGCCGGGGCGCAAAGTTCGTCCAGCGGAAAAAGGCCACAAAAACGGGTGGGCTGTAGCCTTGGGGGGTGGGGCTGGCCAACTTCGTCCGCCGGACTCGGAATGGCGCGAGACTTTGTGAGCGCCCTCCGTGTGCCAAAAATAGGCCGCGGACACAGCCGCGCCCAAAAATAACCGCCCGAAGGCCGGGGCGCCAAGTTCGTCCAGCGGAAAAAGGCCACAAAAACGGGTGGGCTGTAGCCTTGGGGGGTGGGGCTGGCCCACTTCGTCCGCCGGACTCGGAACGGCGCGAAACTTTGTGGGCGGCCTCCGTGTGCCCAAAATAGAGCACAGCGGCGCAAAAATAACCGCCCGAAGGCCGGGGCGCCAAGTTCGTCCTGCGGAAAAAGGCCACAAAAACGGGTGGGCTATAGCCTTGGGGGGTGGGGCTGGCCAACTTCGTCCGCCGGACTCGGAATGGTGCGAGACTTTGTGGGCGGCCTCCGTGTGGCAAAAATAGGCCGCGGGCACAGCCGCGCCCAAAAATAACCGCCCGAAGGCCGGGGCGCCAAGTTCGTCCTGCGGAAAAAGGCCACAAAAACGGGTGGGCTATAGCCTTGGGGGGTGGGGCTGGCCAACTTCGTCCGCCGGACTCGGAATGGTGCGAGACTTTGCGAGCGGCCTCCGTGTGGCAAAAATAATCCGCGGGCATAGCCGCACCCAAAAATAACTGCCCGAAGGCCGGGGCGCAAAGATCGTCCAGCGGAAAAAGGCCACAAAAACGGGTGGGCTGTAGCCTTGGGGGGTGGGGCTGGCCAACTTCGTCCGCCGGACTCGGAATGGCGCGAGACTTTGTGGGCGGCCTCCGTGTGCCAAAAATAGGCCGCGGGCACAGCCGCGCCCAAAAATAACCGCCCGAAGGCCGGGGCGCCAAGTTCGTCCTGCGGAAAAAGGCCACAAAAACGGGTGGGCTATAGCCTTGGGGGGTGGGGCTGGCCAACTTCGTCCGCCGGACTCGGAATGGCGCGAGACTTTGTGAGTGGCCTCCGTGTGCCAAAAATAGGCCGCAGACACAGCCGCGCCCAAAAATAACCGCCCGTAGGCCGGGGCGCCAAGTTCGTCCAGCGGAAAAAGGCCACAAAAACGGGTGGGCTATAGCCTTGGGGGGTGGGGCTGGCCAACTTTTTCCGCCGGACTCGGAATGGCGCGAGACTTTGCGAGCGGCCTCCGTGTGCCAAAAATAGGCCGCTGGCATAGTCGCGCCCAAAAATAACTGCTCGAAGGCCGGGGCGCCAAGTTCGCCCAGCGGAAAAAGGCCAGAAAAACGTGTGGGCTATAGCCTTGGGGGGTGGGGCTGGCCCACTTCGTCCGCCGGACTCGTAATGGCGCGAGGCTTTGCGAGCGGCCTCCGTGTGCCAAAAATAGGTCGCGGGCACAGCCGCGCCCAAAAATAACCGCCCGAAGGCCAGGGCGCCAAGTTCGTCCAGCGGAAAAAGGCAACAAAAACGGGTGGGCTATAGCCTTGGGGGGTGGGGCTGCCCAACTTCGTCCGCCGGAGTCGGAATGGCGCGAGACTTTGCGAGCATCCTCCGTGTGCCAAAAATAGGCCTTGGGCACAGCCGCGTACAAAAATAACAGCCCGAAGGCCAGGGCGCCAAGTTCGTCCAGCGGAAAAAGGCCACAAAAACGGGTGGGCTATAGCCTTGGGGCGTGGGGCAGGCCAACTTCGTCCGCCGGACTCGGAATTACGCGAGACTTTACGAGCGGCCACCGTGTGCCAAAAATAGTCCGTGGACAAAGCCGCGCCCAAAAATAACCACCCAAAGGCCGGGGCGCCAAGTTCGTCCAGCGGAAAAAGGCCACAAAAACGGTTGGGCTGTGGCCTTGGGGGGTGGGGCTGGCCAACTTCGTCCGCCGGACTCGGAATGGCGCGAGACTTTGTGAGCGCCCTCCGTGTGCCAAAAATAGGCCGCGGACACAGCCGCGCCCAAAAATAACCGCCCGAAGGCCGGGGCGCCAAGTTCGTCCAGCGGAAAAAGGCCACAAAAACGGGTGGGCTATAGCCTTGGGGGGTGGGGCTTGCCAACTTCGTCCGCCGGACTCGGAATTACGCGAGACTTTACGAACGGCCACCGTGTGCCAAAAATAGTCCGTGGACGAAGCCGCACCCAAAAATTACCACCCAAAGGCCGGGGCGCCAAGTTCGTCCAGCGGAAAAAGGCCACAAAAACGGGTGGGCTGTAGCCTTGGGGGGTGGGGCTGGCCAACTTCGTCCGCCGGACTCGGAATGGCGCGAGACTTTGTGGGCGGCCTCCGTGTGCCAAAAATAGGCCGCGGGCACAGCCGCGCCCAAAAATAACCGCCCGAAGGCCGGGGCGCCAAGTTCGTCCTGCGGAAAAAGGCCACAAAAACGGGTGGGCTATAGCCTTGGGGGGTGGGGCTGGCCAACTTCGTCCGCCGGACTCGGAATGGCGCGAAACTTTGCGAGTGGCCTCCGTGTGACAAAAATAGGCCGCAGACACAGCCGTGCCCAAAAATAACCGCCCGTAGGCCGGGGCGCCAAGTTCGTCCAGCGGAAAAAGGCCACAAAAACGGGTGGGCTATAGCCTTGGGGGGTGGGGCTGGCCAACTTTTTCCGCCGGACTCGGAATGGCGCGAGACTTTGCGAGCGGCCTCCGTGTGCCAAAAATAGGCCGCGGGCACAGCCGCGACCAAAAATAACCGCCCGAAGGCCGGGGTGCCAAGTTCGTCCAGCGGAAAAAGGCCACAAAAACGGGTGGGCCATAGCCTTGGGGGGTGGGGCTGGCCCACTTCGTCCGCCGGACTCGGAATGGCGCGAGACATTGCGAGCGGCCTCCGTGTGCCAAAAATAGACGCGGCACAGCCACACCCAAAAATAACCGCCCGAAGGCCGGGGCGCCACGTTCGTCCCGCGGTAAACGGCCACACAAACGGTTGGGCCAGCGCCTTGGGGGGTGGGGCTGGCCCACTTCGTCCGCCGGACTCGGAATGGCGCGAGACTTTGCGAGGGCCTCCGTCTGCCAAAAATAGGCAGGGCACAGCCGCGGCAAAATAACTTCGCCGAAGGCCGGGACGCCAAGTTCGTCCAGCGGAAAAAGGCCACAAAACGGGTGGGCTATAGCCTTGGGGGTTGGGCTTGCCAACTCGTCCGCCGGACTCGGAATTACGCGAGACTTTACGAGCGGCCTCCGTGTGCCAAAATAGTCCATGTACAAAGCCGCGCCCAAAAATAACCACCCGAAGGCCGGGGCGCCAAGTTCGTCCAGCGGAAAAAGGCCACAAAACGGGTGGGCTGTAGCCTTGGGGGTGGGGCTGGCCAACTTCGTCCGCCTCGGAGTCGGAATGGCGCGAGACTTTTCGAGCGGCCTCCGTGCGCCAAAAATAGGCCTCGGACACAGCCGCGCCCAAAAATAACCGCCCGTAGGCCGGGCGCCAAGTTCGTCCAGCGGAAAAAGGCCACAAAACGGGTGGGCTATAGCCTTGGGGGTGGGGCTAGCCAACTCCGCCGGACTCGGAATGGCGCGAGACTTTGCGGCCTCCGTGTGCCAAAAATAGGCCTCGGACATGGCCGTCAAAAATAACCGCCCGTAGGCGGGCGCCAAGTTCGTCCAGCAGAAAAAGGCAACAAAAACGGGTGGGCTATAGCCTTGGGGGGTGGGGCTGGCCAACTTCGTCCGCCGGACTCGGAATGGCGCGAGACTTTGTGGGCGGCCTCCGTGTGCCAAAAAATAGGCCGCGGGCACAGCCGCGCCCAAAAATAACCGCCCGAAGGCCGGGGCGCCAAGTTCGTCCTGCGGAAAAAGGCCACAAAAACGGGTGGGCTATAGCCTTGGGGGGTGGGGCTGGCCAACTTCGTCCGCCGGACTCGGAATGGCGCGAGACTTTGTGAGTGGCCTCCGTGTGCCAAAAATAGGCCGCAGACACAGCCGCGCCCAAAAATAACCGCCCGTAGGCCGGGGCGCCAAGTTCGTCCAGCGGAAAAAGGCCACAAAAACGGGTGGGCTATAGCCTTGGGGGGTGGGGCTGGCCAACTTTTTCCGCCGGACTCGGAATGGCGCGAGACTTTGCGAGCGGCCTCCGTGTGCCAAAAATAGGCCGCTGGCACAGTCGCGCCCAAAAATAACTGCTCGAAGGCCGGGGCGCCAAGTTCGTCCAGCGGAAAAAGGCCAGAAAAACGTGTGGGCTATAGCCTTGGGGGGTGGGGCTGGCCCACTTCGTCCGCCGGACTCGTAATGGCGCGAGGCTTTGCGAGCGGCCTCCGTGTGCCAAAAATAGGTCGCGGGCACAGCCGCGCCCAAAAATAACCGCCCGAAGGCCGGGGCGCCAAGTTCGTCCAGCGGAAAAAGGCAACAAAAACGGGTGGGCTATAGCCTTGGGGGGTGGGGCTGCCCAACTTCGTCCGCCGGAGTCGGAATGGCGCGAGACTTTGCGAGCGTCCTCCGTGTGCCAAAAATAGGCCTTGGGCACAGCCGCGTACAAAAATAACAGCCCGAAGGCCAGGGCGCCAAGTTCGTCCAGCGGAAAAAGGCCACAAAAACGGGTGGGCTATAGACTTGGGGCGTGGGGCAGGCCAACTTCGTCCGCCGGACTCGGAATTACGCGAGACTTTACGAGCGGCCACCGTGTGCCAAAAATAGTCCGTGGACAAAGCCGTGCCCAAAAATAACCACCCAAAGGCCGGGGCGCCAAGTTCGTCCTGCGGAAAAAGGCCACAAAAACGGTTGGGCTGTAGCCTTGGGGGGTGGGGCTGGCCATCTTCGTCCGCCGGACTCGGAATGGTGCGAGACTTTGTGGGCGGCCTCCGTGTGCCAAAAATAGGCCACGGGCACAGCCGCGCCCAAAAATAACCGCCCGAAGGCCGGGGCGCCAAGTTCGTCCTGCGGAAAAAGGCCACAAAAACGGGTGGGCTATAGCCTTGGGGGGTGGGGCTGGCCAACTTCGTCCGCCGGACTCGGAATGGCGCGAAACTTTGCGAGTGGCCTCCGTGTGACAAAAATAGGCCGTAGACACAGCCGTGCCCAAAAATAACCGCCCGTAGGCCGGGGCGCCAAGTTCGTCCAGCGGAAAAAGGCCACAAAAACGGGTGGGCTATAGCCTTGGGGGGTGGGGCTGGCCAACTTTTTCCGCCGGACTCGGAATGGCGCGAGACTTTGCGAGCGGCCTCCGTGTGCCAAAAATAGGCCGCGGGCACAGCCGCGACCAAAAATAACCGCCCGAAGGCCGGGGTGCCAAGTTCGTCCAGCGGAAAAAGGCCACAAAAACGGGTGGGCCATAGCCTTGGGGGGTGGGGCTGGCCCACTTCGTCCGCCGGACTCGGAATGGCGCGAGACATTGCGAGCGGCCTCCGTGTGCCAAAAATAGGCCGCGGGCACAGCCACACCCCAAAAATAACCGCCCGAAGGCCGGGGCGCCAAGTTCGTCCAGCGGTAAAAGGCCACAAAAACGGGTGGGCCATAGCCTTGGGGGGTGGGGCTGGCCCACTTCGTCCGCCGGACTCGGAATGGCGCGAGACTTTGCGAGGGGCCTCCGTCTGCCAAAAATAGGCCGCGGGCACAGCCGCGGCCGAAAATAACCGCCCGAAGGCCGGGACGCCAAGTTCGTCCAGCGGAAAAAGGCCACAAAAACGGGTGGGCTATAGCCTTGGGGGGTTGGGCTTGCCAACTTCGTCCGCCGGACTCGGAATTACGCGAGACTTTACGAGCGGCCTCCGTGTGCCAAAAATAGTCCATGTACAAAGCCGCGCCCAAAAATAACCACCCGAAGGCCGGGGCGCCAAGTTCGTCCAGCGGAAAAAGGCCACAAAAACGGGTGGGCTGTAGCCTTGGGGGGTGGGGCTGGCCAACTTCGTCCGCCGGAGTCGGAATGGCGCGAGACTTTTCGAGCGGCCTCCGTGCGCCAAAAATAGGCCTCGGACACAGCCGCGCCCAAAAATAACCGCCCGTAGGCCGGGGCGCCAAGTTCGTCCAGCGGAAAAAGGCCACAAAAACGGGTGGGCTATAGCCTTGGGGGGTGGGGCTGGCCAACTTCGTCCGCCGGACTCGGAATGGCGCGAGACTTTGCGAGCGGCCTCCGTGTGCCAAAAATAGGCCTCGGACATGGCCGCGTCCAAAAATAACCGCCCGTAGGCCGGGGCGCCAAGTTCGTCCAGCGGAAAAAGGCCACAAAAACGGGTGGGCTATAGCCTTGGGGGGTGGGGCTGGCCAACTTCGTCCGCCGGACTCGGAATGGCGCGAGACATTGCGAGCGGCCTCCGTGTGCCAAAAATAGGCCGCGGGCACAGCCGCGACCAAAAATAACCGCCCGAAGGCCGGGGCGCCAAGTTCGTCCAGCAGAAAAAGGCCACAAAAACGGGTGGGCCATAGCCTTGGGGGGTGGGGCTGGCCCACTTCGTCCGCCGGACTCGGAATGGCGCGAGACATTGCGAGCGGCCTCCGTGTGCCAAAAATAGGCCGCGGGCACAGCCACACCCCAAAAATAACCGCCCGAAGGCCGGGGCGCCAAGTTCGTCCAGCGGTAAAAGGCCACAAAAACGGGTGGGCCATAGCCTAGGGGGGTGGGGCTGGCCCACTTCGTCCGCCGGACTCGGAATGGCGCGAGACTTTGCGAGCGGCCTCCGTCTGCAAAAAAATAGGCGCGGCACAGCCGCGGCCGAAAATAACCGCCCGAAGGCCGGGACGCCAAGTTCGTCCAGCGGAAAAAGGCCACAAAAACGGGTGGGCTATAGCCTTGGGGGGTGGGGCTGGCCCACTTCGTCCGCTGGACTCGGAATGGTGCGAGATTTTGCGAACGGCCTCCGTGTGCCAAAAATAGGCCGCGGGCAAAGCCGCGCCCAAAAATAACCGCCCGAAGTCCGGGGCGCATAGTTCGTCCAGCGGAAAAAGGCCACAAAAACGGGTGGGTTATAGCCTTGGGGGGTGGGGCTGGCCAACTTCGTCCGCCGGACTCGGAATGGCGCGATACTTTGCGAGCGGCCTCCGTGTGCCAAAAATAGTCCGCTCGCACAGCCGCGTCCAAAAATAACCGCCCGAAGGCCGGGGCGCCAAGTTCGTCCAACGCAAAAAGGCAACAAAAACGGGTGGGCTATAGCGTTGGGGGCTGCGGCTGGCCAACTTCGTCCGCCGGACTCGGAATGGCGCGATACTTTGCGAGCGGCCTCCGTGTGCCAAAAATAGGCCGCGGGCACAGCCGCACCCAAAAATAACCTCCCGAAGGCCGGGGCGCCAAGTTCGACCAGCGGAAAAAGGCCACAAAAACGGGTGGGCTATAGCCTTGGGGGGTGGGGCTGGCAAACTTCGTCCGCCGGACTCGGAATGGCGCGAGATTTTGCGAGAGGCCTCCGTGAGCAGAAAATAGGCAACGGGCACAGCCGCGCCCAAAAATAACCGCCCGAAGGCCGGGGCGCCAAGTTCGTCCAGCGGAAAAAGGCCACAAAAACGGGTGGGCTATAGCCTTGGGGGGTGGGGCTGGCCAACTTCGTCCGCCGCACTCGGAATGGCGCGAGCCTTTGCGAGCTGCCTCCGTGTGCCAAAAAGAAGCCGTGCGCACAGCCGCGCCCAAAAATAACCGCCCGAAGGCCGGGGCGCCAAGTTCGTCCAGCGGAAAAAGGCCACAAAAACGAGTGGGCTATAGCGTTGGGGGCTGCGGCTGGCCAACTTCGTCCGCCGGACTCGGAATGGCGCGATACTTTGCGAGCGGCCTCCGTGTGCCAAAAATAGGCCGCTCGCACAGCCGCGTCCAAAAATAACCGCCCGAAGGCCGGGGCGCCAAGTTCGTCCAACGCAAAAAGGCCACAAAAACGGGTGGGCTATAGCCTTGGGGGGTGGGGCTGGCCAACTTCTTCCGCCGGACTCGGAATTGCGCGAGACTTTGCGAGCGGCCTCCGTGTGTCAAAAATAGGCCGCGGGCACAGCCGCACCCAAAAATAACCTCCCGAAGGCCGGGGCGCCATGTTCGACCAGCGGAAAAAGGCCACAAATACGGGTGGGCTATAGCCTTGGGGGGTGGGGCTGGCAAACTTCGTCCGCCGGACTCGGAATGGCGCGAGATTTTGCGAGAGGCCTCCGTGAGCAGAAAATCGGCAACGGGCACAGCCGCGCCGAAAAATAACCGCCCGAAGGCCGGGGCGCCATGTTCGACCAGCGGAAAAAGGCCACAAATACGGGTGGGCTATAGCCTTGGGGGGTGGCGCTGGCCAACTTCGTCCGCCGGACTCGGAATGGCGCGAGCCTTTGCGAGCGGCCTCCGTGTGCCAAAAGAAGCACAGCCGCGCTAAAAATAACCGCCCGAAGGCCGGGCGCCAAGTTCGTCCAGCGGAAAAAGGCCACAAAAACGCGGGTTATAGCCTTGGGGGGTGGCGCTGGCCAACTTCGTCCGCCGGACTCGGAATGGCGCGAGCCTTTGCGAGCGGCCTCCGTGTGCCAAAAAGAAGCCGCGCGCACAGCCGCGCCCAAAAATAACCGCCCGAAGGCCGGGGCGCCAAGTTCGTCCAGCGGAAAAAGGCCACAAAAACGGGTGGGCTATAGCCTTGGGGGGTGGGGCTGGCAAACTTCGTCCGCCGGACTCGGAATGGCGCGAGATTTTGCGAGAGGCCTCCGTGAGCAGAAAATCGGCAACGGGCACAGCCGCGCCGAAAAATAACCGCCCGAAGGCCGGGGCGCCAAGTTCGTCCAGCCGAAAAAGGCCACAAAAACGGGTGGGCTATAGCCTTGGGGGGTGGCGCTGGCCAACTTCGTCCGCCGGACTCGGAATGGCGCGAGCCTTTGCGAGCGGCCTCCGTGTGCCAAAAAGAGGCCGCGCGCACAGCCGCGCCCAAAAATAACCGCCCGAAGGCCGGGGCGCCAAGTTCGTCCAGCGGAAAAAGGCCACAAAAACGGGTGGGTTATAGCCTTGGGGGGTGGCGCTGGCCAACTTCGTCCGCCGGACTCGGAATGGCGCGAGCCTTTGCGAGCGGCCTCCGTGTGCCAAAAAGAAGCCGCGCGCACAGCCGCGCCCAAAAATAACCGCCCGAAGGCCGGGGCGCCAAGTTCGTCCAACGCAAGAAGGCCACAAAAACGGGTGGGCTATAGCCTTGGGGGGTGGGGCTGCCCAACTTCTTCCGCCGGACTCGGAATTGCGCGAGACTTTGCGAGCGGCCTCCGTGTATCAAAAATAGGCCGCGGGCACAGCCGCACCCAAAAATAACCTCCCGAAGGCCGGGGCGCCAAGTTCGACCAGCGGAAAAAGGCCACAAATACGGGTGGGCTATAGCCTTGGGGGGTGGGGCTGGCAAACTTCATCCGCCGGACTCGGAATGGCGCGAGATTTTGCGAGAGGCCTCCGTGAGCAGAAAATCGGCAACGGGCACAGCCGCGCCGAAAAATAACCGCCCGAAGGCCGGGGCGCCAAGTTCGTCCAGCGGAAAAAGGCCACAAAAACGGGTGGGCTATAGCCTTGGGGGTTGGGGCTGGCCAACTTCGTCCGCCGGACTCAGAATGGCGCGAGACTTTGCGAGCGGAGTCCGTGTGCCAAAAATAGGCCACGGACACAGCCGCGTCCTAAAATAACCGCCCGAAGGCCGGGGCGCCAAGTTCGTCCAGCGGAAAAAGGCCACAAAAACGAGTGGGCTATAGCGTTGGGGGCTGCGGCTGGCCAACTTCGTCCGCCGGACTCGGAATGGCGCGATACTTTGCGAGCGGCCTCCGTGTGCCAAAAATAGGCCGCTCGCACAGCCGCGCCCAAAAATAACCGCCCGAGGGCCGGGGCGCCAAGTTCGTCCAGCGGAAAAAGGCCACAAAAACGGATGGGCTATAGCCTTGGGGGGTGGGGCTGGCCAACTTCGTCCGCCGGACTCGGAATGGCGCGAGCCTTTGCGAGCGGCTTCCGTGTGCCAAAAAGAAGCCGCGCGCACAGCCGCGCCCAAAAATAACCGCCCGAAGGCCGGGGCGCCAAGTTCGTCCAGCGGAAAAAGGCCACAAAAACGAGTGGGGTATAGCGTTGGGGGCTGCGGCTGGCCAACTTTGTCCGCCGGACTCGGAATGGCGCGATACTTTGCGAGCGGCCTCCATGTGCCAAAAATAGGCCGCTCGCACAGCCGCGTCCAAAAATAACCGCCCGAAGGCCGGGGCGCCCAGTTCGACCAACGCAAAAAGGCCACAAAAACGGGTGGGCTATAGCCTTGGGGGTGGGGCTGGCCAACTTCTTCCGCGGACTCGGAATTGCGCGAGACTTTGCGAGCGGCCTCCGTGTGTCAAAAATAGGCGCGGGCACAGCCGCACCCAAAAATAACCTCCCGAAGGCCGGGGCGCCAAGTTCGACCAGCGGAAAAAGGCCACAAATACGGGTGGGCTATAGCCTTGGGGGGTGGGGCTGGCAAACTTCGTCCGCCGGACTCGGAATGGCGCGAGATTTTGCGAGAGGCCTCCGTGAGCAGAAAATCGGCAACGGGCACAGCCGCGCCGAAAAATAACCGCCCGAAGGCCGGGGCGCCAAGTTCGTCCAGCGGAAAAAGGCCACAAAAACGGGTGGGCTATAGCCTTGGGGGGTGGGGCTGGCCAACTTCGTCCGCCGGACTCGGAATGGCGCGAGCCTTTGCAAGCGGCCTCCGTATGCCAAAAATAGGCCGCGGGCACAGCCGCGCCCAAAAATAACCGCACGAAGGCCGGGGCGCCAAGTTCGTCCAGCGGAAAAAGGCCACAAAAACGGGTGGGCTATAGCCTTGGGGGTTGGGGCTGGCCAACTTCGTCCGCCGGACTCAGAATGGCGCGAGACTTTGCGAGCGGAGTCCGTGTGCCAAAAATAGGCCACGGACACAGCCGCGTCCTAAAATAACCGCCCGAAGGCCGGGGCGCCAAGTTCGTCCAGCGGAAAAAGGCCACAAAAACGAGTGGGCTATAGCGTTGGGGGCTGCGGCTGGCCAACTTCGTCCGCCGGACTCGGAATGGCGCGATACTTTGCGAGCGGCCTCCGTGTGCCAAAAATAGGCCGCTCGCACAGCCGCGCCCAAAAATAACCGCCCGAAGGCCGGGGCGCCAAGTTCGTCCAGCGGAAAAACGCCACAAAAACGAGTGGGCTATAGCGTTGGGGGCTGCGGCTGGCCAACTTCGTCCGCCGGACTCGGAATGGCGCGATACTTTGCGAGCGGCCTCCGTGTGCCAAAAATAGGCCGCTCGCACAGCCGCGCCCAAAAATAACCGCCCGAAGGCCGGGGCGCCAAGTTCGTCCAACGGAAAAAGGCCACAAAAACGGGTGGGCTATAGCCTTGGGGGGTGGGGCTGGCCAACTTCGTCCGCCGGACTCGGAATTGCGCGAGACTTTGCGAGCGGCCTCCGTGTGCCAAAAATAGGCCGCGGGCACAGCCGCACCCAAAAATAACCTCCCGAAGGCCGGGGCGCCAAGTTCATCCAGCGGAAAAAGGCCACAAAAACGGGTGGGCCATAGCCTTGGGGGGTGGGGCTGGCCCACTTCGTCCGCCGGAATCGGAATGGCGCGAGACATTGCGAGCGGCCTACGTGTGCCAAAAATAGGCCGCGCGCACAGCCGCGCCCAAAAATAACCGCCCGAAGGCCGGGGCGCCAAGTTCGTCCAGCGGAAAAAGGCCACAAAAACGGGTGGGCTATAGCCTTGGGCGGTGGGGCTGGCCAACTTCGTCCGCCGGACTCAGAATGGCGCGAGACTTTGCGAGCGGAGTCCGTGTGCCAAAAATAGGCCACGGACACAGCCGCATCCTAAAATAACCACCCGAAGGCCGGGGCGCCAAGTTCGTCCAGCGGAAAAAGGCCACAAAAACGGGTGGGCTATAGCCTTGGGGGGTGGGGCTGGCCAACTTCGTCCGCCGGACTCGGAATGGCGCGAGACTTTGCGAGCGGCCTCCGTGCGCCAAAAATAAGCCGCAGGCACAGCCGCGCCCAAAAATAACCGCCCGAAGGCCGGGGCGCCAAGTTCGTCCCGCGGAAAAATGCCACAAAAACGGGTGGGCTATAGCCTTGGGGGGTGGGGCTGGCCAACTTCGTCCGCCGGACTCGGAATTGCGCGAGACTTTGCGAGCGGCCTCCACGTGCCAAAAAGAGGCCGCGGGCACAGCCGCAACCAAAAATAACCACCCGAAGGCCGGGGCGCCAAGTTCGTCCAGCGGAAAAAGGCCACAAAAACGGGTGGGCTATAGCATCGGGGGGTGGGGCTGGCCAACTTCGTCCGCCGGACTCAGAATGGCGTGAGACTTTCCGAGCGGAGTCCGTGTGCCAAAAATAGGCCGCGGGCACAGCCGCGCCCAAAAATAACCGCACGAAGGACGGGGCGCCAAGTTCATCCAGCGGAAAAAGGCCACAAAAACGGGTGGGCTATAGCCTTGGGGGGTGGGGCTGGCCAACTTCGTCCGCCGGACTCAGAATGGCGCGAGACTTTGCGAGCGGAGTCCGTGTGCCAAAAATAGGCCACGGACACAGCCGCGTCCTAAAATAACCGCCCGAAGGCCGGGGCGCCAAGTTCGTCCAGCGGAAAAAGGCCACAAAAACGGGTGGGCTATAGCCTTGGGGGGTGGGGCTGGCAAACTTCGTCCGCCGGACTCGGAATTGCGCGAGACTTTGCGAGCGGCCTCCACGTGCCAAAAAGAGGCCGCGGGCACAGCCGTAACCAAAAATAACCACCTGAAGGCCGGGGCGCCAAGTTCGTCCAGCGGAAAAAGGCCACAAAAACGGGTGGGCTATAGCATCGGGGGGTGGGGCTGGCCAACTTCGTCCGCCGGACTCGGAATGGCGCGATACTTCGCGAGCGGCCTCCGTTTGCCAAAAATAGGCCGCTCGCACAGCCGCGCCCAAAAATAACAGCCCGAAGGCCGGGGCGCCAAGTTCGTCCAGTGGAAAAAGGCCACAAAAACGGGTGGGCTATAGCCTTGGGGGGTGGGGCTGGCAAACTTCGTCCGCCGGACTCGGAATGGCGCGAGATTTTGCGAGAGGCCTCCGTGAGCAGAAAATAGGCAATGGGCACAGCCGCGCCCAAAAATAACCGCCCGAAGGCCGGGGCGCCAAGTTCGTCCAGCGGAAAAAGGCCACAAAAACGGGTGGGCTATAGCCTTGGGGGGTGGGGCTGGCCAACTTCGTCCGCCGGACTCGGAATGGCGCGAGCCTTTGCGAGCGGCCTCCGTGTGGCAAAAAGAAGCCGCGCGCACAGCCGCGCCCAAAAATAACCGCCCGAAGGCCGGGGCGCCAAGTTCGTCCAGCGGAAAAAGGCCACAAAAACGGGTGGGTTATAGCCTTGGGGGATGGGGCAGGCCAACTTCGTCCGCCGGACTCGGAATGGCACGAGACTTTGCAAGCGGCCTCCGTATGCCAAAAATAGGCCGCGGGCACAGCCGCGCCCAAAAATAACAGCACGAAGGCCGGGGCGCCAAGTTCGTCCAGCGGAAAAAGGCCACAAAAACGGGTGGGCTATAGCCTTGGGGGTTGGGGCTGGCCAACTTCGTCCGCCGGACTCAGAATGGCGCGAGACTTTGCGTGCGGAGTCCGTGTGCCAAAAATAGGCCACGGACACAGCCGCGTCCTAAAATAACCGCCCGAAGGCCGGGGCGCCAAGTTCGTCCAGCGGAAAAAGGCCACAAAAACGGGTGGGCTATAGCCTTGGGGGGTGGGGCTGGCCAACTTCGTCCGCCGGACTCGGAATGGCGCGAGACTTTGCGAGTGGCCTCCGTGCGCCAAAAATAAGCCGCAGGCACAGCCGCGCCCAAAAATAACCGCCCGAAGGCCGGGGCGCCAAGTTCGTCCAGCGGAAAAAGGCCACAAAAACGGGTGGGCTATAGCCTTGGGGGGTGGGGCTGGCCAACTTCGTCCGCCGGACTCAGAAAGGCGCGAGACTTTGCGAGCGGAGTCCGTGTGCCAAAAAGAGGCCGCGGGCACAGCCGTAACCAAAAATAACCACCCGAAGGCCGGGGCGCCAAGTTCGTCCAGCGGAAAAAGGCCACAAAAACGGGTGGGCTATAGCATCGGGGGGTGGGGCTGGCCAACTTCGTCCGCCGGACTCGGAATGGCGCGATACTTTGCGAGCGGCCTCCGTGTGCCAAAAATAGGCCGCTCGCACAGCCGTGCCCAAAAATAACCGCCCGAAGGCCGGGGCGCCAAGTTCGTCCAGCGGAAAAAGGCCACAAAAACGGGTGGGCTATAGCCTTGGGGGGTGGGGCTGGCCAACTTCGTCCGCCGGACTCGGAATTGCGCGAGACTTTGCGAGCGGCCTCCACGTGCCAAAAAGAGGCCGCGGGCACAGCCGCAACCAAAAATAACCACCCGAAGGCCGGGATGCCAAGTTCGTCCAGCGGAAAAAGGCCACAAAAACGGGTGGGCTATAGCATCGGGAGGTGGGGCTGGCCAACTTCGTCCGCCGGACTCGGAATGGCGCGAGACTTTGCGAGCGGCCTCCGTGTGCCAAAAATAGGCCGCTCGCACAGCCACGACGAAAAATAACAGCCCGAAGGCCGGGGCCAAGTTCGTCCAGCGGAAAAAAGCCACAAAAACGGGTGGGCTATAGCCTTGGGGGCTGGGGCTGGCCCACTTCGTCCGCCGGACTCGGAATGGCGCGTGCCTTTGCGAGCGGCCTCCGTGTGCCAAAAATAAGCCGCGGGCACAGCCGCGCCCAAAAAATAACATCCCGAAGGCCGGGACGCCAAGTTCGTCCAGCGGAAAAAAGCCACAAAAACGGGTGGGCTATAGCCTTGCGGGGTGGGGCTGGCCCACTTCGTCTGCCGGACTCGGAATGGCGCGAGCCTTTGCGAGCGGCCTCCGTGTGCCAAAAATAAGCCACGGGCACAGCCGCGCCCAAAAATAACCACCCGAAGGCCGGGGCGCCAAGTTCGTCCAGCGGAAAAAGGCCACAAAAACGGGTGGGCTATAGCATCGGGGGGTGGGGCTGGCCAACTTCGTCCGCCGGACTCGGAATGGCGCGAGACTTTGCGAGAAGCCTCCGTGAGCAGAAAATAGGCCGCGGGCACAGCCGCGCCCAAAAATAACCGCCCGAAGGCCGGGGCGCCAAGTTCGTCCAGCGGAAAAAGGCCACAAAAACGGGTAGGCTATAGCGTTGGGGGCTGCGGCTGGCCAACTTCGTCCGCCGGACTCGGAATGGCGCGAGACTTTTCGAGTGGCCTCCGTGTGCCAAAAATAGGCCGCGGGCACAGCCGCGCTCAAAAATAAACGCCCGAAGGCCGAGGCGCCAAGTTCGTCCAACGGAAAAAGGCCACAAAAACGGGTGGGCTATAGTATTGGGGGGTGGGGCTGGCCAACTTCGTCCGCCGGACTCGGAATAGCGTGAGACTTTGCGAGCGGCCTCCGTGTGCCAAAAAGAGGCCACGGGCACAGCCGCGCCCAAAAATAACCGCACGAAGGCCGGGGCGCCAAGTTCGCCCAGCGGAAAAAGGCCACAAAAACGGGTGGGCTATAGCCTTGGGGGGTGGGGCTGGCCCACTTCGTCCGCCAGACTCAGAAAGGCGCGAGACTTTGCGAGCAGAGTCCGTGTGCCAAAAATAGGCCACGGACACAGCCGCGTCCTAAAATAACCACCCGAAGGCCGGGGCGCCAAGTTCGTCCAGCGGAAAAAGGCCACAAAAACGGGTGGGCTATAGCCTTGGGGGGTGGGGCTGGCCCACTTCGTCCGCCGGACTCGGAATGGCGCGAGACTTTGCGAGTGGCCTCCGTGCGCCAAAAATAAGCCGCAGGCACAGCCGCGCCCAAAAATAACCGCCCGAAGGCCGGGGCGCCAAGTTCGTCCAGCGGAAAAAGGCCACAAAAACGGGTGGGCTATAGCCTTGGGGGGTGGGGCTGGCCAACTTCGTCCGCCGGACTCAGAAAGGCGCGAGACTTTGCGAGCGGAGTCCGTGTGCCAAAAAGAGGCCGCGGGCACAGCCGTAACCAAAAATAACCACCCGAAGGCCGGGGCGCCAAGTTCGTCCAGCGGAAAAAGGCCACAAAAACGGGTGGGCTATAGCCTTGGGGGGTGGGGCTGGCCCACTTCGTCCGCCGGACTCGGAATGGCGCGAGACTTTGCGAGTGGCCTCCGTGCGCCAAAAATAAGCCGCAGGCACAGCCGCGCCCAAAAATAACCGCCCGAAGGCCGGGGCGCCAAGTTCGTCCAGCGGAAAAAGGCCACAAAAACGGGTGGGCTATAGCCTTGGGGGGTGGGGCTGGCCAACTTCGTCCGCCGGACTCAGAAAGGCGCGAGACTTTGCGAGCGGAGTCCGTGTGCCAAAAAGAGGCCGCGGGCACAGCCGTAACCAAAAATAACCACCCGAAGGCCGGGGCGCCAAGTTCGTCCAGCGGAAAAAGGCCACAAAAACGGGTGGGCTATAGCCTTGGGGGGTGGGGCTGGCCAACTTCGTCCGCCGGACTCGGAATTGCGCGAGACTTTGCGAGCGGCCTCCACGTGCCAAAAAGAGGCCGTGGGCACAGCCGCAACCAAAAATAACCACCCGAAGGCCGGGGCGCCAAGTTCGTCCAGCGGAAAAAGGCCACAAAAACGGGTGGGCTATAGCATCGGGGGGTGGGGCTGGCCAACTTCGTCCGCCGGACTCGGAATGGCGCGAGACTTTGCGAGCGGCCTCCGTGTGCCAAAAATAGGCCGCTCGCACAGCCACGACGAAAAATAACAGCCCGAAGGCCGGGGCGCCAAGTTCGTCCAGCGGAAAAAAGCCACAAAAACGGGTGGGCTATAGCCTTGGGGGCTGGGGCTGGCCCACTTCGTCCGCCGGACTCGGAATGGCGCGAGCCTTTGCGAGCGGCCTCCGTGTGCCAAAAATAAACGGGCACAGCCGCGCCCAAAATAACATCCAAGGCCGGGACGCCAAGTTCGTCCAGCGGAAAAAGCCACAAAACGGGTGGGCTATAGCCTTGGGGTGGGCTGGCCCACTTCGCCGGACTCGGAATGGCGCGAGCCTTTGCGAGCGGCCTCCGTGTGCCAAAAATAAGCCACGGGCACAGCCGCCAAAATAACCACCCGAATGCCGGGCGCCAAGTTCGTCCCAGCGGAAAAAGGCCACAAAAACGGGTGGGCTATAGCATCGGGGGGTGGGGCTGGCCAACTTCGTCCGCCGGACTCGGAATGGCGCGAGACTTTGCGAGAAGCCTCCGTGAGCAGAAAATAGGCCGCGGGCACAGCCGCGCCCAAAAATAACCGCCCGAAGGCCGGGGCGCCAAGTTCGTCCAGCGGAAAAAGGCCACAAAAACGGGTAGGCTATAGCGTTGGGGGCTGCGGCTGGCCAACTTCGTCCGCCGGACTCGGAATGGTGCGAGACTTTTCGAGTGGCCTCCGTGTGCCAAAAATAGGCCGCGGGAAGAGCCGCGCTCAAAAATAAATGCCCGAAGGCCGAGGCGCCAAATTCGTCCAGCGGAAAAAGGCCACAAAAACGGGTGGGCTATAGTATTGGGGGGTGGGGCTGGCCAACTTCGTCCGCCGGACTCGGAATGGCGCGAGACTTTGCGAGCGGCCTCCGTGTGCCAAAAAGAGGCCACGGGCACAGCCGTGCCCAAAAATAACCGCCCGAAGGCCGGGGCGCCAAGTTCGTCCAGCAGAAAAAGGCCACAAAAACGAGTGGGCTATAGCGTTGGGGGCTGCGGCTGGCCAACTTCGTCCGCCGGACTCGGAATGGCGCGATACTTAGTGAGCGGCCTCCGTGTGCCAAAAATAGGCCGCTCGCACAGCAGCGCCCAAAAATAACCGCCCGAAGGCCGGGGCGCCAAGTTCGTCCCGCGGAAAAAGGCCACAAAAACGGGTGGGCTATAAACTTGGGGGGTGGGGCTGGCCAACTTCGTCCGGCGGACTCGGAATGGCGCGATACTTAGCGAGCGGCCTCCGTGTGCCAAAAATAGGCCGCGGGCTCAGCCGCGCCCAAAAATAACCGCCCAAAGGCCGGGGCGCCAAGTTCGTCCAGCGAAAAAAGGCCACAAAAACGGGTGGGCTATAGCCTTGAGGGGTGGGGCTGGTAAACTTCGTCCGCCGGACACGGAATGGCGTGAGACATTTCGAGCGGCCTCCGTGTCCCAAAAATAGGCCGCGGGCACAGCCGCGCCCAAAAATAACCGCCCGAAGGCCTAGGCGCCAAGTTCGTCCAGCGGAAAAAGGCCACAAAAACGGGTGGGCTATAGTATTGGGGGGTGGGGCTGGCCAACTTCGTCCGCCGGACTCGGAATGGCGCGAGACTTTGCGAGCGGCCTCCGTGTGCCAAAAAGAGGCCGCGGGCACATCCGCGCCCAAAAATAACCACCCGAAGGCCGGGGCGCCAAGTTCTTCCCGCGGAAAAAGGCCACAAATACGGGTGGGCTATAGCCTTGGGGGGTGGGGCTGGCCAACTTCGTCCGCCGGACTCGGAATGGCGCGAGATTTTGCGAGCGGCCTCCACGTGCCAAAAAGAGGCCGCGGGCACAGCCGTACCCAAAAATAACCACCCGAAGGCCGGGGCGCCAAGTTCGTCCAGCGGAAAAAGGCCACAAAAACGGGTGGGCTATAGCATTGGGGGGTGGGGCTGGCCAACTTCGTCCGCCGGACTCGGAATGGCGCGAGACTTTGCGAGCGGCCTCCGTGTGCCAAAAATAGGCCGCGGGCACAGCCGCGCCCAAAAATAACAGCCCGAAGGCCGGGGCGCCAAATTCGTCCAGCGGAAAAAAGCCACAAAAACGGGTGGGCTATAGCCTTGAGGGGTGGGGCTGGCAAACTTCGTCCGCCGGACTCGGAATGGTGCGAGACTTTGCGAGCGGCCTCCATGTGCCAAAAATAAGCCGCGGGCACAGCCGCGCCCAAAAAATAACCAACCGAAAGCCGGGCCGCCAAGTTCGTCCAGCAGAAAAAGGCCACAAAAACGGGTGGGCTATAGCCTTGGGGGGTGGGGCTGGCCCACTTCGTCCGCCGGATTCGGAATGGCGCGAGACTTTACGAGCGGCCTCCGTGTGCCAAAAATAGGCCACGGGCACAGCCGCTCCCAAAAATAACCGCCCGAAGGCCGGGGCGCCAAGTTCGTCCAGCGGAAAAAGTCCACAAAAACGGGTGGGCTATAGCATTGGGGGGTGGGGCTGGCCAACTTCGTCCGCCGGACTCGGAATGGCGCGAGACTTTGCGAGCGGCCTCCACGTGCCAAAAAGAGGCCGCGGGCACAGTCGCACCCAAAAATAACCACCCGAAGGCCGGGGCGCCAAGTTCGTGCAGCGGAAAAAGGCCACAAAAACGGGTGGGCTATAGCCTTGGGGGGTGGGGCTGGCCAACTTCGTCCGCCGGACTCGGAATGGCGCGAGACTTTGCGAGCGGCCTCCACGTGCCAAAAAGAGGCCGCGGGCACAGTCGCACCCAAAAATAACCACCCGAAGGCCGGGGCGCCAAGTTCGTCCAGCGGAAAAAGGCCACAAAAACAGTGGGGCTATAGCATTGGGGGGTGGGGCTGACCAACTTCGTCCGCCGGACTCGGAATGGCGCGAGACTTTGCGAGCGGCCTCCACGTGCCAAAAATAGGCTGCGGGCACAGCCGCGCACAAAAATAACCGCCCGAAGGCCGGGGCGCCAAGTTCGTCCAGCGGAAAAAGGCCAGAAAAACGGGTGGGCTATAGCCTTGGGGGGTGGGGCTGGCCCACTTCGTCCGCCGGACTCGGAATGGCGCGAGACTTTGCGAACGGCCTCCGTGTGCCAAAAATAGGCCGCGGGCACAGCCGCGCCCAAAAATAACCGCCCGAAGGCCAGGGCGCCATGTTCGTCCAGCGGAAAAAGGCCACAAAAACGGGTGGGCTATAGCCTTGGGGGGTGGGGCTGGCCAACTTCGTCCGCCGGACTCGGAATGGCGTGAGACTTTGCGGCGGCCTCACGTGCCAAAAAGAGGCCGCGGGCACAGCAGCACCCAAAAATAACCTCCCGAAGGCCGGGGCGCCAAGTTTGTCCAGCGGAAAAAGGAAACAAAAACGAGTGGGCTATAGCGTTGGGGGTGGGGCTGGCCAACTTCTTCCGCCGGACTCGGAATGCCGCGATACTTTTTGAGAGGCCTCCGTGTGCCAAAAATAGGCCGCGGGCACAGCCGCGCCAAAAAATAACCGCCCGAAGGCCGGGGCGCCAAGTTCGTCCAGCGGAAAAAGGCCACAAAAATGAGTGGGCTATAGCGTTGGGGGGTGGGGCTGGCCAACTTCGTCCGCCGGACTCGGAATGGCGCGAGAGTTTGCGAGCGGCCTCCGTGTGCCAAAAATAGGCCGCGGGCACAGCCGCGCCCAAAAATAACCTCCCGAAGGCCGGGGCGCCAAGTTCGTCCAGCGGAAAAAGGCCACAAAAACGAGTGGGCTATAGCGTTGGTGGGTGGGGCTGGCCAACTTCGTCCGCCGGACTCGGAATGCCGCGATACTTTCTGAGCGGCCTCCGTGTGCCAAAAATAGGCCGCGGGCACAGCCGCGCCCAAAAATAACTGGCCGACGGCCGGGGCGCCAAGTTCGTCCAGCGGAAAAAGGCCACAAAAACGGGTGGGCTATAGCCTTGGGGGGTGGGGCTGGCCAACTTCGTCCGCCGGACTCGGTGCGAGACTTTGCGGCGGCGTCCGTGTGCCAAAATTAGGTCACAGCCGCGCCCAAAAATAAGCCCCCAAAAGTCCCGTCCCCAAGTTCGTCGCAAAAATGCCCAAAAACGGGTGGGCTATAGCCTTGGGGAGGGGCTGGCCAACTCCGCCGGACTCGGCATGGGGCGAGACTTTGCGAGCATCCTCTGTGTGCCAAAAATAGGCCCCGGGCACAGCCGCGCCCAAAAATAAGCCCCCGAAGGTCCCGTCCCCAAGTTCGTCCGCCGCAAAAATGCCCAAAAAACGGGTGGGCTATAGCCTTGGGGGGAGGGGCTGGCCAACTTCGTCCGCCGGACTCGGAATGGGGCGAGACTTTGCGAGCACACTCCGTGTGCCAAAAATAGGCCGCGGGCACAGCCACGCCCAAAAATAAGCCCCCGAAAGTCCCGTCCCCAAGTTCATCCGCGGCAAAAATGCCCAAAAAACGGGTGGGCTATAGCCTTGGGGGGAGGGGCTGGCCAACTTCGTCCGCCGGACTCGGAATGGGGCGAGACTTTGCGAGCACACTCCGTGTGCCAAAAATAGGCCGCGGGCACAGCCACGCCCAAAAATAATCCCCCGAAAGTCCCGTCGCCATGTTTGTCCGCCGCAAAAATGCCCAAAAAACGGGTGGGCTATAGCCTTGGGGGGAGAGGCTGGCCGACTTCGTCCGCCGGACTCAGAATGGGGCGAGACTTTTCGAGTGCCCTCTGTGTACAAAAAATAGGCCGCGGTTACAGCCGCGCCCAAAATAAGCACCCGAAGGTCCCGTCCCCAAGTTCGTCCACCGCAAAAATGCCCAAAAAACGGGTGGGCTATAGCCTTGGGGGCAGGGGCTGGCCCACTTCGTCCGCCGGACTCGGAATGGGGTGAGAGTTTGCGAGCACCCTCCGTGTGCCAAAAATAGGCCATGGCAAAGCCGCGACCAAAAACAAGCGCACGAAGGTCCCGACCCCAAGTAAGTCCGCCGCAAAAATGCCCCAAAAACGGGTGGGCTATAGCCTTGGGGGCAGGGGCTGGCCAACTTCGTCTGCCCGACTCGGAATGGCGCGAGACGTTGCGAGCGCCCTCCGTGAGCGAAAAATAGCCCGCGGGTACAGCCACACCCAAAAATAATCGCCCGAAGGTCCCGTCCCAATGTTTGTCCGCCGCAAAAATGCCCAAAAAACGGGTGGGCTATAGCTTTGGGGGCAGGGGCTGGCCCACTTCGTCCGCCGGAATCGGAATGGGGTGAGACTTTGCGAGCACCCTCCGTGTGCAAAAAATAGGCTGCGGGCAAAGCCGCGACCAAAAACAAGCACCCGAAGGTCCCGTCCCCAAGTTCGTCCGCCGCAAAAATGCCCAAAAAACGGGTGGGCTATAGCCTTGGGGGGAGGGGCTGGCGAACTTCGTCCGCCGGACTCGGAATGGGGCGAGACTTTGTGAGCGCCCTCCGTGAGCGAAAAATAGGCCGCGGGTACAGCCGCACCCAAAAATAATCGCCCGAAGGTCCCGTCCCAATGTTTGTCCGCCGCAAAAATGCCCAAAAAACGGGTGGGCTATAGCTTTGGGGCGAGGGCTGGCCCACTCGTCCGCCGGAATCGGAATGGGGTGAGACTTTGCGAGCACCCTCCGTGTGCCAAAAATAGGCTGCGGGCAAAGCCGCGACCAAAAACAAGCACCCGAAGGTCCCGTCCCCAAGTTCGTCCGCCGAAAAAATTTCCAAAAAACGAGTGGGCTATAGCCTTGGGGGCAGGGGCTGGCCAACTTCGTCCGCCCGACTCGGAATGGGACGAGACATTGCGAGCGCCCTCTGAGTGCCATAAATAGGCCGTGGGCACAGCCGCGCCCAAAAATAAGCGCCTGAAGGTCCCGTCCCAAAATTCGTCCGCCGCATAAATGCCCAAAAAACGGGTGGGCTATAGCCTTGGGGGGAGGGGCTGGCCAACTTCGTCCGCCGGACTCGGAATGGGGCGAGACTTTGCGAGCACACTCCGTGTGCCAAAAATAGGCATGAGCACAGCCGCGCCCAAAACAAGCGCCAAGGTCCCGTCCCCATGTTTGTCCGCCGCAAAAATGCCCAAAAAACGGGTGGGTTATAGCCTTGGGGGGAGAGGCTGGCCAACTTCGTCCGCCGGACTCGGAATGGGGCGAGACTTTTCGACTGCCCTCCGTTTGCAAAAAACAGGCCCCGGACACAGCCGCGCCCAAAATAAGCACCCGAAGGTCCCGTCCCCAAGTTCGTCCACCGCAAAAATGCCCAAAAAACGGGTGGGCTATAGCCTTGGGGGCAGGGGCTGGCCAACTTCGTCCGCCCGACTCGGAATGGGACGAGACATTGCGAGCGCCCTCCGAGTGCCATAAATAGGCCGTGGGCACAGCCGCGCCCAAAAATAAGCACCCGAAGGTCCCGTCCCAAAATTCGTCCGCCGCAAAAATGCCCAAAAAACGGGTGGGCCATAGCCTTGGGGGGAGGGGCTGGCCCACTTCGTCCGCCGGACTCGGAATGGGGTGAGACTTTGCGAGCACCCTCCATGTGCCAAAAATAGGCCGCGGGCAAAGCCGCGACCAAAAACAAGCGCCCGAAGGTCCCGTCCCCAAGTTCGTCCGCCGCAAAAATGGCCCAAAAACGGGTGGGCTATAGCCTTGGGGGCAGGGGCTGGCCAACTTCGTCCGCCGGACTCGGAATGGGGCGAGACTTTGTGAGCGCCCTCCGTGTGCCAAAGATAGGCCACGGGCACAGCCATGCACAAAAACAAGCACCCGCAGGTCCCGTCCGTAAGTTCATCCGCCGCAAACATGCCCAATAAACGGGTGGGCTATAGCCTTGGGGGGAGGGGCTGGCCAACTTCGTCCGCCGGACTCGGAATGGGGCGAGACTTTGCGATCGCCCTCCGTGTGCTAAAAATAGGCCGCGGGCACAGCCGCATCCAAAAATAAGTGCCCGATGGTCCCATCTCCATGTTCGTCCGCCGCAAAAATGCCCAAAAAACGGGTGGGCTATAGCCTTGGGGGGAGGGGCTGGCCAACTTCGTCCGACGGACTCGGAATGGGTTGAGACTTTGCGTGCACCCTCCGTGCCCCAAAAATAGACCGTAGGCATAGCCACACCCAAAAATAAGCACCCGAAGGTCCCGTCCCCAAGTTCGTCCGCCGCAAAAATGCCCAAAAAACGGGTGGGCTATAGCCTTGGGGGGAGGGGCTGGCCAACTTCGTCCGCCGTACTCGGAATGGTATGAGAGTTTGCGAGCGCCCTCTGTGTGCCAAAAATAGGCCGAGGGCACAGCCGCGTCCAAAAACAAGCGCCCGAAGGTCCCATCCCCAAGTTCGTCCGCTGCAAAAATGCCCAAAAAACGGGTGGGCTATAGCCTTGGGGGGAGGGGCTGGCCAACTTCGTCCGCCGGACTCGGAATGGGGCGAGACTTTGCGAGCGCCCTCCGTGTGCCAAAGATAGGCCGCGGGCACAGCCACGCACAAAAACAAGCACCCGAAGGTCCCGTCCGTAAGTTCATCCGCCGCAAAAATGCCCAAAAAACGGGTGGGCTATAGCCTTGGGGGGAGGGGCTGGCCAACTTCGTCCGCCGGACTCGGAATGGGGCGAGACTTTGCGAGCACCCTCCGTGTGCCAAAAATAGGCCGCGAACACAGCCGCGCCCAAAAATAAGCGCCCGAAGGTCCCGTCCCCATGTTTGTCCGCCGCAAAAATGCCCAAAAAACGGGTGGGCTATAGCCTTGGGGGCAGGGGCTGGCCAACTTCGTCCGCCGGACTCGGAATGGGGCGAGACTTTGCGATCGCCCTCCGTGTGCAAAAAATAGGCCGCGGCACAGCCGCATCCAAAATAAGTGCCCGATGGTCCCATCTCCATGTTCGTCCGCAAAATGCCCAAATAACGGGTGGGCTATAGCCTTGGGGGGAGGGGCTGGCCAACTTCGTCCGACGGACTCGGAATGGGACGAGACTTTGCGTGCACCCTCCGTGTGCCAAAAATAGACCGTAGACATAGCCGCACCCAAAAATAAGCACCCGAAGGTCCCGTCCCCAAGTTCGTCCGCCGCAAAAATGCCCAAAAAACGGGTGGGCTATAGCCTTGGGGGGAGGGGCTGGCCAACTTCGTCCGCCGTACTCGGAATGGTATGAGAGTTTGCGAGCGCCCTCTGTGTGCCAAAAATAGGCCGAGGGCACAGCCGCGTCCAAAAACAAGCGCCCGAAGGTCCCAGCCCCAAGTTCGTCCGCTGCAAAAATGCCCAAAAAACGGGTGGGCTATAGCCTTGGGGGGAGGGGCTGGCCAACTTCGTCCGCCGGACTCGGAATGGGGCGAGACTTTGCGAGCGCCCTCCGTGTGCCAAAGATAGGCCGCGGGCACAGCCACGCACAAAAACAAGCACCCGAAGGTCCCGTCCGTAAGTTCATCCGCCGCAAAAATGCCCAAAAAACGGGTGGGCTATAGCTTTGGGGGCAGGGGCTGGCCAACTTCGTCCGCCGGACTCGGAATGGGGCGAGACTTTGCGATCGCCCTCCGTGTGCTAAAAATAGGCCGCGGGCACAGCCGCATCCAAAAATAAGTGCCCGATGGTCCCATCTCCATGTTCGTCCGCCGCAAAAATGCCCAAAAAACGGGTGGGCTATAGCCTTGGGGGGAGGGGCTGGCCAACTTCGTCCGACGGACTCGGAATGGGTTGAGACTTTGCGTGCACCCTCCGTGTGCCAAAAATAGACCGTAGGCATAGCCACACCCAAAAATAAGCGCCCGAAGGTCCCGTCCCCATGTTTGTCCGCCGCAAAAATGCCCAAAAAACGGGTGGGTTATAGCCTTGGGGGGAGAGGCTGGCCAACTTCGTCCGCCGGACTCGGAATGGGGCGAGACTTTTCGACTGCCCTCCGTTTGCAAAAAATAGGCCGCGGACACAGCCGCGCCCAAAATAAGCACCCGAAGGTCCCGTCCCCAAGTTCGTCCGCCGCAAAAATGCCCAAAAAACGGGTGGGCTATAGCCTTGGGGGCAGGGGCTGGCCAACTTCGTCTGCCTGACTCGGAATGGCGCGAGACGTTGCGAGCGCCCTCCAAGTGCCAAAAATAGGCCGTGTGCATAGCCGCGCCCAAAAATAAGCGCCCGAAGGTCCCGTCCCCAATTTCGTCCGCCGCAAAAATGCCCAAAAAACGGGTGGGCTATAGCCTTGGGGGCAGGGGCTGGCGAACTTCGTCCGCCGGACTCGGAATGGGGCGAGACTTTGTGAGCACCCTCCGTGAGCGAAAAATAGGCCGCGGGTACAGCCGCACCCAAAAATAATCGCCCGAAGGTCCCGTCCCAATGTTTGTCCGCCGCAAAAATGCCCAAAAAACGGGTGGGCTATAGCTTTGGGGGCAGGGGTTGGCCCACTTCGTCCGCCGGAATCGGAATGGGGTGAGACCTTGCGAGCACCCTCCGTGTGCCAAAAATAGGCTGCGGGTAAAGCCGCGACCAAAAATAAGCGCCTGAAGGTCCCGTCCCCAGGTTCGTCCGCCGCAAAAATGCCCAAAAAACGGGTGGGCTATAGCCTTGGGGGCAGGGGCTGGCCAACTTCGTCCGCCCGACTCGGAATGGGACGAGACATTGCGAGCGCCCTCCGAGTGCCATAAATAGGCCGTGGGCACAGCCGCGCCCAAAAATAAGCGCCCGAAGGTCCCGTCCCAAAATTCGTCCGCCGCAAAAATGCCCAAAAAACGGGTGGGCTATAGCCTTGGGGGGAGGGGCTGGCCAACTTCGTCCGCCGGACTCGGAATGGGGCGAGACTTTGCGAGCACCCTCCGTGTGCCAAAATAGAGCACAGCCGCGCCCAAAACATGCGCCAAGGTCCCGTCCCCCATGTTTGTCCGCCGCAAAATGCCCAAAAACGGTGGGTTATAGCCTTGGGGAGAGGCTGGCCAACTTCGTCCGGACTCGGAATGGGGTGAGACTTTTCGACTGCCCTCCGTTTGCCAGGCCGGACACAGCCGCGCCAAAATAAGCACCAAGGTCCCCCCAAGTTCGTCCACCGCAAAATGCCCAAAAACGGTGGGCTATAGCCTTGGGGCAGGGGCTGGCCCACTTCCGCCGGACTCGGAATGGGGTGAGACTTTGCGAGCACCTCCGTGTGTTAAAATAGGCCGCGGGCAAAGCTGCGACCAAAAACAAGCGCCCGAAGGTCCCGTCCCCAAGTTCGTCCGCAAAAATGCCCCAAAACGGGTGGGCTATAGCCTTGGGGCAGGGGCCAACTCGCCCGCCCGACTGGAATGGGACGAGACATTGCGAGCGCCTCCGAGTGCCATAAATAGGCCGTGGCACAGCCGCGCCCAAAATAAGCGCCCGAAGGTCCCGTCCCAAAATTCGTCCGCCGCAAAATGCCCAAAAACGGGTGGGCTATAGCCTTGGGGGAGGGGCTGGCCAACTTCCGTCCGCCCGGACTCGGAATGGGGCGAGACTTTGCGAGCACCCTCCAAAAATAGGCAGCACAGCCGCGCCCAAAACATGCGCCCGAAGGTCCCGTCCCCATGTTTGTCCGCCGCAAAAATGCCCAAAACGGGTGGGTTATAGCCTTGGGGGAGAGGGGCCAACTGTCCGGACTCGGAATGGGGTGAGACTTTCGACTGCCCTCCGTTTGCAAAAAATAGGCCGCGGACACAGCCGCGCCCAAAATAAGCACCCGAAGGTCCCGTCCCCAAGTTCGTCCCACCGCAAAATGCCCAAAAACGGGTGGGCTATAGCCTTGGGGGCAGGGGCTGGCCCACTTCGTCCGCCGGACTCGGAATGGGGTGAGACTTTGCGAGCACCCTCCGTGTGCCAAAAATAGGCCGCGGGCAAAGCTGCGACCAAAAATAAGCGCCCGAAGGTCCCCCCAAGTTCGTCCGCAAAAATGCCCCAAAACGGGTGGGCTATAGCCTTGGGAGGCGCTGGCCAACTTCTGTCCGCCGGACTCGGAATGGGGCGAGACTTTGCGATCGCCTCCGTGTGCTAAAATAGGCCGGGCACAGCCGCATACAAAAATAAGCGCCCGATGGTCCCATCCCCATGTTCGTCCGCAAAATGCCCAAAAACGGGTGGGCTATAGCCTTGGGGCAGGGCTGGCCCACTTCGTCCGCCGGAATCGGAATGGGGTGAGACTTTGCAGCACCCTCCGTGTGCCAAAATAGGCTGCGGCAAAGCTACGACCAAAAACAAGCACCCGAAGGTCCCGTCCCCAAGTTCGTCCGCAAAATGCCCAAAAACGGGTGGGCTATAGCCTTGGGGGCAGGGCTGGCCAACTTCGTCCGCCCGACTGGAATGGGACGAGACATTGCGAGCGACCTCCGAGTTCCATAATAGGCCGTGGGCACAGCCGCGCCAAAAATAAGCACCCGGTCCCGTCCCAAAATTCGTCCGCCGCAAAAATGCCCAAAAAACGGGTGGGCTATAGCCTTGGGGGGAGGGCTGGCCCACTTCGTCCGCCGGACTCGGATTGGGGCGAGACTTTGCGAGCACCCTCCATGTGCCAAAAATAGGCCGCGATCACAGCCGCGCCCAAAACAAGCGCCCGAAGGTCCCGCCCCATGTTTGTCCGCCGCAAAAATGCCCAAAAACGGGTGGGTTATAGCCTTGGGGGAGAGGCTGGCCAACTTCTGTCCGCCGGACTCGGAATGGGGCGAGACTTTTCGACTGCCCTCTGTTTGTAAAAAAATAGGCCACAGCCGCGCCCAAAATAAGCACCCGAAGGTCCCGCCCCAAGTTCGTCCACCGAAAATGCCCAAAACGGGTGGGCTATAGCCTTGGGGGCAGGGGCTTGGCCCACTCTGTCCGCCGGACTCGGAATGGGGTGAGATTTGCGAGCACCCTCCGTGTGCCAAAAATAGGCCGCGGCAAAGCCGACCAAAACAAGCGCCAAGGTCCCCCCCAAGTTCGTCCGCCGCAAAAATGCCCCAAAAACGGGTGGGCTATAGCCTTGGGGGGAGGGGCTGGCCAACTTCGTCCGCCGGATATCGGAATGGGGCGAGACTTTGCGAGTGCCCTCCGTGTGCCAAAGATAGGCCACGGGCACAGCCACGCACAAAAACAAGCACCCGAAGGTCCCGTCCGTAAGTTCATCCGCCGCAAACATGCCCAATAAACGGGTGGGCTATAGCCTTGGGGGGAGGGGCTGGCCAACTTCGTCCGCCGGACTCGGAATGGGGCGAGACTTTGCGAGCGCCCTCCGAGTGCCATAAATAGGCCACAGCGACGCCAAAAATAAGCGCCGAAGGTCCCGTCCCAAAATTCGTCCGCAAAAATGCCTAAAAACGGGGGGGCTATTGCCTTGGGGGGAGGGGCTGTCCAACTTCGTCCGCCGGACTCGGAATGGGGCGAGACTTTGCAGCACCCTCCGTGTGCCAAAATAGGTCCGAGCACAGCCGCGCCCAAAAACAAGCGCCCGAAGGTCCCGTCCCCATGTTTGTCCGCAGCAAAAATGCCCAAAAAATGGGTGGGTTATATCCTTGGGGGGAGAGGCTGGCCAACTTCGTCCGCCGGACTCGGAATGGGGCGAGACTTTTCGACTGCCCTCCGTTTGTAAAAAATAGGCCGCGGACACAGCCGCGCCCAAAATAAGCACCCGAAGGTCCCGTCCGTAAGTTCATCCGCCGCAAACATGCCCAATAAACGGGTGGGCTATAGCCTTGGGGGGAGGGGCTGGCCAACTTCGTCCGCCGGACTCGGAATGGGGCGAGACTTTACGATCACCCTCCGTGTGCTGGCCAGCGGGCACAGCCGCATCCAAAAATAAGTGCCCGATGGTCCCATCTCCATGTTCGTCCGCCGCAAAAATGCCCAAAAAACGGGTGGGCTATAGCCTTGGGGGGAGGGGCTGGCCAACTTCGTCCGACGGACTCGGAATGGGGCGAGACTTTACGAGCACCCTCCGTGTGCCAAAAATAGGCTGCGGGCACAGCCACGCCCAAAAACAAGACCCGGAAGGTCCCGTCCCCAAGTTCGTTCGCCGCAAAAATGCCCAAAAAACGGGTGGGCTATATCCTTGGGGGGAGGGGCTGGCCCACTTCGTCCGCCGGACTAGGAATGGGGCGAGACTTTGCGAGCACCCTCCGTGTGCCAAAAATAGGCTGCGGGCACAGCCACGCCCAAAAACAAGACCCTGAAGGTCCCGTCCCCAAGTTCGTTCGCCGCAAAAATGCCCAAAAAACGGGTGGGCTATAGCTTTGGGGGCAGGGGCTGGCCCACTGGTCCGCCGGACTCGGAATGGGCGAGACGCCAGCGCGCTCCGTGTGCGAAAATAGGCCGCGGGTACAGCCGCATCCAAAATAATCGCCCGAAGGTCCCGTCCCAATGTTTGTCCGCCGCAAAATGCCCAAAACAGTGGTGGCTATAGCTTTGAAAGGGGGGGCTGGCCCACTTCGTCCGCCGGAATCGGAATGGGGTGAGACTTTTACAGCACCTCCGTGTGCCAAAAATAGGCTGCGGGTAAAGCCGTGACCAAAACAAACGCCCGAAGGTCCCGTCCCCAAGTTCGTCCGCCGCAAAATGCCCAAAACGGAGGCTATAGCCTTGGGGCGGGGCTGGCCAACTCATCTGCCCGACTCGGAATGGGACGAGACATTGCGAGCGCCTCCGAGTGCCATAAATAGGCCGTGGGCACAGCCGCGCCCGTAAAAATAAGCTCCCGAAGGTCCCGTCCCAAAATTCGCCCGCCTAAAATGCCCAAAAACGGGTGGGCTATAGCCTCGGGGAGGGGCTGGCCAACTTCGTCCACGGACTCGGGAATGGGGTGAGACTTTGTGAGCGCCTCCGTGAGCTAAAATAGGCCGCCGGTACAGCCGCGCCCAAAAATAAGCACCGAAGGTCCCCCCAAAGTTCGTCCGCAAAAATGCCCAAAAAGGGTGGGCTATAGCTTGGGTGGAGGGGCTGGCCAACTTCTTCCGCCGGACTCGAATGGGGGAGACTTTGTGAGTGCCCTCCGTGAGTGAAAAAATAGCCGCAGGCGCGCCCAAAAATAAGCGCCGAAGGTCCCGATCCAAAAGTTCGTCCGCCGCAAAATGCCGAAAAAACGGAGGGCTATAGCCTTGGGAGAGGGCCGGCCAACTTCGCTTGGACTCGGAACGGGGGAGACTTTGGGCAGCGCTCCGTGTGCCAAAAATAGGTGGGGACAACCGCGCCCAGAAGGGCCCCGTCCTCCCCATGTTAAATCGTCGCCGCAAAAATGCCTAAAAAACTGGTGGGCAAAATCCTTGGGGGAGGGGCTGGCCACTGTCCGCCGGTTGACTTCTGAATGGGCGAGACTTTGCAAGCGCACTCCGTGTGCAAAATAGGCTGCGGTGGCATAGCCACGCCAAAAATAAAGCCCCCAAAGTCCGTCCCCAAGTTCGTCCGCCGCAAAATGCCCAAAAACGGGTGGGTATAGCCTGGGGGAGGCTGGCCAACCTCGTCCGCCTGACTCGGAATGGGGCGAGAGGTTCAGGCGCTCCGTGTGCCAAAAATAGGCCGCGGGCACAGCCGCACACAAAAACAAGCACCGAAGGTCCGTCCCAAGTTCGTCCGCCGCAAAATGCCAAAAAAAAGCGGTGGGCTATAGCCTTGGGGAGGCTTGGCTCCGCCCCAGACTGGAATGGGGCGAGACTTTGCAGCGCCATCCGTGTGCCAAAAAGCCACGGCACAGCCGCACAAAACAAGTGCCCGAAGGTCCCGTCCCCAAGTTCGTCCGCTAAAATGCTCAAAAACGGGTGGGCTATAGCCTTGGGGAGGGGCTGGCAAGTCCGCCGGACTCGGAATGAGAGTTTGTGGCGCCTCCGTGTACCAGTCGCGACACAGCGCCTAAAAATAAGCGCCGAAGGTCCGTCAGCCCAAGTTCCGCCCTTAAATGCCCAGCGGGTGGGCTATAGCCTTGGGGGAGGGCTGGCCAATTCGCTCACCGGACTCGGAATGGGGCGAGACTTTGCGAGCTCCCTCCGTGTGCCAAAGATAGGCCACGGGCACAGCCACGCACAAAAACAAGTGCCCGAAGGTCCTCCGTAAGTTCGTCGCCGCAAATGCCCAAAAATGGGTGGGCTATAGCCTTGGGAGGTTGCTGCCAACTCCGCCGGACAGAATGGGGCGAGATTGCAGCGCCCTCCGTACCAAAAATAGCAGGGCACAGCACGGCCAAAAATAAGCTCAGCCCGATCCGGCCCAAGCTCGCAAAATGCCCAAATGCGGGTGGGCTGGCAGCCTTGGGGGAGGGCTGGCTTCGTCGCCGTGCTCGGAATGGCATGAGAGTTTGCGAGAGCCCTCTGTGTGTAAAAATAGGCACAGCCGTACCAAAAATCAGCGCCCGAGCCTTTTTGGCCCCTGTTCTGCTGCAAAATGCCCAAAACGGGTAGCCATAGCCTGGGAGGGGCTGTCCAGCTGCCGGACTGGAATGGGCGAGACTTAGCGAGCACTCCATGTGCCAAAAAATAGGTCATGGGCAGAGAAAATAAAAGCCCCCAGTCAAGTTTCAAGCCTCATCCGCCGCAAAAAAGCGGTGGGCTATAGGGGCTCAAAGGATGGTTGTCTCGTCCGCCGGACTAGAACGGGGCGAGACTTTGTCAGAACGCTCCGCGTGCCGTAAAATAGGCCACGTGGCACAGCCGACCTGTGGGCAAAGCCCTCGGTCCGCCATCAGCTCGTCCGCCCGTAAATGCCCAAAAACGTGCAGGTTATGGCCTTCATGCGGGAGGGCTGAGCCTGTCGCCGACCGGAATGGGGCGAGACATGAAGGCGCCATTACCGTGTACCAAAAATGAGGCCACGGCAGCTGTGGCCCCAAAATAAGATCCGAGTGTCTCGCCTGTCTCGCCGCAAATGCCGAAAAATCGGTGGGCTATGCCTTGGGAATGCCCCTCGCTCGACCGAATGTCGAGATCTTTGCTTATCGCCTTCGCGTACCAAAAATAGTCAAGTCGCTCATTTTCCTGCCCGCCGCCAAAATACTTAGAAAACCCGGCTGGTTATTGCCTGGGAGGGCTGGCCAACTTCTGGGTCCGACCGAATGGGATGAGACTTTGCGGCGCCCATGTGCCAAAATAGGCGACGGGCACAGCTGCCCCAAAAATAAGCCCTCGAAGATCTCTGTCCCCAGTTCTCCGCCAAAAAACACCCGCAAAAACGGGTGGCAGCCTTGGGGGAGGGGCTGGTTGCCTCGGACTCGGAATGGGCGAGACTATGAAGGTTGCAAAAAGCGCCAGGTCACTGCCGCGCCCAAAACAAGCCTCCTCCGGCGGCGGCTGGCTTAGCCTCCCCCAAGGCTATAGCCCACCCGCTTTTTTGGGCATTAAGTATGCGACGAATCCTGGGGACGGACCTCGGCACCCGTTATTTTGTGCGCGCGCTGTGCACGCGCTATGTTTGGCACACGGAGGGAGCTCGGAAATTCTCACCCCATACCGAGTCCGGGCGGGACGGTTGCCTGGCCGCCTGGCCCCCCTGGAAGGGCCACCCGCTTTTGGGCATTTTGCGGCGGACGAACTTGGGACGTGGACCTTCGGGCTTATTTTTGGGCGCAGCCCACCGGCCTATTTTTCCCCAGGCACACGGAGGGTTCTCTGCAGTCTCGCCCCATTCCGAGTCCGCGGACGAAGTTGGCCATCCTCCCCAAGGCTATAGCCCACCCATGCTTGCGGCATTTCCCTTGCATGAAACTTGGGGACGGGACCTTCGCGGGCGGCTGTGTCCGTGGCCTATTTTTGGCACACTGGAGGGCGCTCGCAAAGTCTTGCCCCATTCCGAGTCCGGCGGGATGAAGTTGGCCAGCCCATCCCCCCTGCGAAGGCTATAGCCTCACCCAAATCTGCTTTTGGGCATTTTTATGGGCGACGTAACTTGGGGACGGAAATTGGGGCTTATTATTGGGCGCTGCTGTGCCATGCCTATTTTTGGCACACGGAGGGCGCCTGGAAATCTCACCCCATTCCGAGTCCGGCGGACGGTTGGCTCCCGCCTCCCCAAGGCTATAGCCCACCCGCTTTTGGGCATTTTTGCAAGTGCGGACGAACTTGGGGACGTGGACCTTCGGGGCTTTTTTTGCGGCTGTGCCCACCACCGCCTATTTTTGGCACACACGGAGGGTTCTCATGAAAGTCTCGCCCCATTCCGAGTCCGGCGGACGAAGTTGGCCATCCCTCCCCAAGGCTATAGCCCACCCGCTTTTGGGGCATTCGCGACGAACTTGGGGACGGGACCTTCGGGGCTTATTTTTGGCGCGGCTGTGTCCGTGGCCTATTTTTGGCACACGGAGGGCGCCGCAGTCTTGCCCCCATTCCGAGTCCGGGCGGATGAAGCACAGCCCATCCCCCCTTAAAGGCCTATAGCCCACCCGCTTTTGGGCATTTTTCGTGCGGATGAACTTGGGGGACGGAAATTCGGGGTTTATTATTGGGCGGCTGTGCTCAGCATTTTTACACACGGAGGGCGCTGAAATCTCACCCTATTCCCGAGTCCGGCGGACGAGTTCCTGCCTCCTGTCCCCCAAGGCTATAGCCCCACCCAAGTTTGGCATTTTGCGGCGGACGAACTTGGGACGGTGGACTCGAGCTTATTTTTTTAAGGCAAGGCTGTGCCTGGCTATTTTTGGCACACAATGGAGGGCGTCCCAAAAGTCTCGCCCCATTCCGAGTCCGGTGAAGTTGGCAAAGCCCTCCTGGCTATAGCCCACCCGCTTTTTCGGGCATTTTGACGGGACCGGGGACGGGAAATTGGGCATATTTTTGGGTACGGCAGTACCCACGCCTATTTTTTGGCACATGGAGGGTGCTCTTCGCAGTCTCGCCTCATTCCGAGTCCGGCGGACGAAGCTGGCCAGCCCCTCCCCAAGGCTATAGCCCACCCGCTGGGGCATTTTCAAGGGCGGACGAACTTCTTGGGGACGTGGACATTCGGGGCTTATTTTGGCGTGGCTGCGCCCATGGCCTATTTTTTCACACGGAGTGCACTCCGCAAAGTCTCGCCCCATTCCGAGACCGGCGACGAAGTTGGCCAGACCCTCCCAAGGCTACAAGTTCCCACCCATTTTTCGGGGCATTTTGCACAGGATGAACTTTGGGACGGACCTTCAGGGGCTTATTTTGGGTACGGCTGTGCCACGTGGCCTATTTTTGGCACATGGAGGGTGCTGCAAAGTCTCGCCCATTCCGAGTCCGCCGACGAAGTTGGCCAGCCCATCCCCCGAGCTATAAACCACCCGCTGGGCTTTTCACAAGGACTAACTTACTGAGGGACGGACCTCGGTGGCTTTGGCTTTTGGTGCGCTGTGCCCGTGGCCTTTTTGCTGGCACATGGAGGGTTTCGCAAAGTCTCACCCCATTCGAGTCCGCGGGGATAGCGCTTGGCCAGCCCATCCCCCAAGGCTATAGCCCACCCGCTGGGGCATATTCAAGGCCAAGAACTTGGGGACGGGAAATTGGGGGCCATTATTGGGCGCGGCTGTGCTCAAGGCCTACTTTTGGCACACGGAGGCGCTCGCAGAAGTCTCACCCCATTCCGAGCCTCCGGCGGACGAAGTTGCACCGCCGCCCCCAAGGCTATAGCCCAATTGCTGGCATTTTGCAAGTGACGTCTGGGGATCGGACCTTCGGGGGCTTATTTTTTACGCTGCTTGTGCTCGCCGCCATTTTTGGCAATAACGGAGGTTTCTCGCAGTATCAGCCTCATTCCGAGTCCGGCGGACGAAGTTGGCCATCCCCTCCCCAAGGCTATGGCCCCACCCGCTTTTCGGGGCAATTTCACATGACGAACTTTGGGACGGGTCCTGGGGCTTATTTGGGTGCGGCTGTGCCCGCGGCCCATTTTTGGCACACGGAGGGCGCTAAAAATTCTCGCCTATCTGAACCGCGGACGGTTGGCCAGCCCTCCCAAGGCTATAGCCCACCCGCTGGGGCATTTTCAAGGGCGGACGAACTTGGGGATGGACCTTCGGGGCATATTTTTGGTACGGCAGTGTCCGTGAGCCTATTTTTGCACACGGAGGGCGTCGCAGTCTCGCGCACCCGAGTCCAAGTGGACGGCTACAGCCCCCTCCCCCCAAGGCTATAGCTCACCCGTTTTTGGGCATTTTTGCGGTGACGAACTTGTGGAACTGACCTCAAGTTTATTTTTGGCTGTTATTGTACTACGCTCATTTTTGCACACTGGAGGGTGACCTGAAACCCGCCCCATTCCGGTCAAAGGACGAGAAGGCCAGCCCCTCCCTCAAGGCTATACCCACCCGTTTTGGGCATTTTATGGCGACGAACTTGGGGACGGACTTTTGGGTTTTATCTTGGGTGGCTATGCCTCGCAGCCTATTTTTGGGACACGGAGGCGCTGCAAAGTCTCGCCCTACCCGAGTCCGCGGACGAAGTGGCCAGTCCCCTCCCCTGCTATAGCCCACCCGCTGGGCATTTTTATGGAGGACGAATTTGGGGACGGAACTCGGGGCTTATTTTTGGGCGCAAGGCTGCTGTTCCCACGGCCTATTTTTTGGTACACGGAGGGCGCCGCAAAGTCTCGCCCATTCCGGAGACCGGCGGATTTAGTTTGCTTCGCACTCTCTCCCCTGCTAAGCAGCCCACCCATTTGGGCATTTTGCATGGATGAACTTGGGGACGGACCTCGGGGCTTATTTTGCAATGGCCGTGCCGCTGCCTATTTTTGGCACACGGAGGGCGCCGTGAGGTCTCGCCCATTCCGAGTCCGCGACGAACTTGGCCAGCCCTCCCCCAAGGCTATGTGCCCACCCGCTTGGGCATTTTGCGCGGACGAACTTGGGGACGGACCTTCTGGGGCTTATTTTTGCCGGGCTGTGCCTATGGCCTATTTGGCACGCTGGAGTGCACTGCAAAGTCTCGCCTCATCTCGAGTCCGCGGACGAAGGGCCAGCCCTCCCCCCAAGGCTATAGCCCACCCGTCACATTTCTTTGCTGAGGACTAATCAGGGACTTGAACCTTCGGGGCTTATTTTTGGGCGCGGCTGTTCCCACGTCTATTTTTGGCACACGGAGGGCGCGCAAAGTCTCGCCCATTCCGAGACCGGCGGATCGAGCTTGCTGCACCTCCCCCAAGGATGTACCCACCCATTTTCGGGCATTTCAAGGGCTACGAACTTTGGGGACGGGACCTCTGGGCTTATTTGTACTTGCCAGCCGCTGCTCATTTTTGGCACACGGAGGGCGCCGCATATCTCGCCCCATTCCGAGTCCGGCGGATCGACCCTGGCTGGGCTCCTCCCCAAGGCCATAGCCCACCACAAGTATTTTTGCAAGGCGGACGAACTTGGGGACTGGACCTCGGGGCTTATTTTTGCGTGGCTGTGCCTCGCAGCTCATTTTTTTGGCACACGGAGTGCGCTTGGCAGTCTCGCCGCATTCCGAGTCCGGCGACGAGTACAGCCTCCCAAGGCTATAGCCCACCCGCTCGGGCATTTTCAAGGGAGGACGAACTTGGGACCTGGACCTTCGGGGCTTATTTTGGGCGCGGCTGTGCCCGTGGCCTATTTTTGGTACATGGAGGGTGCTCTGCAGTCTCGCCCACCTGAGTCCGGCGGATTTGCTGGCCAGCCTATCCCCAAGGCTATAGCCCACCCGCTTTTTGGGCATATTTCATGGGCGAAGAACTTGGGACGGGAAATTCGGGCTTATTATTGGGCGCGGCTGTGCCCGCGTCTATTTTTCGCACACGGGAGGGCGCTGCAAATTCTCACCTATTCCGAGTCCGCGGATTTGTAGTGGGCTCGCCGTCCCAAGGTTATAGCCCACCCGCTTTTTGGGCATTTCGCGCGACGAACTTGGGGACGTGGGACTCGGGGCTTATTTTTGGGCGTGGTTGTGCCCGCGCCTAGTTTTGGCATTGATGGAGGTTCTCTGCAGTCTCGCCTCATTCCGAGTCCGGCGGATTTGTTGGCCATCCCTCCCCCAAGGCTATAGCCCACCTGCTGGGGCAATTCTCACGCGGACAAACTTGGGACGGACCTTCGGGCTTATTTTGGGCGCAGCTGTGCCTGCTGCCTATTTTTGGCACACGGAGAGCGCCAAATTCCGCCCCATTCCGAGTCCGCGGACGAAGTTGGCCAGCCCTCTCCCCAAGGCTATAGCCCACCGCTGGGCATTTTCAAGGGCGGACTAACTTGGGGACGGGACCTTCGGGGCATATTTTTGGCACGGCAGTGTCCGCAGCTCATTTTTGGCACACGGAGGCGCCGCAGTCTCGCCGCATTCGAGTCCGCGGACGGTTGGCCAGCCTCCCCAAAGGCTATAGCCCACCCGTTGGGGCATTGCGCGGACGAACTTGGGGGACGGACCTCGCTTATTTCTGGGCGCGGCTACCCACGCTCATTTTTACACACGGAGGGCGCCGTGATAGTGTCGCCCACTCCAGTCCGCGGACGAACTTGGCCAGCCCTCCCCCTGCTGGGCGACATACCCACCCGTTGGGCATTTCACATGGACGAACTCTGGGGACGTGGGACTTTTGGGGCTTTATTTTTGGGTGGCTATGCCCGCAGCCTATTTTTGGCACACGGAGTGCGCTTGCAAAGTCTCGCCCATTCCGAGTCCGTGACGGCGGGCCAGCCCTCCCCTCCCAAGGCCAGGCCTCTCCACCCGTCTGGGCATTTTCAAGGAGGACTAACTTGGGGACGGGACCTTCAGGGGTTTATTTTTGGGCGCGGTTGTACCCACGGCCTATTTTGGCACACGGAGGGCGCCAATGTCTCGCCCCATTCCGAGCCTGTGCGCACGGTTGGCCAGCCCCTCCCCCCAAGGCTATACCCACCCGTTTTGGGCATTTTTGCGGCGTGGACGAACTCGGGGGACGGGACTTTGGGGCTTTATTTTTTGGGCGTGGCTATGCCCATGAGGCCTATTTTTGGCACACGGAGTGCGCTTGTAAAAGTCTCGCCCCATTCGAGTCCGCGACGCAGGTACAGCCCTCCCCAAGGCTGGCAGCCCACCCAAGGCTGGCATTTTTGCGAGGACCTAACTTGGGGACGTGGACCTTCGGGGCTTATTTTTGGGCGCGGCTGTTCACGGCCTATTTTTGGCACACGGAGGGCGCCGCAATGTCTCGCCCATTCCGAGACCGGCGGACGAAGTTGGCCAGACCCTCCCCCCAAGGCTGCAGCCCACCCATTTTTTGGGCATTTTTGCGGCGGATGAACTTGGGGACGGGACCTTCGGGGCTTATTTGGGTACGGGCAAAGCACGGCCTATTTTTGGCACACGGAGGGCGCCGTGATAGTCTCGCCTCATTCCAGTCCGGCGACGATCTGCCAGCCCCCACCCCTACATGGTAGCCCCACCCGTTGGGCATTTACAAGTGGGACAATCTCTTGGGGACGGGACCTTCTGGCGGAGATTTTTGGGCGCGGGCTGTGCCTGTGGCTCATTTTGGCACATTTGAGGTCAGCTTTTGCAAAGTCTTCACCTCTATTCCGAGTCCGGAAGTGATTAAAGGCCAGCCCATCCCCCAAGGCTATAGCCCACCCGCTTTTTTGGGCATTTTTATAAGGACGAACTTGGGGACTAGGAAATTCAAGATTATTGGGCGCGCTGTGCCTGGGCGGCTCATTTGGCAAACGGAGGGCGCCCCAAAGTCCTTCACCCCATCTGAGTCCGCTGGACGGCAAGGCCCGCCCCACCCCCCAAGGCCATAGCCCACCCTGCTTTGGGCATTTTTATGGCGGACGAACCCTTGGGGACGGACCTTCTGGGCTTATTTTGGCGCGGCTGTACCCGCAGCCTATTTTGGCACAATGAGGCCTTCCTGCAGTCTCGCCATTCCGAGTCCCCGCGGACGAGCACAGCCCTCCTCTAAGGCTATAGCCCACCCGCTTTTTTGGGCATTTTTGCGGCGACGAACTTGGGGACGGGACTTTCGGGCTTATTTTTTACGTATTGTGCCCATGGCCTATTTTTGGCACAATGAGTGCACTGCAAAGTCTCGCCCATTCCGAGTCCAAGGATGAAGTGGGCCAGCCCCTCCCCCAAGGCTATAGCCCAATCTGCTGGGTACTACAAGTGACGAACTTGCATTCGGACCTTCGGGCGCTTATTTTTGCGCCGGCTGTTCCCACGGCTCATTTTTGGCACACACGGAGGGCGCTAAAGTCTCGCCCCATTCCGAGAGACCGGCGGGACGAAGTTGGCTGATCTTCCCCCCAAGGCTACAAAACACCCATTTTTGGGCATTTTAAAGTGATGAAACTGGGACTCGGGACCTCGGCTTATTTTTGGGTACGGCTGTGCCGCGCCTATTTTTGGCATACACGGAGGGTGCTCGATAGTCTCGCCCCATTCCGAGTCCGGCGGACGAACTTGGCCAGCCCTCCCCAAGGCTATAGCCCACCCGCTGGGCATTTTCGGCTGGACGAATCTGGGGACTGGGACTTTCGGGGGCTTATTTGGACGCGCTGTGCCCGTGGCTCATTTTGCATCACGGAGGGCGCTTGCAAAGTTCTGGCCCCATTCCGAGTCCGGCGGACGAAGCATGGCCAGCCCATCCCCTGCGCTATAGCCCACCCGCTTTGGGCATTTTTTATGGACGAATCCTCGGGACGGAAATTGGCTTATTATTAAGGCCAGTTGTGCCATGCCTATTTTTTTTGGCATTAATGAGGGCGCCGCAAAGTCTCGCCCCATTCCGAGTCCGGGCGGATTTGAAGGGGCCCGCCTACCCCCAAGGCTATAGCCCACCATGGCATTTTTAGCAGTGGATCTAACTTGGGGACGGTGGACTCAGCCTGGCTATTTGGGTGCCGCTGTGCCTGCGCCTATTTTTGGCACACGGAGGGCGTCGTAATGTCTCGCCCCCATTCCGAGTCCGGCGGATCGAGCGGGTCAGCCCCTCCCCCAAGGCTATAGCCCACCCGCTTTTTGGGCATTTTGCTGGGCGGGACTAACTGTGGGACGTGGACCTTCGGGGCTTATTTTATGACGTGCTGCTCAAGGCCTATTTTTGGTACACGGAGGGCGCTGCGAGAGTCTCGCCTATTCCGAGTCCGGCGACGAACTTGGCCAGCCCCTCCCAAGGCTATAGCCCACCCGTTTGGGCATTTTATAAGTGACTAACTTGGGGGACGTGGACCTTCGGGGCTTATTTTTGGCTGCGGCTGTGCCCGCGGGCCTATTTTTGGCACACGGAGGGCTCTCGCAAATTCTCGCCCATTCCGAGTCCGGGCGGGACAAGGGCCAGCCCATCCCCCTGCTGGGCCAGCCCACCCGCTTTTTTGGGCATTTTTATGTGGCGGACGAACTTGGGGACGGGAAATTTGGGGCTTATTATTGGGCGCGCTGTGCCCTCATGTATATTTTTGGCACAATGGAGGGCTTCGCAGTCTCGCCATCATCTGGTCCGGCGGACGAAGTTGGCCCGCCTCCCAAGGCCACAGCCCACCGTGATTTGGGCATTTTGCTAAGTGGACGAACTTGGGGACGGGACTGGCCATTTTTTGGCGTATGTGCTCACGCCTATTTTTTGGCACATGGTGTCCCAAAGTCTCGCCCCATTCCGAGTCCCGGCGGACGGTTGGTCAGCCCCCCAAGGCTATAGCCTACAATACGTAACTGAACGAAGTACAAC